>JAGFNQ010005967.1:115302-212511 GCA_024364735.1 Boesenbergia rotunda
GATCGGGTTGGACCGGCTAGAGGGGGGTGAACAGATGAAAAAAATATAAAAGTAGAGGCACTTGTCTTTAAAAAAAGAAACTTGGTCGCAACTAAGAACGTTGCTTCCAAGGTAGTGGACGCTCAATAAAAATCTCCTTGTGGCGGAGAAGCCTTACAAAAATAGCACGCTAGACTTTTAGAGAGTTTACAAGAATGAATTAATTGAATCAATGAAAAGGCTGAAACTCTAAGCCTATTTATAGCCTAAGAGAATAGATCTAGATTGTTGATTGTTGAGGAATTTTCTCTTGGCCGTTGATCCATGGATGTAATCTGAACGGTTGATCTTGGATGGGATTAAACTGCATCCATTGGAACGGTTTATCCTTTAAGACTTTTTCTTCTACTCTAGGCTTCGCTGTTGTAATCTTCAAGTAGTAACATCGGTAACTTCATATTCTCATCACCAGCTATCCCAAGTGGTAACCATGACAACATATCTTAGGTGAGGTCTTGGGATTGAGTCTTCTTAGCAGCAATTAAATTCTTCTTTTTCCGAGCGCCTTGTTTGACATGGTCAAACTGACCAATCTTTTGGTTCTTTGTCTTCTGGGTGATTTCCGGGCAACCGGAGTTAGGCTCACCTGAACCCGACTCCGGCCTTTCGCCCCTCGAGCGTCCTTCCTCCTGGCTTCTCGTCTCTCAAACACCGCGCACGTCCTTCTCGCTCCACCAGCGTACTCTTCCGCAGCTTCCGCGTCCCTGGGATTGTACCGAGCCCGTTGGCTCACTTCCCCGCACAATCCTTCTCGTCCGCTACGCCTTACGCTCGACTTCCTCCGTACCTAAGCTCCTGCACACTTAGCAAAGGGATTAAACACACCAAGACCTAACTTAAATCGGTTGATCACATCAAAATCAACCAGGGGTACATACAATCTCCCCCTTTTTGTTGTGCATCAATTCGAGTTAAGTTAGGGTAAATAAAATAAAAAATATGGATAATAATGCAAACAGTGTAAGTTCAAAAAAACTTAAATTTAGAGTAAATTAAAAGTCTACCCCTTAACTTAACCCTATTTCTCCCCCTTTGATCACATCAAAAAAAATGGGGAAAAATAATTAGGGAGGAATTTTTTTTAAATTTTTAGAATTTTTTTTAAAAAAAATATAGTCCTACTCTAACCCTTTGATACCAAAATATTTTTCTATCGAATTTTGAAACAATTCATTTAAAAAATCAAATATTTATAAAAAAATTGAATATTTTCATCAAAGTCCAAGAGAAAGATAAGATTTTGGAAAAACATTTCAGCTTTAAATTTGTTCATCAAGTCTGAAAATAAATAAAAAATAATAGATACGAGTTTTTGAAGAATAAATTTAAAAAAAAATCGAAAAATACTTCAAAATATTTTAAAAAAATTATAATGAGTTCTTTCCACTATATCTAAATCATGAAAAATTAGATCTATGAAAGTAAATTATTTTTCTATTTTTAAAATTTTAATTTCAAATTTCGAGCGGAAAATCGAAAAAAAATTAAAATTTTTTGAAAATTTCTCAGTAGATGGACAACATAAGTGTGCATAAAAAAGACATAATTTTTGTAAAAAAATTCTGCACATAAATAATAAAAAACTTATCAGTTTAAAATAAATTTTGGAAACCAAAATAAATTCCTGTCTACAGAATTAATTAAAAACTTAGGCGGAATATAGCTTTTATGTATTTTTTTAAATTGACCCTTGTGATTTTTAAAATACCAATTTAAATTATCAGGAAATTTATTTTTCTTTTGTCGTAAATATGCAATATCAAGTTCTAATTTTTGCACTAAGTTTTTCAAATTATCATTTTCATTTTTCAAAATATCAGAAGAGGATGTAAGTATTAATTCATTTTTTAATTTTTATTTTTCTTTTTCTAATCTACAATTAGATTTGTACGAGGCTTTAACTCCAGCATATAACTGATAATGAGGAAGAAAATAAACCACACTTACTGGGTTGCTTTCGAAAAGCGAGGTTCTTTCTTCGTCGTCAGTTTCTTTTGACATCTCTCCCCCTTCATCAGTGCTCCCTTCTTGATGACATGTCATCAGCGCAAGTCCCGCATATTCTTGACCTTCTAACTCTTCTGACAAGGTCTCATCATCAAGTTGGATCTTCCTTGTGTTCAGTGCGATTTCTTATTCTCTTCTTCATGCAATTCCAGGAATTTCTCCCAGAGCTCTTTTGTCGAGTTTTAATTCCCAATGTGGTTGACTTCTTGCGTAGGAAGAACGACTAGCAGATGAAATTCCGCTTTGTTATTTGCTACAAAGTCCGCTTGCTCCTTCTTGGTCCACGACTCTATTTCTTTATGTTCGTCATTGTTGTCTTTAGGAACTGAAAAGTCATTTTTCATAATTAGTAGCAGTTCAATATCAGTTTTAAAAAATACCTGCATTCGGTGCTTCCACATCGCGAACTCCCCCTCAAACTTCGGAGGGTAGATTACGACTCCAACCATTTTCTTGAAATTGCTACAGTCGGCGGTTAGTCCTTCTGCGGCGACCTTGGCTCTCATATCACTTGTTGGATTGGGTTGGACCGGCTAGAGGGGGGTGAATAGACGAAAAAAAATGAAAGTGGAGGCACTCGTCTTTAAAAAAAGAAACTTGGTCGCAACTGAGAATGATGCTTCCAAGGCAGTGGGCGCTAAATAAAAATCTCCTTATGGCGGAGAAGCTTTACAAAAATAGCACACTAGACTTTTAGAGAGTTTACAAGAATGAATTAATTAAATTAATGAAAAGGCTGAAACTCTAAGCCTATTGATAGCCTAAGAGAATAAATCTGGATTGTTGATTGTTTCTCTTGGCCGTTGATCCATGGATGTAATCTAAACGGTTGATCTTGGATGGGATTAAACTGCATCCATTGAATCTGATTAAAGGATAAGGTTTTATCCTTTAAGACTTTTTCTTCTGCTCTAGATTTTGCTATTGTAATCTTCATGTAGTAACATCGGCAACTATATATTCTCATCACCAGCTATCCCAAGTGGTAACCATGGTAACATATCTTAGGTGAGGTCTTGGGATCGAGTCTTCTTAGCAACAATTAAATTCTTCTTTTTTCGAGCGCCTTGTTTGACATGGTCAAACTAACCAGTCTTTTGGTTCTTCGTCTTTTGGGTGATTTTCGACCAACCGGAGTTAGGCTCACCCGAACCCGACTCCAGCCTTTCACCCCTTGAGCGTCCTTCCTCCTGGCTTCTCGTCTCTCAGATACTCTGCATGTCCTTCTCGCTCCACCGGCATACTCTTCCGTAGCTTCCGCGTCCCTCGGATTGTACCGAGCCTGGCGACTCACATCCCCGCATAATCCTTCTCATCCACTACGTCTTACGCTCGACTTCCACTGTACCTAAGCTCCTGCACACTTAGCAGAGGGATTAAACACACTAGGACCTAACTTAAATCGGTTGATCGCATCAAAATCAACCAGGGGTACTTACATAAATCACAGCCAAAGTGGCTCCCTAGGTCGAACCGACGCCTACTGTTCCCTCTTCCGAGGAACACGTGCTCACCTACTCCACTCAGGAGAATTTACATTTTGCCAACCGGCTCCTCCGGTTGGACTTTTGCTCGGCCACCGAGACTGCCGGATCTCAAGACGTTCCTTCCTCGACCCGCCTCTACTATTGTCCGTAATCCTCACTCGGTTAGGACTCCTGACCAATCTTCCGGATCAGGACTTCGTTGCCTGGCCCATGACCAGGACTTCGTTGCCCGGCCCATGACCAGGACATCTTGCCCAACACTCGTTTAGGTCTTCTTGCCCAGTCCTTGACCAGGACTTCTTGCTCAACCCTACAGGTCAAGACTTCATGCCTAGGTAAACTAGTGTTGAGGCAATCAACCCTAGAATGATTGGAAGATCATGGTTTTGATGTGTGTGTGTGTGTGAATATGTTTAAGGTTAGGGTGTTATGTTGTATTTGATGTGTGATTGAGTTTGCAGGACTTGGAGAATCACACATGGTGAACATATCCGAGGGACGAGAGCCGAGGGAGAAGGACTCCAAAGGCAAGCCGGGAAGTGGACTTCAAGGGCACACGTGAAGGGTGGCATGGTGGCAAGCCAAGGGAAGGCTTATGTGCGCATCCAAGGGACGAGAGCCAGAGTAAGATGATTTCAAGGGGCGAGCCAAGGGAGTGGACCTGAAGGCACACGTGAAGGAGAAGGTTCAGAGTGGCTGAAACTGAGCTGAGAGGCAGGGCAGTCGACTGGCCAGAGGGCAGTCGTCTGCCAAAACTCATAGAGAGTTTCCAGCCTCAAACCAGTCGACTGCTCCAGGGGCAGTCGACTGGTAACACCCTGAAACTAGCCATTGGCTAGCAATTAATGATAGATCAGTCGACTGCCCTAGGGGCAGTCGACTGGTGCGGGTCTGGACAGACTTCGAGTTTGTCCTGTTCTCTTATAAAAGGAGGACCTTTTTGCATGTGAACAGTACGATTCCATACTGTAACGAAGTGCTGCTCGTGCAAAAAGCCTTCTCATCTTCCTCTCTCTTCAATCACAATATTCTGTAAAGAGGAAGACAACATTCTGTAAAGGTTTCTCCACCTGAAGGAGATTTTTCTTAATGGAGGTGGAGTATGTGCGTGGATCCTTGGATTAGTCACCCATTTGGCTGGATACCAAGTAAATTCTGATTGTTAGCATTGTTTTTATTGTCCTTTGTGTTAGTGATATGAGAGAAGTGTCCTAAGCAATCACCTTATGATTGTAATTATTTATTCTAACAAATGAATATTCCCTATTTGAGTATACATGTTTGTGTATTTGATTGAGATCTTAAACTCATTTACTGAATGTCTGCAATACAATTCACAGCATGAGAGAATTTGTGATGAATTCACAACTGGTGATTATCTCTACATGTGCAATTATGAAGTATTGAAATTGTCCCTAGTCGATGAATTGATAAATACGGACACTATCAATTCTGTTGAGACTAGCATGGGTTATTCTCTAATCAGCTGATTCTTACTGGCTAGTGACATTGAGATGTCCGGAGATAAACATGAATGCTAGTTAAGGGAACTAGTTCATTGGAGTGACTGGCTGTAAAACTTCATATGGTAGTCTACATATAGATATGTCAGTGAAGTTCTTACTGCAGCTTAAGTGCGATGTTCCTTTAACTTGCGGTGTTTAAGTCATCTTGGTCATGGAGACTTATACTTTGACATCTTAAGCAAGTATCTCCAAGGAGGTGTGCACCCAAGATGATTGGGTATAAGCCGAAGTGCCCGAAGATGTTTGAATAGCCTACAAAAGATTCACCACTCCTTGCGAGGAGATGTATACCCGAGGCCTATCGTCGGATTGTTACTCGAAGCCTCTGGCCAGAGCATGACATGTTCAGAGTATGAATCTCTTAAATACATGAGAGTAATTAGAATCCATAGGACGAGGAAACGTTACTTGGGCTAGGTGTGACGTAGTCAGCCTAGTGGGGACTGACACACATAGACCATGTCCTGAACCAAGTGGGTATAAGATGGTGAAGGGAATAGGGCACGATTCATTATAGCTGCTGAAGGATTTCAGAATCATTTCTGAGGTCAACCGTTGATCTTTCGATTAATTGGGGATCATGATGTACTACTAGGTGCCACTCATGATCGTTCTATAATTGATTAATTATAGACGGCCAACATAAATCGAAAGCCTATTTAGTCACACGCACTACGAGTAATCCGAGGGATTTAAAATGAGTTGAAAATTAGATTTTCCAATCAAGAGAGATTAAGATTGGTTGAGCCAAACGATAAGTCGAATCTGAATTTTTCAGAGACGCATCGGAAGCGTAAAATGGCTAAGTCTTTTGAAGACTTAATAGATGAATTAAATAAGTTTAATTCATTGAGGCGTGGCTTGGATGGGCAGGCCAAAGAGGGCCTCCATCGTCTTTGCTTGGTCGGCCACAACAAAGGGAGAGAACCAAGTTTTTGGTTCAATTTATAAAATAAACCAAGTGTGGTTTGTTTTATAAAATTATGGATGATATAAATTTTTATATAATAAACCAAGGTTTGGTTTATTTTTCATGGAAATTAAAATGAACCATGGATTGGTTTATTTTATAAAATGAATCATGAATTGATTTACCATGATAAGGAAATTTATTCCATAGGAGAGAAGTTTTTTATCATGAATTAAAATATGATTTTAACCATGATATAAAATCAAACATGGCATGATGGAATAAGTTATTCCATATTTGAGTGGCTTGATGGTTGAGAGGCCACTATATAAAGGACCCAAGGCAAGGCTTGGGTGTGAATTGTAGAGATGAAGGCATAGGCTCTCCCTCTCTTTCTCTCCTTCTCTTCTCCCCTTCTTGCCGTGCGCCAACCAGCCCCAAGAAGGAGCACCAGCCGGCCGCCCCTGCCCTTTCCCTGCCGACCACCACCTGCTACCGGAGAAGGAAGCTCCGGCAATCTCTTGGCCAGAAGAAGGTGCTGCCGGAATTAGAGATTGCCACAAGGATCTCTTTGCCGCAAGCCTCTTCTTTTGCTTCGCCGAAATTTTGATTCCGGCCATCCTTTTGTGGTTAGTCTTCCGACATCTCTCTTGGTTTTTCTCGTCACATTCTCGGAGAATCTAGTAGTTCTCGAGAACACGAAACTCGTGGCTTTGCGAAGTCATCCCGAAGATACTCGGCGTGGACGCGAATAGAGGCGAAGCTTCCAAGGGACGCTTACGGTTGGATCTCGTCCCTTCCTTCGAGTTACGCGAGGTAATACGTAAATTAGTTTATGTTTCTGCAAAATTTCAAATATATGATCATGTCTACACAAGATAAACATGCATGCTTAGATGTGTGGTTAAATGATTTAGAGAAATTATTTATGCTAAACCTTCCGCTGCACGTAATTAATTTTGAAATTACGAACCCGCATCCATGTCAACATGCACCCGGTCCCAACAGTGGTATCAGAGCTGAGGTTTGTGTTCGACATAATCATATAATTGTTTTGCGGAAAGCTTTAACATGATCTTAATTTTGGAAAATTTTCAATTATGGAAACTTTCCAATTATGGTAAATTTTCAATTTAGGAATTTCAAAGTTTGAAAATCCTCATGAAATTTCGCAAACTTTTGAAATATCTCTGTTTCTGAAATTTTATGATAATTGTGAAAACTTTTCATTTTTGGAAACTTTCAAATTTTGGAAATTTCCTATTTTGGAAATTTTCCAATTTTCGAAAAACGTAAGTTTTCTTTGTACCAGAAACTTACAATTATTCTGAAAACCTTTTATTTTTTGAAACTTTCCATTTATGAAAAGCTCGCAATTTTAGGCACTTTCTTTCAAGAAAGTCTAGACAAATTATGGGAATATTAATTGGCATTTAAATTTATAATTGGAAATTAAATTATTTACAAAATTCTTTATTTTGGATTGAGCCTCGGGGAGCCGTCCAATTTAAAGTTAGTTGTTATAATTAAATTTCCTAAATTGAATTTAAATTGTCAAATGTTTAATTTGGATTGAGTCTCGGGGAGCCATCCAAATTAAGTTATTGATATTAATTTTCCATAAATAAAATATGTGATCAAATCTTGGAGATTTTTGAGGTCATTCTCAAATGATAATTTCCTTATTTGATTTATGAGGTGATGCTCTTACATATTATTGTCTCCAAAATTAATTAGGAAAATTATTTCCTATAAAGTATATTTCCTTAAATAAGATTTTCATGAAAATAATATTTGATTGAATTAAGGGAATCTGTCACTTAATTTAATAAGATTTGATTTAGAGAAATCAAAGTCTTAAACATATTATTTCTGAAATTGATTATGATAATTCAGGAAATTATTTCCCAAAACAATTCCTTGAATAAAGTATGAAATTAGAATTAGGAAATCCGGTTCCTAATTCAATTAATGAGACTTGATAAATTAAGTCACATACATACTTTATTAAGGAAATCGTTAGAACATGACATAATTATATGTCATGAATGTGCATAAAAGAAAAGGATGAGACCCAAAACCCCTTACAAAATATTAAGGCCAACACCTTCCATTAATATGGTTAGAACCGGAGTTTTGTTTCTCGTTTGGGTTGATGGACACATCCATGCACGGCTTGAACCTCAACATGTTCAAACCATGGAATTAGTTTATGATTAATATAGTTAGAGTCAGAGGTCAATCCTTAGTTTTGGTTGTTGGACACATCCAAGCCTGACTAAATGGTTGAATGAGCTCCAACCATATTAAAACTATTTCTTGATTAATGGGTCAGCCTTAAGCTTGGAGCATCGATTTGTTGTGTGACGGACCCGATTTAGCTAATTAAAGTTGTCACGAAATGTGTGGATCCGTCAGAATTTAGAATTTATAAAAATGCTGGAAACCCTTTTTGCAATCAAAATATGAAAACGTAGTAAAGGGGCCACAGGTCGTATTTTTCCTCGGGACTAGTTGATGTTGTTTGATTCGATGCTTGTGTTTATGTGTCGTTTATGAATTTTGGGTTTCGAATGCAAATTGGATTTGGTTTCAAATAGAAATGGAAAAGCACAAAGAAAAGGAAGACACTTAACCCAGCAAACTTAAACCAAGTAATGGCAATTGATGAGCTTAACCACTAAACAACTTAAACAAACCAATGAAACTTGACCGAATTTGGAAAACAAATATGAATTCAAATTGTAAGAGTACACCACAACTTGTATTGATCTTCAGGAATCACCTTTCAAAACCAAAGCATGCACTTGATACAAAACACCACAATGAGACAACTTGATACTCAAATGGAAGAAACTCATGTGCCAAAGACCTAAGTTAAGTACACTTTTAATTGGTTGCTTGATACAAGGGCAGATTTACCACTGATGTGAAACAATAGAATTAAATGCTTAGTTCAGACATTGAAGAATGCAAAGAACTGAATCTGAAACACGATTTCAGAATTGAAGGAAGAATTTCTGCATCCAATTACAGAGCAATTCAGAAATAACCTGAAGCAGAAATGAAGGCTGAAATGCGACACAAGATTGCAAAAATTCAGCAACAGATCGAATTCAAGGACAACAAGCAACTAAAATTAAGTACACCAATCTAGTATTCAACAACGATTAAGAAAAGTTGAGTTTATGGATGCGAAAATACTGAAATTTTCAAACTCTCAATTGATACGCAGGAAACTCACTGATGCTTCAGAAATGAATGACGTGCAGGAACCAAAGACTGAAAACAGGATACATTGAGTTCAGAAACTCACAAAGCAAAATAAGATCACGTTCGCACAATCAATGTTCGGAAAGGATTAGAAGAACTTATGTGCACTTATCACAGAATTCAGAATCAAAGACTTAAACCTGCTGAATGGAGTTGATACGCAGAACCATGAGCTGAAAATCAGAAATAAAGCTGAATAAGAAACGAACTCAAATCTAATGAATTAACACACTAAAGGTTGTCTTCAATTGCAAGGAATAAACTAAACACAACTGAATTCGAAAGAAGCTACAAAAGTTCAGAAACTAAGCTGAAAATGGAAAAATAGGCTGATACGCATAAATGGAAATGGCACGCAAGCATGAAGGCAAGAAATGAACTAGAATTAAGTCTGAGAGCTCACTATAAACAATCTATCTGATACTATTGCAGAATTTAAACCTAGTTAAGCAGAAACAATGAAGAAACAAAAATCAAACATTCTGATACGAATTGTAATGAAACAGAAATGACAGAAATGAGAATTAACAGCTAAAAACTGAATTGAAACTAATTAAACTACTCCTCGATCCCTCTTTCAGCTCAGGTACTCCTTGTTCGTCACACAAGGGTGAGCCTCGGACCCGCAAGCTCAGCAAATCAATGGGAATTTGTCTCTACTACTCAATCTGAGCTCAACTCTACCCAAATCTGAATTCCCATTCGAATCCATCGATTCAACTGCGTCCAAGTGAGATTGTGATTTGTGAATGACCGGAGCAATCTAGGGAACCCCTCCAGATGGCTCCGGTGGATGGAAATGGATCGCAACTGAGATCGACGACTCCAAACAGCAGAGCCACGGAATCCTCTCAATAGCTCTGTTCTTGGGCAATAGCGAGCTGAAATCTTCACTGAGTCCTCTTCTCCATGACCTAGCACTTGCTCTGAATCAGGAATCGAGTGGTCACGCCTCTTGGATGAAGAACTCTACTGAAGAACTGATGAACAAAATGAAGAAGACGAAGAAATGGTGGAGACGCGACGAGGAGAAGCTGCTGTGGAAATTTGATTAAATACATAAGCATTGGACGACCCAGATTTCTCCACATCAATCCAACGGCTGATCTTGCTCTGATTTGAGACAAACATTGAGGATGTTGATCAGGGGTCAGGATCTGCCTTGTGGAAGCTCGAATCCTCCATATTTGCAACAGATGGTCCAGATCAACTTAGTCTTTGAATGGACGATCTAGAGTCCTCCGAGCTTGATCCAACGGTCGATTGAGCTCTGATTGGGATGAAACCTTCAGATCTTGATCAGTGTGCTTGATCAACCCTAACCCTAGCTTGGATTGCTTCAGATGGTCCCGGATGGCTCAGATCTAGTCGATTTTGAATCAGACGGCCCAGATTTAATCCTAATCTTGATAACTCGATCCGGGTCACTTCCGACTCAAGTTTGACCCAGTATGCTCTAGATCCAGGATCCTTTCATGCCTACAAAAATATATCAGAAAATTAGTGGCCAAATAATCCAAAAATATGCAAATTTGCAATTAAGTCCAAAATAAGAGAAAATCCATAAACCTAGGGTAATTTCACAATTAAGCAATAAAAACATAGGTCAAACATGGATTTTAGCAATTAAAATAATCAACAAAATGGTATTTATCATTGTGCCACAGCCAAGGTCGATGTAAAGAGAGGTGCAGTTGGGTGCTATGTATATTGTTGCATACTTGTTAATGAGTTAACAACCCAATGATTTATGCAAATATTCAATTAGTTGATAGCATAATGTGATAGTTACATATGTATAATATGTAATCGGTATAATTACCTACCTTCATAGCTAAGAATAACTTGATGGACTCTAGCCATGGTTGTTCTTATCTATGGTTGGATATCAACCTATTTGGAGATGTTCCTACGATCTCCCGAATTGATAAAAAGGGTTATTCAATGCGAAAAATAAATAGGATTTAATTAATGTATATTGATGCATTCTTTATCATTCTCATCACATAACCTCAATTTGTATTACTAGGATAATCACCTGATCATGTCTTCTCTGAATTTGCGTTCTATTTTGGACACCAATAAGCTGACTGGGCCAAACTTCATGGACTGGCTTCGAAACCTGAGGATGGTCCTCAAGGCAGAAAAGCTTGCTTATGTCCTTGAAGAACAACTTCCCAACCATCCTCCTAAAGATGCAACTCCAGACCAGTTAGTGGCCTATCAGAAACATGTGGCCGATTCTGAACATGCGAGTTGCATCATGCTGGCCGCTATGGTACCTGAGCTACTAAAGTAGCATGAGCATATGGATGCTCATACCATCGTCTTCCATCTTCATGAGCTGTTTGACGAACAGGCGAGATCCGAAAGGTTTAAGGTCTCCAGACTCCTCTTCACCTCTAAGATGCAGGAAGGTACTTCTGTTTCACAGTTTGTGTTGAAGATGTTGGGGTACATTGAGCGACTAGGCACACTCAGATTTGCAATGGATCACGAACTAAGTATTGACTTAATTCTGCATTGTTTGCCCAAGAGTTACTCACAGTTTGTGATGAACTATCGGATGAACAAACTGGAGACTACCATTCTTGAGTTGCTTAACATGCTGAAGACTGTAGAGCCTTCTATAAAGCAGGATCAGAAGACAGTATTGTTAGTTGGTTCCTCAAAGAAAGGCTCTAAGAGGAAGCCCAAAGAAGAAAATAAGGGAAGGAAGAAAAGGGCCAAAAAGATTGAAAAGGCACCAAAATGCACTCGCCATCACTACGGCAAGGAGGGCCACTGGCGAAGAAACTGCAAGGTTTATCGTGAGTCCTTGAAGAAGAAGGCATCTGATGCCCCATCCTCTTCAGGTATCTTCATTATTGAATGTCACTCTATTTCCTCGAACACCTGGGTACTTGATACTGGGTGTAGCTCACATATATATAATGACATACAGGGGCTAAGGAATAGAAAAAGACTCGTCAAGGGAGAAGCGAATTTGCGAGTTGGAAATGGAGCAAAGATTGCTGCTGTTGCCATCGTAACATATTTGCTAAAGCTCCCTACTGGACTTGTCTTAGAATTGGATAATTGTTATTTTGTTCCTTCGTTAATAAAAAACATTGTATCTATTTCATGCTTGAATGAAAAGGGTTATCATTTAACTTTTAGTAACAATTGCTGTTACATAACTTTAAATGGTGTTCTTTATGGGACCGGAACTTTATACAATGGTATCTACACGTTAGATTTATCCAGTGACGTTTTCAATATCGAGGTTAGCAACAAACGTGCTCGAATAGATAATCAAATAGACTCCTATATGTGGCATTGTCGTCTTGGCCATGTAAGTAAGAAACACATAACCAAATTACACCGATGTGGAATTCTGGAATCATTTGAACCCGGTTCATTTGATACTTGCGAATCATGCTTAAAAGGCAAGATGACCAAATTACCCTTTTCTGAAAAAGGTAAACCAGTGGCAGAATTGCTTGGTCTAATACATACTGATGTATGTGGACCAATGTCAACTCTTGCACAAGGAGGCTATAGCTACTTCATTACCTTTATCGATATCACTCACGATTCGGGTATGTGTTCTCAATGAAACACAAATCTGAAGCTTTTGAGAAATTCAAAGAGTTCAGAAGTGAAGTAGAGAAACAGCTTGACAAAAGTATTAAGATACTTCTATCCGATCGGGGTGGTAAATACTTAAGTCAAGAGTTTCAAGATTATCTTAGGGACAATGGGATATTGTCTCAATGGACTCCGCCATATACACCACAGCATAATGGTGTATCTGAGAGGCGTAACCGAACCTTGATGGACATGGTTAGATCTATGATGAATCATGTAACTCTTCCAAAATCCTTTTGGGGCTATGCGCTTAAGACAGCTGTTTACTTACTAAACAGAGTCCTGACCAAGGTAGTCTCTACTACTCCATATGAGACGTGGAATAGTAAGAAACCTCATTTATCTCACCTAAAGATATGGGGTTGTCCTGCTTATGTAAAGCGGACTGTATCAGATAAATTGGATGCTAAGTCTGATAAATGTCTATTTATTGGATACCCTAAGGAAACGAAAGGTTACCAATTCTATCATCCCTTGGAACAAAAGGTGTTTGTTTCAAGGCATGCTGTATTTCTAGAAAAAGAATTTCTTTTACAAGAAAACAGTGGGAGTTGTTGGGACCGGGTGCATGCCGACGCGGACACATATTGTAATTGTTACATAATTACATGCAGCGGAAATAAAAGCATGAATAATTTCCTAAATTATTCTAACACATATCCTAAGCATGTAATGTGTTCACATAATCGTAATATAAAATTTTTGCAAAAAAGGAAATTACTCTACGAATTACCTTGTGTAACTTGGAAGAAGAGACGAGATCCAACCGTTAGCGTCCCTTGAAAGCTCCGCCTATATTCGTATCCACGCCGAGTATCGTCGGGATGACTTCGCTAAGCCACGAGTTTCGTGTTCACGAGAACTACTAGATTCTCCGTGAACACGACGAAAACCAAGAGAGTAATCAAATCGAAAGACTCACCACCAAGGTTGGCCGAAGAGGAAGATCGTCCCAAGGAAGAACTTCGTCGCCTTGATGCTTCTCCTTGTGCTCACGGCAAGAAGAAAGAAGGAAGGCCTATGGCCGACCAAGAGAGAGGGAGAGAAGAAGAGGAGAGAGCCCAAGCAATTCTTGGATGGATCATCTTCCATGGCACCCCTTGGGTCCTTTATATAGAGAGAGGTTTCTTAATTCCCAAGCAAACCTCTCCTTGATTATGGAATAATTTCTCAATCAATCCATAATCAAGGCTCTCATGATCAAGCTTCTTCTTCTTGATTATGGAATAATTTCTCAATCAATCCATAATCAAGGCTCTCTTTCTTTTGGCATGATTATATAAAATTTATAAAACAAACAAACCATTGGTTCATTATATAAAAATTTATAAAACAAACCAACCATTGGTTCATTATATAAATTTTATTAAACAAACCAACTCATGGTTCATTATATAAAAATTATATAAAATTTATATAACCTTTTATAAAATAAACCAACCTTTGGTCTATTTTATAAAACAAACCAAAATAGCCTTATCCTCTTATGGTGGTGGCCGGCCATGACAAGAAGAGAGGAGGCCCCCCTCCTTGGCCGGCCCATCTAACACCAATTGGATCAAATCCCTTATGAATTAAACTTATTTAATTCACCCATTAAGTCTTTAAAAGAATTAGCCATTCTATGCTTCCGATGGGTCTGAAATAAATTCAGTTTTGACTATTGTTTAGACTTACCAAAAATAGTTTATCTCAATTGGAGAATCCAATTCTCAACTCGTTTTAAATCCTTCGAATTACTCGTTATACGTGTGACCAAATAGACTTTCAATTTATGTTGGTCGTCCATAATTAACTAATTAATTATAGAATGATCATGAGTGGCACCTAGTAGTACATCATGATCCCCAATTAATTGAAAGATCAATGGTTGACCTCAGAAATGATTCTGAAACCCTTCAGCAGCTATAATGAATCGTGCCCCATTCCCTTCACCATCTTATACCCACTTGGTTCAGGACATGGTCTATGTGTGTCAGTCCCCAATAGGCTGACTACGTCACACCTAGCCCAAGTAACATTTTCTCGTCCTATGGATTCTAATTACTCTCATGTATTTAAGAGATTCATACTCTGAACATGTCATGCTCTGGCCAGAGGCTTCGAGTAACAATCCGACGATAGGCCTCGGGTATACATCTCCTCGCAAGGAGAGGTGAATCCTTTGTAGGTTGTTCAAACATCTTCGGGCACTTCGGCTTATACCCAATCATCCTGGGTGCACACCTCCTTGGAGATGCTTGCTTAAGATGTCAAAGTATAAGTCTCCATGACCAAGATGACTTGAACACCGCAAGTCAAAGGAACATCGCACTTAAGCTGCAGTAAGAACTTCACTGACATATCTATATGTAGACTACCATATGAAGTTTTACAGCCAGTCACTCCAATGAACTAGTTCCCTTAACTAGCATTCATGTTTATCTCTGGACATCTCAATGTCACCAGCCAGTGAAAATCAGCTGATTAGAGAATAACCCATGCTAGTCTCAACAGAATTGATAGTGTCTGTATTTATCAATTCATCGACTAGGGACAATTTCAATACTTCACAATTGCACATGTAGAGATAATCACTAGTTGTGAATTCATCACAAATTCTCTCATGCTGTGAATTGTATTGCGGACATTCAGTAAATGAGCTTAAGATCATAATCAAATAATCATGTATACTCAAATAGTGAATATTCATTTATTAAAATAAATGATTACAATCATAAGGTGATTGCCTTAGGACACTTCTCTCATATCACTAACAGGAGTAGCATTGAACTTGAAGAAGTTCAAGAAACTCCAATAGACATTACAGAGACAATTAGTCTAGACCCACAACCAATAACCCATAATGATGAGCTATCAGTTGAACCTAAAACAACACCACTTCTTCGTAGGTCTGATAGGACACGCAATGCTGCTTGTGCAAAAAGGGATAAATGGCTTGAAGACTTCGTTCCGTACTGTAACGAAGTGCTGCTAGTGCAAAAAGCCTTCTCATTTTCCTCTCTCTTCAATCACAATATTTTGTAAAGAGGAAGACAACATTCTGTAAAGGTTTCTCCACCTGAAGGAGATTTTTCTTAGTGGTGGTGGAGTACGTGCGTGGATCCTTGGATTAGTAACCCATTTGGGTGGATACCAAGTAAATTCTGATTGTTAGCATTGTTTTTATTGTCATTTGTATATTATTGTTTCCGTTGCGCTAACAACCTTGTAGAGACGTAAACGAAAAAGTGTTATTCACCCCCCTCTAGCACGTCTATCGATCTGTCAACTAGGACTTTCCTGCACACTTGGTAAATCCATTAGATAATAATATACACTTAACTTTGAACCCTTTTCCATTATCAAAACCAGGTTCGATCTAGTGCTTCCGGCACTAACAATCTCCCGCTTTTTTATTAATGGTAACACCGTTCAAAAGTTAACTTAAAAAATAGAAAACATATTCATGATAATTATGTACTAGAAAGAAAGAACGAGTAGATTTTCTACTCTTCCCCTTAATCGGTTCTCTCCCCCTTTTTCCTTAGAATTAATTTTTGAAAAACATAGAAAAAATTTGAAACATTGCATAAGGCTTCATTTAATTTGAAAGTCTCCCCCTGAAGCTTTTGAAAATATGTAATTTTTCTATTTTTGAAAGTTTTTCCAAAAACATTTTGAAGACTTTGAGAAAAATAAATTTTGAAAAAATTCTAACTTAAAGTTTTTCTCCAACAGAATTTTCTTAATCGAATTATATTTTCTAAAAATAACATTTCAGGAAATAAAATTTTCTTTTTCGAAGAAAAGATTGAGTAACAAACTGAAAAGATTATTTTGTGAGAAAAAATAATTTTAACTTAATTTTTTTTGAACTTGAGTTTTTCGATAAACAATTTTGAAAATAATTTTGAATCTTGAATTTTTCGAAACCAAGGAAAAAATAACTTGACTTAGAAAAAATAACAAGGAAAAAATAACTTGACTTGGAAAAATTATTTTTAACTTGACTTTTTCTTCTCTCCCCCTTTGTCATATATCAAAAAAAGGTAAAAAAAAGATGATTGGCATGAAAAAGACAGTTATGTATCAGAGCATACTTGATTTGTAAAAAGGATGAAGGAAACTGCAGCAAGTAATTGAATTGATCTATGTTTTACCCAAGTAACAAATTTTGAACCCAGTTAGCATACTAGTGAGTCCTAGCATGAAAAAACTTTTCATAAAAAAATTGATCAACTTAACCTCTTTCGGTCGCTGTCTATCCCAGTTAGCTACTTACTAACTGTTATATAATAATAGCTTTCACTAGGATTAGTCAAGTTAAGTAGCCTGATCAAGTTAGACATTCTAAGCTTAAATACTTAACTTGATTGTTGTTCAAATATATTTATCACCCCAACTGCTCTTGATGCATTGACTTAAAGCATCTTGAGTCAAGGCATACACCTAAACATCTCAACCCAATCTAAGTTATCAATTAAAGTACCCTAATGTGCTTCTGAGATGTTGGCTTCTAAATCTATATGAGCATGCAATTCTAGGGTTAAGTCCTAAGCTAAGTCCATTGTGTAGAAAAATCCTAGTTTTGAAGGGGGTAATAATTTAAAAAAAACTAAGTCAAAAAATTATTTTAAAAATCAAAACATAGTTGAAAAATATGATTAAGAAAAATATGATTTTTCTTAAAAAAATTTTTAAAAAAATTAAATTAAAAAAACAGTGTTAAAAACAGTCCTATTCTACTAAGCACATTCCTAACTGCCTTCTTAGTTAACTAAACTCAGATTTAGGAAGTGGTTTAGTGAAAATATCGGCTAGGTTAGATTTTGAATCTACATGTGTAACTACGATTTCGCCGCTAGCTACGTGATCCCTAACAAAGTGGTGTCAAACATTAATATGTTTAGTCCTAGAATGATGTATAGGGTTTTTGGTAAGATTGATTGAACTGATATTGTCAACAAATACCTTAGTCTGGGTGTAGTCAAGGTTGAAGTCTTTAAAGGTATGTACCATCCATAAAAGTTGGCCTACACATTCTCCTAGGGCAACATATTCTGCTTCAGTTGTGGATAAGGCAACACAATGTTGCTTTCTACTGCACTAGCTAACTAGACATTTTCCTAGTAACTGACAGCTTCCACTCGTACTTTTTCTATCTAATTTACACCCTGTATAATCTGAGTCCGAAAATCCTAACAATTCAACATTGGACGTCTTAGGATACCAAATGCCTACATTTATTGTGCCCTTAAAATATCTAAGGATCCTTTTAACTGCAATTAAGTGAGATTCCTTAGCACAAGTTTAGTACCTGGAACAAATACCTAGTGCAAAAAGTATATCAGGTTTACTGGCAGTTAGGTAAAGCAAACTACCTATAATACTTCTATAATATTTTAAATCAATAGGCATACCTTCAGGATCGTTGTCTATTTTGGCATTTGTGTCCATAGGAATGCTTAAGTTCTTTGAATTATCCATTTTAAATTTCATTATTAATTCTTTTGCGTATTTTGATTGATGAATGTAGTTTCCATCTTTGGTTTGTTTAATTTGTAACCCTAAGAAGAAGTTTAATTCTCCTACTAGACTCATTTCAAATTCGGTTTCCATAATTTTAATAATGTCTTTTAGGAAGTTAGTGTATGTTGAACCAAAAATTATATCATCTACGTAAACATGGGCTATAAAAATCTCTTTTTCTAAGGTTTTAACAAATAAAGTTGAGTCAATTTGACCTTGGTTAAAACTTTTAGAAATTAGATAGGTGGATAATCTTTCATACCAAGCCCTAGGTGCTTGTTTTAATCCATAAAGGGCTTTCTTAAGTTTGTACACATGATTAGGGTAGTTAAGATCCTCAAAGCCTGGGGGTTGTCCTACGTAGACTTCCTCTTTTATAAAACCATTTAGGAAAGCAGACTTAACATCTATTTGGTATAATTTAAATCCTTTATAGGTTGCAAAGGCTAGTAGCATCCTAATTGACTCAAGTCTAGCTACAGGAGCATAGGTTTCATCATAATCTAACCCCTCAACATGACTAAATCCCTCTACTAAGTGGGCTTTATTCCTTACTATTTCACCTTGGTCATTCAACTTATTCGTAAATACCCACTTAGTGTCAATTATAGACTTACCTTCTGTTTAAGGCACTAAGTCCAAGACTTGGTTTTTTTCAAATTGTGCTAGTTCCTCTTGTATAGCTATGATCTAGTCTAGGTCAGGTAAGACCTCTTCTATAAGCTAGAGAAAATGACGATTGAAGACAAATTGGATGATGACATCAACATTCCACCTCCCTATGATCGCGAAGATTTCGACTATTGGAGGATGCGAATGAAGACTTGGTTTGGCATGGATTGGGAGTGCATGATGGTACTAGAAGAGCCCTTTGAAATTCCAATAGACAAGCATGGGAAAAAGTGCTGACCTAGATATTAGATTAAAGAGCAACAAAGTCAATCAAAGGCAAATGCAAAGGTAATCTCAATATTGCTTGATATTTTGCCTAACAATGTAATTAGTGGTATAGGTGAGTATAAGAATGCATATGAGCTATGGAACAAGATGGCAGAAGTTCATGAAAATTCTACACAAGCTCAAATAGTTGAAAAGTCAAAGGAAATATGTTCGATGGTCCAAGAGGAGGAAGAAGAAAGAAATTCATCCATCTTATCAAGTGAAGTGGCTCAAGAGAGTGAGAGGTCATCCACTTCATCAAGGGAAGAAGAAGAGGTCTCCACCTCAAGGATTGAGAGGGAGGAGAGACCCACTTTAATACTGGAGCAAGAAGAAGCTCCTACCTCCACCAAAGCAAGAACCAAAGATCACATCATTTGCTTTGGATGCAACAAGAAGGGATACTACAAGGACAAGTGTCCATTAGGTAAAAAGGAGGTAAACCCTAAACCCGGGTCAATTCATTTAAAATCTAACATGGGTTGTAGGGAAAAGAAAGGGAAAAACCACATTAGATGCTTCACATGTGGAGAGCTAGGGCATTATCACACCAAGTGTCCAAAAAAAAGAGAGCTCAAGAAATTGGAGCATTTGAGAAAATGGGAGAAAGAAGAAAAGAATAGAAGCTCACATCAAGGGGGAGCTACAAGGGTAAGAGAGGTAATCCATAACTTTAGAGTTAATTCAAATTCCTCCATGCATGTTAGAAATAATGTTAATTATTTACTCATGCATAACTTTGGATTTAAATATCATGATAGGAGTAGGGTTAATATTGTAGATTAAAACCCTAGGAGAATCATGCATCATTATAAATCCAAGACCATTAGACCTAAGGACCAAGACATTAACCCCAAGAAGGGGAGACACATGCCTAAAGTGGGTAGGTATAGGAATGTCCAAGGTGGGCATGCTGGTTCTAGGTTTAAGAAACTAGAATGGGAAAATTAAGCTTTAAGGGCAAAGCTTGATAAGTTAGAAAAGACCCTACGTAGATTCACTATTGAATCTAAGAGTTTAGATGTGGGGTTGGATGGTCAAGAACCCAACAATGATAGATCGGGGTTAGGATACCGATCTAAGGTCTCCGGTGTCAATGAAAAGAAATATGCTAGGGTAGCGTATAATTATGGTAAGGAGGGGAAGTCCAAAAATGGCAAGGGGATACCATTTAAAATCAAAAAGAAAGTCTTAACTAAGGACAAGGGGTCCAAGGTTAAGAAGGTTAGGGTTGTAGACCAAGAGTCACCGGGGGTACAGCAGTGTGGTCTAGCGTTTGTTGAGTCACCTAGGGAGGTGGCTAAGGCTAAGAGCTCAAGGGGGAGCTCTAGAAGCCAAGTTGGGACCCATGGTCTATGGATCTCGAGAGGGTTCCTCTCGGAAGTCTAGATGGGTCGTGAAGTATGCCAAAAGAGTTGGAGATAGACTTGAGTCTCAATTCTTAGGACTTGGCACAATGGATTTGAGTTCATGCATGAAAATATGACATTGGGGTCATATAGCATGAAAGTTAGTTTTTGATGTGTAAATGTCATATAAACAAATGATAGGGATGTATTGTGGTTTGGTATGGGCAGAGACATCAAGAGGAGGTCAAAACTAGGACTTTAGGTCAAGGTTCAATTGAATCATTTGTTAGGATGTATACTAAAATCTTTGCTTTTGGTTAGAATACATTTTCATTTTAAAGAGAATCGTAAAATCACACAGTGCATGTTTATATTAGTATGAGCATAAAATGTCTCATACTTGGCATTGTAGATAACATGGTGCATGGTGTCGCACAGAAGATCATGTTATCAAGTTCCTTGCAGAAGTATAAGAAAGAGGCTCACAACCGAGATAGAGTTGGACAAACCATCGGGATGATTGTAGTGTAATTAGGTATGGTTTATCTTAACTATAGAATTACACTAGTGTACTTTGCGTACATTGAGTAGGACAAGAAGAAAGGTCATCCAATTTTGTATTGACTTCATAAATTGGATTAGACCTCGCATATATATTATGGAGTACGATATCTTAATCTCGAAATAATAACGGGCACGTATAATTATTTATTATTTCTTTGACTTACCAATAGGCGATATTTATTTTGTTAAATCGATAGGCCCGGTAAATTGGGAAATAATACTAATAATATGGTGTGCCATTTATTATTGATGGAATCCGTGTCCTGGTGAGTCGGGATGATGATACCCCCTTGGTGAGCTCAAAAATATCGTCATATCAAATCTTGTAAGTGGACTATGGTCCGACATGAAGAAAAGGTTGAGTGGTACTAATCAAGGATTAAGAGGATAATTAATTTAATTGTCAGTAAATTAAATTAATTATCGGGCATTCGATATCTTAAACATGGGGAGATGAACGACTCATAATAGGTGGAGCCCATATGAAAATATGAGGGTTGGTGAGGAAGTTCAATGGGATCTTTTAGTGCAATGGATCTCCATTAATGGATCGGGTTTGGATCCATTAGCGGGCCAAGAACCAACTCCTCCTCATGGTCCCTACCTTAGCCCTATAAATACCCCATAGGAGTCATGATATAGGAATTAATCAATAATTAATCCACAATTAACCAAAAATCAAAACCCCACTCTCTCTCCTAGGGTTAAGCCTTTCGCCGGCGATAGAGGAAGAACAAGGAGGTGATCCTCCTCGGTTCACAGCTCCAACATGTCTTCGTCTTGGCGTGAGGCTTCGACCAGACCTAGGAGGGCCCAGTGAGGAGAAGAAGAACGCAGGAAGAGGCTGCTGACGGCGGGTTTTGGCTGAGCGGCGGTGGCGGTTATGGAGAGGAGGAGAATTTGAGCTCTTCTCCTTTCCCTCTCTTCCGTCTCTTCTCCTATCTTCATTGCAGTATCTTCTCTGCATGTGCAAGAAAGGAGCAGAAAAGAGAAGCAGCTGGTGATCGAAAAATACAAGGAACTTGCCTTGTTTAGCGCCGGTGAAGGTGAAGAAGCAGGGGTTAGGTTTTCGGTATGTTTTATGGAAGAAGAAGGGATTGTTTCTCTTCTTCCTCCTATTCTTCATCTTCCTTGCCTTCCTCTTGGAGCTACCTAGCAGCTGGTCGGACCTTGAAGCTCATGGTGGCCGGCGGTTTGAGGTGGAGAGGAAGAAAGGCAACCAGCACAAGGTAACCCTAGCTTGCTAGGGTTTGTGTTGGTGATTGGAAGAAGCTTGAAGAAAGGTGGTTAATTCAAGGCCTTCGGTGACTCCGTGTCTTAGTAGCTCATCGCCCACACGACGTCCAGGAGGGGAGGGTCGTATGGTAGAAGACTGCGAGGTAAACGGCAAGGTATATCTCCCCCGAGCTCTGTCTTTGTTTTTCATGTTATTATTTCATGCTTGATTTAATTGCATGTTGATAATTAATTATCATAGATTTATTATTTGTTAATTAATTTGATAATTAAATTAAGTCATGGACCCCAAAGATAAACACAAAAACCGATGATCCATTCATCATCTTTTCCGCGGTTAATTAATCCGAAAAGTTACAAAGTCTTAACCTTGGTTTCGGCTAAGTTGTGACTTAGATTAATTAACACGATGACGAGACGGTCATTTGGGAGATGGGTCTCTATTCAGATTAAATTTTTAATCCGTAGACATAGAGAGGTCTCTCAGGTTCGATCCCGTGGTTGCTTGAGAAACTGCCAAGCATACCCATCACCATTTTGCTAGTTTTGGGTTTTGTGTCAATCATTGGATTGGTGATAGATACAAGGTTGGGTGTATTTTTCCCAAGTAGATATGGGTACCACAAATCTCTCCACAAAATTTGATAATTTTTGGAGATTTGTGGAATTTCTAGTGGATTTCTGAATTTGGGTCAAAAATGCTGAAATTGAGTTTTTCAGAGTATCAGTCGACTGGTAGATGGGTCAGTCGACTGGTCAAGGCTGAAATGCTTTTTCAGCAGTCAAAAGATGTCGAAATGATGTAAAACAAGTGTGTAATCTTATGGGGGGTTAGTACACTGTGTTTATGATCATTAGGGGTTGAAGAGTCCAATAAGAGGAAAATTGTTGGAGTCTTTTTGATGTATGGCAAAGGGGGAGAAGTGTTGGGTTTAAGTGGGAAACCAAACACACCTTTGCAAAGAAATCCTAGGTCTATGGGGAGCTTAGGTAAAGGGGGAGCATTGTTGCTTCATTGTTGGCGTAAGGGGAACCTTGGAGAGGTTATTAAAAAGCCTTTGTAAGTCCAATGTAGGGGGAGCCTTGGGAAGGTTTTAAAAAGCCCGTTTTGGTAAAAGTCCTAACTCTTGGGGAGGTTAGGTGTGGGATGCCTTATGATAAGATCCATGTTTGCATTGCATATGCATTGGCGGTGTAAGTCCAAGGTGAAGCCTTAGCGACGTAAGTCAAAAATAGTTATTAGCATTGTTGTCGCTATGTGTTTTCCCTAACTTAAACATATTGCCAAACATCAAAAAGAGAGAGATTATAGGGGCAATCTATGGTCCGGAGTGACCATGTGTTTTGATGTTTGGGCAAAGGATTTAAGTTAGGTTCACTCTTGTGTTTTGATATGTGTATTTGAGTACGCAGGTTTGCAGGATACACATTGACTCAGTTGGACGGCTTCGGATACGGTGAAGGATGGCATGGAGGCAAGCCATAAGCTTGTGTGCGCATCCGAGAGACATGGACAAAGCAGGGACGATGAGCCGAGGAAAGCGGACTTCAAGGCGTACATGAAGGATGGCATGGAGGCAAGCCGAGGGCTTGCGTGCGCATCTGAGGGACGAGGACTAAAGTCGAAGTGGGCTTGAAGGTAACAGGTCGAGGCTGCTGGAGCAGGAACGATGAGCCGAGGCATGCGGACTTCGAGGTATGCGTGAAGGATGGCATGGAGGCAAGCCGAGGGCTTGTGTGCGCATCTGAGGGATGGGAGTCGAAGACGAAGAGGGCGCGAAGGCAACAGATTGAGGCTGATGATGAATAGTCAATTGGGTCATGAGGGTTCGAGTGCTGAGGGAAATGTACTCAGGAAATCCTATGGTTCGACTGCTGAGAGAAGTGTACTCAGGAAGGGGAAACCTTAGGTGTGGAAGTGGACCAGTCGACTATTGTCTGGGCAGTCAATTGGTAAATGTCACAGAAATATCAGTCAATTGCTAATGGGGCAGTCGACTGGTGGTGGCTGAAAATTCGAACGTTGGGCTTGCAACGGTCGAATTTAGGTGGGACCAGTCGACTGGTAATGGACCAGTCGACTGGTCGCGGGTTTCTCAGCCTTGAGCACTATTTAAAGGGGCTCGGTTTTGTCTGAGAGTTTTTGACGAAATGAGCTTGGTTAGAGCTCATTAGTAGTTTTGTGCTCAGAAGTGTTGTCCGGGTTGTGGTGAAGTTTTTCCACCCACAAGGAGCTACATGAGCTAGCCGAAGGGCATCCGGGGAGTCATCCACCGACGAATCGAGATCGTCCATCTTACGGACAGCCGTGGAGTAGGAGCTTCATCTCCGAACCACGTAAATAGGTGTGTCGTCTTAGTTGTTAGTTTATGTTATTTGTTATTCCGCTTGTGCACTAACAACGTGTAGGTAGACGAAATCGAAAAGTTGTTATTCACCCCCCCCCAGCAAATGGTAAGATCCTAACAACCTCTCCATGTCCACGGATTAAAATTTTCAATCCGAATGAAGATATATTTCCAAACGACCGTCTCATCGTTGTGTTAACCGATTCGAGCGATCGCTTTAACAACCAAGTTGTTCTGGCAATCAATCTCGTCCAACCGATTAGCCGCAGAATAGTCGACAAGCGGATCGCTGATTTTTGTGTTTATCATCGGAGTCCAAGATAATTAATCATCATAATTAATTAACAAATAACTAATAACAACGACAAATAATTAAATCACATGAAATGATAGAAATCAAATGAACCAAAGGAGAAATTATTCCTTCCCTGTTACCTCATGATCTTTTATTGTATGACCCTCCCGTCTTGGACGTCGTATGGGAGACGATCTACCAAGAACCGAAGTCACCAAGGCTCTTTCTTCTCCACCCTAGCTTGGTCGAATCCCTAGGGAAGAGAAAAGGGATGTTCTTCTTCCTCCCTTGTACCCGCCAGAGCTCTAACTTCCAAAGAAGTCGCCACCGACCACCAAGTGATGAACACCACCTTCTCTTGCTTGTGTTGCCACCAAGAGAAGATGGAGAACAAGAAGAAGAGGTGATGAAAGAGAGAAAATGTTAACCTAGGTTCTTTTTCCCACTACTCCCTTGCATCGACCAACACCTCACCAAGAAGTGGACCGCCGACGACCTCCCTTCTTCTTCCTTGCACCGCCGACCTCTATTCCATCTTCATGGAAATGCCAGCCAAAGGAAAGAAGAGAGAAAGAAGAAGATGAAGAAGAACCCAAGCCACAAACTCTCTCCCTCTCAACCACCGCCGGCACCGAGCAACTCAAGTTGCACCGTCGACTTGCTTCACCTCCTCTCTAACATTGCTGCTGTGCCTTCTAGGGAAGAAGAGGAGAAGAGGATGAAGAGAAGAGGAAGAAAAACCATGTCTTCTTCCTTCCCTATCCCCTTGCGCCACCACCTTGCTTCCCTTTAGGCGCCGGCCACTAGGAACCCTAGGAGAGAGAGGATGAGAGGAGATAATAGAGAGAGGCTTTTCTAGGTTAATTAGATCCTTGGTTTCATGACTCCATAGGGTATATATAGGGCTACAATAGGGACCAAGAGGAGGAGTTGGGTCTTGGCCACCTAATGGATCAAGGCCCGATCCATTAATAAAGATTCATTCCACTAAAGGATCTTCATTTATCTACCTCACCAACCCCCATATTTAAATATGGGCTCCACCTATTATGAGTACAAATATCTCCCTGTGTTTAAGATATCGAATGCCCGTTGATTAATTTAAATTATTGATAATTTTAACTAATCAACATCTAACTCCTTGATTAGTACCACTCATCCTTATCATCATGTCGGACCAAGTCCACCTACAGGATTTAACATGATAAACTTTATGAGCTCATCAAGGGGGCATCATCAACCCGACTCACCAGGACACGATTTTCGTCTATGATTAATGGCATACCATGTAAATAATATTATTTCCCAACTTACCGGGTCTATCGATTTAACAGAATAAATCTCGTCCATTGGTAAATCAAAGAAATAACTATTAAGTACATGTGCCCGTTATTATATCGGGATTAAGAGCATGTACTCCATAATAAACTGAGGTCTGATTCAATTATAAAGTCAGCATAAATTGAATCACTTCTATGTCGATCATGCTCAATACACACAAAGTGCACTAGTGTAATTCTATGATCAAGATAAACCAACACCAAATTACACTACAACCATCCCGATAGTTTGTCCAAATCCATCTTGGTTGTGAGTCTCTACTTATACTCTACAAGGAACTGATAACATGATCTTCTGTGTGGCATCACACAACATGTTATATACAGTGTAAAGTATTAGATAATATGCATATACTAATATAAACATGCAAACAGTGATCTTGAGATTCTCTTTCAAAATGTAGATGTATATATATAAAAGCAAGACTTTTAGTATACATCCCAACACTGTCCTCGGTCGAGGTGGAGTTCAAGGCTAAATTTTTGCAGTCCGACGAGTTCGGCGACCTTCTAGACAGGTAGGTATGGAAGCGCTTAAAACACGGCTTCAATAGTGCCATCAACCAACTGAAGAGGGGCCAACTACTGAAACCAGATGCAGATCAGAGTCCTTTGAGTGTCGGCCAGGTCTAAGATGAGTTGTCACCCGAAGAGCAAGAAATATAGAGCTCTTCCCCGACCTAGACCTTGACTTTTTCCCTTCTTTCGTGTTCTCTTTTTGTAATTTCTCCTTTTTCCCGGTAGACCAGCTATGTAATTGTTTTGAATGTGAATGAAAGCATCTCTTGGCTTCTTATGTCTTGAGTAACTTCTTGCCCTGTTCGTTATCCTTAAAATGTTTGTCTCCGACTCGAGGAGTCAGGCAGTTAAAGAACAAGTGCTCAGTTCAAGGTGAGTAACAAAGGTTCCTCCCCACCCTAAGGAGTGAGGTGGCAAATAGACACGCTTGACAAACAAGTGCTCTTGCCAAGCTAGAGGGGCAAGATGACCAACAAACATTCCGAGGACCAAGTCTACTCACTGCAGAGGTTGTAGGGTTTTGTAGCTCTTGGACGGGCTTGTGCAGCACCGAGGCCAAACCTACTCACCATGGAGGTAGTAGGGTTTTACAGCTCTTGGCCGGGAATGTACAATACCGAGGCCAAGTCTACTCACCGCGAAGGTAGTAGGGTTTTACAGCTCTTGGCCCGGCATGTGCTGCACCAAGGCCAATCCTACTCACCGCGGAGGTAATAGGGTTTTACGGCTCTTGGCCAGGCATGTGCAGCACTGAGGCCAAGCCAACTCACCGCGGAGGCAGTTGGGTTTTACACCTCTTGACCGGGCATATGCAGCACCAAGGCCAAGCCTACTCACCGTGGAGGTAGTAGGCTTTTACAGCTCTTGACCGGGTATGTGCAGCACCGAGACCAAGCCTACTCACAGCGGAGGTAGTATGATTTTACAGCTCTTGGCTGGGCATGTGCAGCACCGAGGCCAAGCCTACTCACCCCGGAGGTAATAGGGTTTTACAGCTCTTGGTCGGGCATGTGCTGTAAGATGTGTATTCTGAAAGACATGAATTTCTTTATATGAACATCTTCATTTTGAAAAGAGAATCACAACTACACTAGGTGCCTGTTTACATTAGTACATGCATGAAGTCCAATTACTTTGCATTGTAGATAACATGGTGTGTGGTGTCACACGGAAGATCATGTTATCAGTTCCTTGCTTAGTATAAATAGAGGCCCACAACCGAGATGGAATTGGACAACCCATCGGGATGGTTGTAGTGTAATTAGGTATGGTTTATCTTGACCATAGAATTATACTAGTGTGCTTTGAGTACATTGAGCAAGACCAAAACCTGAGGTTATCCAATTTGTACTGACTCGATAATTGGATAGGAACTCAAGATTATATTATGGAGTATGATCCCTTAATCCTGATACAATAGCGGACATATATTATTAACTATTATTTCTTTGATTTACTAATGGGCGAGATCTATTCTGTTAGATCGATAGGCCCAGTATCTTAGGAGATAATATTAATAATATGATGTGCTGTTAATTATTGACGGAATGTGTGTCCTGGTGAGTCAGGTTGATGATGCCCCCTTGATGAGCTCGAAAGGTTCATCATGCTAAACCCTGCAAGTGGATTTGATCTGGCATGATGATAAGGTCGAGTGGTACTAGTTAAGGACTCAGAGGTTAATTAATTTAAATTGTTAATAATTTAAATTAATTAACGGGCATTAGAGATCAACATGGGGGATGGACGACTCGTAATATGTGGAGCCCATATGAAAATATGGGAGTTGGTGAGGAAGTTGAATTAAGATCCTTTAGTGGAATGAATCTTAATTAATGGATCGAGTTTAGATCCATTGGTGGGCAAAGAACCAACTCCTCCTCTTAGTCCCTACCTTAGCCCTATATATACATAATGAGACCATGAAACCAAGGCTAGACAATCCAATTCATCCACCCAAGGCTCTCTCATTTTCTGACTCTTGTTTCTCTCTCTTAGGGCACTGGGTCGAGGAAGGATAACTTCCTCCTCCTCATCTCACTTTTCTTCTCCTAGGCTACCAATTTCTACCAAGGAAAGGGAGGATCTTCTCCTCCTTTTGGTGGTGAACGGCGAGGAGAGGGAGGCTTGCTGGGTGGCGCGCAAGGGAGGCCGGCGAGCGGCTGAGGAAGCCGACGGCGCTAGGCTAAGAAGAGAAGGAGAGCAGCCGATTTTGGGTAAAGGAAGAAGGAGATTCTTCTTCGTTCTCCCCCCCCCCCCCCCCCCCCCCCCCCCCCCAAGGTCTGCACCTGAGCCAACAAGGGCTTGGAGGCTCCGGCGGCGCAAAGGAGGTGGAGGGATAGGAGCCGACAGCAATAACCCTAGGTTAGGGTTTGGGTCGGCTTGGAAGGAAGAAGATAGTGCGATTGATCGGAAGGCTTGGTTATCTCGGTTCGTGGTAGATCATCGTACACACGACGTCCGTGAAGGGAGGGACAAAAGATAGAAGACCGCGAGATGATCGGAAAGGTATACTTCTTTCCGAGCTCCATTGATTATCCTTATGCCTATGTTTGTGCATGTTTCATTTACCTCGTCATTTTATGTGTGTTAGTTTATTAATTTGATTTCGTATCATAGTTATTAATTCACTAACTGGACCCCGACCATAAACACAAAAGTCGACGATCAACTCATCGCCTTTTCCGCGATCGAACGGTCAAGCAAATCACAAGGTCGATTTTGGTAATTGGCCGAGTTGTGATTTGGATCATTCGATATGGCACGAGATGGTCATAGGGAGACAGGTCTCCATTCGGATTAATTTTTAATCCATAGACGTGGAGAGGTCTCCCGGATCGACCGAGTATTTGCTTAGGAAACCCGCCAAGCCATACCCAACAACTGGTATCAGAGCTGAGGTTTCCAGCTTTGTGTGTTTAAGGATTGCTTAATTTTTGCATTTTTCATACATTATATTTTGCCGGATGATATGTGGATGTACGTAGGCTAACTTTGTGTTGCAGGCACGAGATTCCAACTTGTCATGGCCAAATATTTGTTGTGTGATGGTTGTGCAAATTATTATAATTAATTAATCCTCGGGGTTGATGAGGCTAGGTATTTAATATTTGTAATTAAATACAGCAGATGTTTAGCCAAGCTATTTATTTTACTTTCAATCTAGTTTTCATGTACACTCCCTTGTGGAGTATAAGATCGATGATGTAAATCATTAGCTAGTCATTTCGGCTCGGAGATCCCTCAAGGTAGCTTGCGTAGAAGGATGGGAGGAGCGGACGATGTGACGACACGATTGTAGGCACATTAGAGACCAAGGGCCATGAAAGTTGGAAAATCTAGGATTTTTTGTATTTTTCATATATTGGTTATGTGCTTGGTTGTGCTAAGTTAAAATTCCTCGTAATAAATTACTAAGTGGGAGAAGGACCCTAAGGGTCCCACGGCCTCCATTGCAATCTGATATGTGATGCGAACAAGCCCGCGCGTTGGCTCTGAGTGTCTTTCTCCATAACGGATAGGCTTGTTCTACGGATCACAAGGTCAGAAAAGATTATAGAGGATTGTTGAAGAGCGTGTGTACTTCCCCAACGGAAGGCACATCATCCTAAATAATTCTCTTAGTGTCGTGCAATGGTAAACACTTAGATACAATTATTAGTATCCACCCCAATGGAGTCACTACTAATAATTTATAGGGTCGAAGTTGACCAACTATTAGTCTTACTTGTAAAAAAGTTAGGTTGACAAGATAGTAAGATTAATGAGTAAAACCTTCTCGAACGAATGTAGGGTTTGTATACGTCCACACTAACATGGCATGCAAATTCTCGGTGTTTGAGATGTTGGTTGATTTCGAAAATTTATTATTTTGAGGAATCAATTTATTTTCGATTTCTAAAGTAGTGTATGTTGTGATTCTCAGGTTTTTCATAATGGCCTTTAAACCACTAGCTACCATTCTTAAAGAAAATCAACTTACTGGCCCAAACTATATAGACTGGAAGAGGAACCTAGACATTGTCTTCACTGCTGAAGAGTACAAATTTATACTCTTCGAGGAATGTCCGGAAAGGCCTAGAGAGGACTCTGGTGAAGAGTTGAAGCAGCATTACAAGAAGTGGGTCAAGGTAGATGAGATGGCATGGTGCTACATTCTGGCATCTATGTCGAATGTGTTGCAACATCAGCATCAGGCCATGCCCACTGCTAGTGACATGATGCTAAACTTCAAAGATCTCTTCGGGCACCAAGGTCGAGCTGCTAAGCAGTCCGCGATAAAGAGTCTGATGACGACCACTATGGTGGAAGGGATACCCGTGAGGGATCATGTCCTAAAGATGATGGCTCACCTCAATGAGATTGAGGTACTAGGAGCACTGATCGATGGGGAATCCCAGGTCGATATTATACTCCTAGTCTCTGCCTAGGAGTTTTGAGCAGTTCATGCTCAACTATTATATGAACAAAAGGGATTATACATTGGGTGAACTGCTAGGAGAACTCCAGGTGGCAGAGGGCCTCTTTCGTCAGAATTCGTAGGCCTTAGTAACTCAAAGGGTTTCTTCTTCTGGGCCGAATGGCAGGAAGAAGAAGAAACAAGGTGGGTTCAAGAAGGCAGCAGCATCGCAGGGACCTCGGACTAGCGTGAAGAAGACGAAAGGCAAGTGCTTCACGTGCAAGCAAACTGGGCACTGGAAGGCGGACTGTCCCCATCGACATGACAAAGGTATTTTTTCAGCCTTAGTCGTTGAAACATGTTTAGCGGTGTTATCTACCAGTACCTGGTGCGTAGATACGGGAGTCACTGACCATGTCTGCAATACTCTAAAGGGGTTCCAGGAAACCCGACGGCTGGCTGAGAGAGAAATCATGGTCTACATGGGCGATGCTACGGAAGTGGCAGCAGTTGCAGTGGGAGTTTTTTATTTATCTTTTGAGAGAAATAAATTGTTAGTTCTGAGAGATTACCTTTATGTACCCTCATTTAGAAAGAATCTATTTTTAGTTTCTAAGTTGATAAAGGATGGATATTCTGTTGCTTTTGATAATAAAGTTGTTATTAAAAGAAATAGAGAGATTATCTATTCGGGTACAATGGTCGGCAATCTATATACTCTAGAATCAATGACTCCCACGATGCAATCTGAAGTAAATAGCTTATCATTTAACTTGAATAAGAGAAAGGAGCCTTCTAAGATGAATCAAACATATCTTTGGCACCTTAGGCTTGGTCATATTAACTTTAGTAGGATTCAGAGGTTGATAACCGATGGGCCCCTGGGTTCATTGGCGGTGGATGATCTCCCGACCTGTGAGTCTTGCTTGGAAGGTAAGATGACCAAGAGGTCTTTCAAGGCTAAGGGGTATAGGGACAAAGATGTGTTAGAACTGATTCATTCTGATTTCTGTGGTCCTATGTCAATCCAGGCTAGAGGCAGCTTTGAATACTTCGTCACTTTTATTGACGATTATTCAAGGTAAGGATACATTTACCTGATGCGCCACAAGTCTGAATGCTTTAATGAGTTCAAAGAGTTCAAGGATGATGTGGAGAAGCGTCAAGGTAAAGGTATCAAGACACTGCGATCAGATCATGGTGGAGAATACCTCTTTGGAGAGTTTAGGACATACTTATCAGAAGCTGGGATCTAGTCCCAGTTAACTGCACTCGGTACGCCCCAACAGAACGGAGTTGCAGAAAGAAGGAATATGACTCTTATGGAAATGGTTAGGTTAATGATGAGCTATTCTGATCTACCTGATTCGTTCTGGGGATATGCTCTAGACACAGCTGCGTACATTCTGAACATGATTCCATCTAAGTCAGTCCCTTCTACTCCCATAGAATTGTGGACTAGGCGAAAGCCGAGTCTAGCACATATTCGGATATGGGGTAGTCCAGCACATGTGCTAAAGGGAGATACTGATAAGTTGGAATCTCGGATGGAAGTAAGTTTGTTTGTTGGCTATCCTAAGGGAACGAAAGGTGGTATGTTCTATAGTCCTAAGGATCATAAGGTAATCGTTAGCATGAATGCTAGATTCTTAGAAGAAGACTATGTGATGATCCATAAGCCCAAGAGTAGACTAGTTCTTGAAGAGTTAAGTGGGGACGTTTCGACCTTAGGACCATTTGTACAAGAGGACACACCACAAGTCACTACACCACGTGTCACTGAGGATACACAGGTGGTGCCTCATCGCAATGGGAGGGTTGTCAGATAGCCCGAAAGGTTCATGTTTTTGGGAGAGTCTTCGGACTTGGTCTCTGGTAAACATGAACTGGATCCCTTAACCTATGACGAGACCCTCCAAGATCAGGATGCAGATTCTTGGCAAAGAGCAATGAACTCTGAGATAGAATCTATGGATTCTAATCAAGTCTGGGAATTAGTAGAACCACCCAATGGTGTAAAAGTCATTGGATGCAAGTGGATATATAAGAGAAAGAGAGGATCAGATGGGAAGGTTAAGACCTTCAAAGCAAGGCTTGTTGCGAAAGGGTACACTCAGAAAGAGGATATCGATTATGAGGAGACCTTTTCGCCGGTAGCCATGCTTAAGTCGATCCGGATTCTCCTATCTATTGCAGCTCATATAGATTTAAGGTATGGCAGATGGACGTCAAGACGGCTTTCCTTAACGGAAGTCTTGAGGAGACCATCTACATGCAAAACCAGAAGGGTTCATTGCAAATGGCAAAGAGCATCTAGTGTGCAAGCTGAATCGGTCCATTTATGGATTGAAGCAAGCTTAAAGATCTTGGAATATCCGCTTTGATGATGTAATCCAGTCATATGGGTTTACTCAAAGCCCGGATGAGTCATGTGTATACAAAAGATGTGACGGATGTTGAGGCAATCTAAGGTCCGGAGTGACCATGAGTTTTGATGTTTGGGCAAATGGTTTAAGTTAGGTTTACCCTTATGTATTTGATATGTGTATGTGAGTGTGCAGGATATACAGGTTACACATATTGACTTAGCTAGATGGCTTCGAGGCATGCGTGAAGGATGACATGGAGGCAAGATGGAGGCTTGCGTGCATCTGAGGGACGAGCCGAAGATGAAGAGGGCGCGAAGGCAATAGTCGAGGCTGCTGGTGAAGAGTCAGCTGAGTTGTGAGGGTACGAGTGCTGAGTGATTGTACTCGAGAAATCCTAGGGTTCGAGTGCAGAGAGAAATATACTCAGGAAGGGAAACCTTAGGTGTGTGAGTGGACCAGTCGGCAGTCGACTGATGAAACTCACAGAAAGTTTTTCGGCTAGGCACCAGTCGACTGCCCTGGGAGCAGTCGACTGGTGGCGAGGGTTTCAATCTTAGTTCTATTTAAGAGGACTTCGTGTTGGCTGAAAGGTTTGACAATTTTGGCTTTAGGTAAGAGCCAAATAGTAGTCTAAGTGCTCGGATATTATCGAGGTGTTGTGAGGTTTCTCCACCCACAAGCAGCGACAAGGGCTGGGGAGTGATCCACTGAAAGATTCTTGGATTAGTCACCCTTAGGAGTGAATACCAAGTAAATCTTTCTTGTTAGCATTACTTTCTTATTGTTTATTGTTTTTGTTTGTATTTCCGCTTGTGCAACTTCAACGTAGGTAGAAGAAAGCCGAGATTTGCTATTCACCCCCCTCTAGCAACCGGTATCGATCTAACAAGTGGTATCAGAGCGAAGGACCGCTCTCATTGGAATAACCGCCGAGGGAGCACAAGCTAGAGGGAAGAATAATGGAAGAATAGTTTGGGGATGACATCTACAATCCACCATCCTACGATCATGAAGACTTTAAGTATTGGAAGACAAGGATGGAGACATAGTTCGGAATGGAGTGGGATCTTAGGATTGCGCTTGAAGAGCCATTAGAAATTCCAAAGGATAAGCACGGGAAGAAGCTTAGGCCTAGATATTGGAATCTGGAGCAACAAGATCAATCAAAGGCGAATAAAAAGGTAATTGATATATTACTTAACATTTTGCCTACTAACGTGTTAAGTGGTGTTGGGGAATATGAAAATGCACATGAATTGTGGAAAAAGATAGATGAATTTCATGAGAACCCTACACAAGTTCAAGAGCTCAAGGAAACAAGAGAAATAGTTCAAGAAGAGCAACAAGAAGAAGAATTATCAATATCATCAAGGGAAGTAAGCTCAACAGCCCAAGAGGAGGAAGAAGAGAGTGAGAGATCTTCCACTTCCTCAAGAGAAGAAGTAGAGGTCACCACCTCAAGGATTGAGGGGGAGGAGAGACACACTTCCACACCGGAGCAAGAAGAAGCTTCAACCTCCACCAAAGCAAAGAAAAAAGAACATATCATATGCTTTGGGTGCAATGAAAAGGGACACTACAAGGATAAGTGTCCAAATGGTAAGAAAAATGAGGTAATCCCTAAACCCATCTCAATTCATTTAAATTCTAACATGGGTTGTAGGAATGAAGAAGCCCAAGCTAAAAGGAAGAGAATTAGATGCTTCACGTGTGGTGAGCTAGGATACTACCACACGAAATGGCCAATGAGTGGAAAGCTCAAGAAAATGGAGCATCTAAGAAGATGAGAGAAGGAGGAAAGGAAGAAAAGAAGCTTACCACAAGGGGGAACTCCAAAGGTAAGGGAGGTAATTCCTAACCTTAAGTTAAAGTGTAATTTAAATTTGAATTCCTCCATGCATATTAAAAATAGTGTTAATTATTCCTCCATGCATGCTAGAATCAATGAAAGATGCTTACTTGTTCAAAATTTTGGATTTAAATATAATGATAGGAATAGGAGTAACAAGGTAGATCAAAACCCTAGGAAAAGCATGCATCATGATAGACCTAAGACCTTTGTACCTAAAGATCAAGGCATTAACCCCAAAAAGGGGAGACACATGCCTAGGAAGATGGGTAGGTCTAGGAATGTCCAAGGTGGACATATGGATTCTAGGGTTAGAAATCTAGAAAAAGAAAATCAAGCCTTGAGGGCAAGACTTGATATATTAGAAAAGACCCTAGAAAGATTCAAGGTTGGATCAAAGGGTTTAGACATGGTGTTGGGTAGTCTAAAATCCAATCATGATAGATCGGGGTTGGGATACCGGTCTAAGATCTCCAAGGCCAATGTAAAGAAATATGCTAGGGTAGCATATGGTTATGGCAAGGAGAGAAAGTCCAAAAATGACAAGGGGGTGTCATTCAAAGGGAAAGAAAATGACTTAACCAAGGACAAGGTGTCTAAGGTTAAGAAGGTTAGGTTTGTAGGCCAAGAATCACCAGGGGCTCACCGTGTGGTCTAGTGTGGATTGAGTCACCTAGGGAGGTGGCTAGGGCTAAGAGCTCAAGGGAGAGCTCTAGGAGCCTTTGGGGTCCATGGTAAATGGATTTCAAGAGATGTTTTCTCTAGGAAAACTAGGTGGACTAGAAAATGTGCCAAAAAGGGTTGAAAGACTAGGGTAAGTCTTAATCCTAGAGAATTGGCACATTAAGAGGAATTTATGGAGAAAAAGGATGAAAATAGGATTATATTGGATAAAATTAGGTTTTAATGTGTGAATATCATATAATTCAATGATAGAAATGAATTATGATCAAGTATGAGAAGATACATTGAGGAGAAGTCAAAATTAGGACTTTTGGAGAAGCTTAAATGATACGATTTGGAGAGATTTGAGTTTTGTGCCAATCTTGGGATCCGGAGTACATTTGTTTGGAAACATAATTTTCCCAAGTAGGCATAGGGTCCACAAATCTCCCTACAAAATTTTAGATTTTTTGGAGATTTGTGAAATTATTTAAGCATTACTGAAATTTGGCTGAACAACTTGAAATTCAGGTATCAGTCGACTGCCCTGGGGGACAGTCGACTGATCTCAGCCCAGAAATATTCTGTTCGGTTTGCCAGTCGACTGCCTTAGGAGCAGTCAACTGATCCATAGGTATGAAGAGAAATGACATATAGGATGATAGGATATGACCTTAAAATTAAAATCCTTGTTTATTCTCTTTGAATAAAGGTTTGCCTTATGATTTAATGGCATGGATATCATGGAAGTCAAGGAAGATTGATAAGTACATATTTATTTAGGGTTAAGAGGTAAGAAGAAGAGGATTTGATCATATTAAGAATACCTAAGGAAAAGAGGAAAATTGAAGACAATTCCATGTGTCAAATTATAATGGTAAGCTTTAGCAAACACATAGAATTATAGATGGATTTGAAAGTTGATATCAAATGTCAAACCTTTAGGAAAATAAAGAATGTACCAAAAGTCAAGCACATTTGTATTCTTCATGGAAACATAGTTTTCTAGGATAGGGTATATCCTAGCAAATGTGCTTGCAAACTCTTAGATTTTTCAAGATTTTGTTGAGTTCTTGTTGGCACTAGGGATAAGGTTGCTTGGGGCAATCCTTTAATGGTGTCAAAAGGGGGGAAGAACTTAGGTGTTAAGTTGGAAAGAACTTAACCTGAGTTTATGGTGTTAAGTCGGGTAAAACATAACCTTGGTGAAATGAGAATTGGGAGAAGGCATAGGTGACGGGGGAGGTTGCCTCTTGTTTGCCTTAATTTTCATAGGAAATGTTAGGTTTTGTGTCAAACTTGGGAATGGTGATAGATACATGGTGAAATGTATTTTTCCCAAGTAGGTATGGGTACAACAAACTTCTCTAGAAAATTTATGATTTTTGGAGATTTGTGAAATTTCTGGTGCATTTCTGAATTTGGCCAGAAAAGCTGATTTTCAGATTATCAGTCGACTGCCCTGGGGGCAGTCGACTGATCAGGGCTGGATTGGGTTTCCAGCAGCTGATTTGTGTCCAAATGATGAAAAATAAGTGTATAGGGGGCTAGTACACTGTGTTTAGGATCGTTAGGTGTTAAAAGATCCAATAATTGGGATATTGTTGGAGTCTTTTTGATATTAGGCAAAGGGGGAGAAGTGTTGGGTTTAATTTGGAAAACCAAACACGCCTTTGCGGGAAACCCCTAGGTTTAGGGGGAGCTGAGATTAAAGGGGGAGCATGGTTGCTCCATTCTTGGCGTAAGGGCAACCTTGGAGAGGTTCTTAAAAAGTCTTTGTAAGTCCAATGTAGGGGGAGCTTGAGAGAAGCTTTAAAAAGCCCGTTTTGGTGAAAAAGTTCTAACTTTGAGGGTTAGGTGAGGGGATGCATTGGGATAGGATCCATGTATGCATTGCATATGCATTGGCGGTGTAAGTCCAAGGTAGAGCCTTGGCAACGTAAGTCCAGTTGTTTGTTTAGCATTGTTTGCAATCTATTACTATTTGTTTTCCCTAACTTGAACGTATTGTCAAACATCAAAAAGGGGGAGATTGTTGAGACAATCTATGGTCCGGAGTGACCATGAGTTTTGATGTTTGGGCAAAGGGTTTAAGTTAGGTTTACCCTTGTGTATTTGATATGTGTATGTGAGTGTGCAGGATATACAGGTTAGACATATTGACCTAGCTAGACGGCTTCGAGGCATGCGTGAAGGATGGCATAGAGGCAAGCTGGAGGCTTGCATGCATCCGAGGGACGGGAGCCGAAGATGAAGAGGGAACGAAGGCAACAGTCAAGGCTGGTGGTGAAGAGTCAGCTAAGTCGTGAGGGTACGAGTGCTGAGTGATTGTAATTGGGAAATCCTAGGGTTCGAGTGCTGAGAGAAATATACTCGGGAAGGGAAACCTTAGGTGTGTGAGAGGACCAGTCGACTGCCCTTGGGACAGTCGACTGATGAAACTCACAGAAAGTTTTCAGTTGGGGACCAGTCGACTGCCCTGGGAGCAGTCAACTGGTAAAGTCAAAAACTAGTCATTGCAGCTAGCCGTTGGACTGCTGTTTGGCTGGCACCAGTCGACTGCCCTGGGAGCAGTTGACTGGTGGCAAGGGTTTCAGCCTTAGTTCTATTTAAGAGGACTTCGTGTTGGCTGAAAGGTTTGATGATTTTGGCTTTGGGTAAGAGCCAAATAGTAGTCTAAGTGCTCGGATATTGTCGAGGTGTTTTGGCGAGGTTTCTCCACCCACAAGGAGCGACAAGGGCTAGCCAGAGGTTATCCGGGGAGTGATCCACCGAAAGATTCTTGAATTAGTCACCCTTAGGGGTGGATACCAAGTAAATCTTTCTTGTTAGCATTGCTTTCTTATTGTTTATTGTTTTTGTTTGTATTTTCACTTGCGCAACTAACAACGTAGGTAGAAAAAGCTGAGATTTGCTATTCACCACCCCCCCTCTAGCAATCGGTATCGATCTAACAACGGAAACGTCATGGTGTTTCTTGTACTTTACGTAGATGACATTTTGTTAATTGGCAACAATGTTAAAGTGTTATCAGACGTAAGGGTCTGGCTATCAAAGCAGTTTGATATGAAGGACTTAGGAGAAGCGGGACACATCCTTGGGATCAAAGTTATAAGGGATCACCAAAAAAGGATATTGTGTTTATCCCAAGATTCATATGTTGACACCGTCTTGTCACGTTTTAGCATGGAAAACTCCAAGAAGGGTTTCTTACCCTTCAGGCATGGAGTTCCTCTACCAAGGAGATGTGTCCGAAAACATCAAAGGAGATAGAGGAAATGATGGTCGTTCCTTATGCTTCAGGAGTAGGAAGCCTTATGTATGCTATATTGTGCACGAGACCTGATATCTATTTTGTCGTGGGCATGGTTAGCAGATATCAGAGTAACCCTGGACAGGGACATTAGACTACGGTAGAGCATATATTAAAATACCTAAGACGAACTAGGGATTATATGCTGGTTTACCGGGCAGACCAATTAGTCCATGTGGGTTATACGGACTCAGATTTCCAGTCAGATAGGGACAAGAGTACGTCTACCTCGAGGTTTGTGTTTACTTTAGGAGGTGGAAACATTGTTTGGAGGAGTGTCAAGAAGAATTGTGTGGCGGGCTCCACCATGGAAGCTGAATATATGGCAGCCTCAGAGGCAGCCAAGGAAGCTGTATGGCTTAGGAACTTCATCATGGACTTGGATGTGATTCCTGGTTTGCCCAGATCTATCACAATCTTTTGTGATAACAATGGTGCAGTTGTAAACTCGAAGAAACCACGAGCCCATAAGGCGAGTAAACACATAGAGCACAAGTAACACCTAATACGAGAAATCGTAAAGCGAGGAGAAGTGGCTGTCGCCAAGATTGCATCAGAGGACAACCTGGCAGATCCTTTCACGAAAGCTCTTCCAGCTAGAGCTTTTGATAGGCATGTGGAAGATATGGGAGTCAAATGTATGGTCGTGAGAGAACAGCAATGTCTTTAAGTATAAGTGGGAGATTGTAAGATGTGTATACTGAAAGACATGAATTTCTTTATATGAACATCTTCATTTTGAAAAGAGAATCACAACTACACTAGGTACCTGTTTACATTAGTACATGCATGAAGTCCAATTACTTTACATTGTAGATAATATGGTGTGTGGTGTCACACGGAAGATCATGTTATGAGTTCCTTGCTTAGTATAAATAGAGGCCCACAACCGAGATGGAATTGGACAACCCATCGGGATGGTTGTAGTGTAATTAGGTGTGGTTTATCTTAATCATAGAATTACACTAGTGTGCTTTGAGTACATTGAGCACATTGAGCAGGACCAAAACCCGAGGTTATCCAATTTGTACTGACTCGAAAATTAGATAGGACCTCAAGATTATATTATGGAAAACGATCCCATCCCTTAATCTCGATATAATAACGGGCATATATTATTAACTATTATTTCTTTGATTTACCAATGGACGAGATCTATTCTGTTAGATTGATAGGCCCGGTAGGTTGGGAGATAATATTAATAATATGATGTGCTAATGATTATTAACGGAATCCGTGTCCTGGTGAGTCGGGTTGATGATGCCCCCTTGATGAGCTCGAAAGGTTCATCATGCTAAACCCTGCAGGTGGCTTTGATCTGGCATGATGATAAGGTTGAGTGGTACTAGTCAAGGACTAAGAGGTTAATTAATTTGAATCGTCAGTAATTTATATTAATTAACGGGCATTCGATATCTTAAACACTGAGGGATGGATGACTCGTAATATGTGGAGTGAAGGGATCTATAGGTAAAAATATTTAAAATCGCAGCGGAAATAAGATCCATCGAGCGATCCATTCGAAAGAAAAACTCATACAAAGTGATCTACAATTCCTATCTTATAGGAATACCTTTGTCGCGTGCCCTTCACTTATCCCGCTAGTCATTTGGTTCGCCGAATCTCTTACACGTTCAAGTGTCCGTGCCTCTATGCGTATCCACACGAACATAATCTACGCCTCGGAGAGGAACCACCTTAGTTGTGCTAACAACTTGGGATGGTTCACAAAGTACAAGAACCTCCACTAGGGAGTTATGGACAAGGAGGAAGAAAGAAGAGGAAGAGAGATGCACCCTCTAGCCTTTGACAAGGGGGGTATTTATACTCATCTAATGAATACCAAGGATCTATGTCCCTTGAGCTCATCTCATCTTAATGCTAATAAAACACAATGAATACCAAGCCTCTTGGTATCCCTTAAGACTCTTAGTATTCTATTCATCTAATGAATAGAATGTCTCTTAGCCTTCCTCTTAAATAATATTTTATTAAACCCTTTAATGAATATTACCATAATTAAGTGGTTGAGTCTAATCTAGATGAGTCTAACTCAAATTAGACTCAATCCCATATTCTAATTGGATTCACTTGAGTCTAACTCAATTAATCCAATTCGAATCAAATTTTAGTCAAACCAAGATCAATTAATCTCCGAAGCATCGTGTCCTTAGTGTGTGACCCAATAGGTTCTCGTAACGTTGGCAATGTATCTAAACCACTTTAGACACATAAGCAATGAGCGACATCTAGCAATGCATCATTGCTACCCAAGTAACAAGAAAAGTCGAGATCCGACTTAACCTCCGTGACTATGATAATGTATGACCTTGTCCTTCTATTCTCGATATCTAGATTAACCAATGAGGCATAGACCGTGTCATCCTCAGTCAATCTTGTGTTTCTTGATCCCTGAGTAGACTCACTCAAACAAATGAGCTCAATATCTCATATTGACTCATTTGAGCATGGTCATGCGTTTTAGTAGTCCTACTCGATCAAGGGGCCCATAGATATCACTCCCGTCATATGGGAGCGATAGATCTCATCTACATCACTCACATCCCTCTGCATAATTCTTTACATACCCAGTGATCACCTTTATAGTCCACCCTATTACGGGTGACGTTTGACGATACCAAAGTATATAACTCCTTATGTAAGGAACCATAGTGACTTCAGGTCTAAGGACTATTCATACCAATAGTCACATGAGAAAGTTTATGACACTCATATGACAATCTATGAAACTTTCTCATGGCGGGTCATTCAGTACACATTCTCTAATGTATACCCATGTGTCAACTTGATATCACATATCCATGACTTGTGAGCTCAAGTCATCAGTTGACCTACATGCTAGTCTCCATGCATTAATATTATCCTTGAATATCAATGCTTGACTAGGAATGGTTTAGAGTAGTGTTCTCTACATCATCTCACTCTTGATTCATCCAATCGATATAATGTAGATAAGAACCTACTACCCAAGGATATTATTATACTTAGTTATTTAGCACAAATACAAAGTAAGTATAATAACCAAACATGCCTTTATTAATAATAGAATATGATAGAAAATGTCCCTAGTCAATCAGCACATAATTGGCTCTAGAGCTCCTACTAACAATCTCCCACTAGCACTAGTGTCAATCACTGTAATATCTAATACCCAGTGACATAGTGTGACCATCATGCTTCTTTTGTGCCAAAGCCTTGGTCAAAGGATCCGCGATGTTAGCCTCAGTGGGTATTCTGCATATCCTCACATCTCCTCTATCGATGATCTCTCTAATGAGATGGAAGCGCCGTAGTATATGTTTGGTCCACTGATGTGACCGAGGTTCCTTAGCCTGTGCAATAGCCCCATTGTTGTCACAATAGAGGTCTAGCGGGTCCACAATGCTAGGAATCACACCAAGCTCTGCAATGAACTTCCGGATCCAAACAGCCTCTTTTGCCACCTCAGACGCGGCAATATACTCGGCCTCTGTTGTAGAATCTGCGACTGTGTCCTACTTCGAACTCTTCCAGCTCACAGCGCCACCATTCAGGCAAAATGCATACCCTGACTGCGATCTAAAATCATCCCTGTCTATTTGGAAGCTTGCGTCACTGTAACCCTTTACAGCTAGCTCCTCTTCGCCTCCAAATATTAAGAAATATTCTTTCATCCTTCATAAGTACTTAAGAATATTCTTGACAGCTGTCCAGTGACTTTCACCTGGATCTGACTGGTATCTGCTCGTCATGCTCAAAGCATACGAGACATCTGGTCGAGTACAAAGCATGACGTACATGATAGACCCTATAGAGGATGCATAAGGGATCTGATCCATACAGTCTCTCTCCTCCTTAGAAGAGGGACCTTAAGTCTTCAAAAGACTCACACCATGTGACATTGGCAGAAATCCCTTCTTGGAATTCTGCATGGCAAAACGATTAAGCACCTTGTCAATATATGTACTCTGACTTAAGCCAAGCAATCTCTTAAATCTATCTCTATAGATCTTGATGCCTAGGATATAGGCTACTTCTCCTAAGTCTTTCATTGAGAAACAATTCTCGAGCCACGTCTTTACAGACTGTAGTGAAGGGATATCATTTCTAATGAGGAGTATGTCATCTACATACAAGATCAGGAAGACAACTATGCTCCCACGAACCCTCTTGTAGACACAGGGTTCATCTTCATTCTTGATGAAACCAAACGCTTTGATTGCATCATCGAATCGAAGATTCAAGCTTCGAGAAGCTTGCTTTAGTCCATAAATGGACCTTTGCAATTTACATAGCTTTCCAGCATGCTCTGGATCTACAAAATCCTCAGGTTGTGTCATGTACACATCCTCGAGTAAATTCCCATTTAGGAATGCGGTTTTGACATCCATCTGCCAGATCTCGTAGTCAAGGTAAGCTGCAATAGCAAGCATGATCCGAATAGACTTAAGCATCGCCACTGGTGAAAAGGTTTCATCATAGTCGATACCATGTATTTGTTTGAAACCTTTAGCTACCAATCACCCTTTATAGGTATGCATGTGTCCATCCATGTCAGTCTTTCTTCTAAAGACTCACTTACACCCAATGGGTTTAATCCCCTCAGGTGGATCAACCAAAGTCCATACTTGGTTAGTGTACATGGATTCCATTTCGGATCTCATGGCCTCTAGCCATTTCTCAGAATCTGGACTCATCACAGCTTCTTGATAGGATGTAGGCTCATTCAACTCAATGAGCGTAACATCATCATGGTCAGACAAGAGAAATGAGTATCTCTCAGGCTAACGACGTATCCTATCAGATCTGCGAAGAGGTTGGTCTACTTGAACAGCTTGTTGTTCCACAACTTCTTGTGCAACAATCTCATGATCCACGACATCTTGTGGTGCCTGTTCAATGTCCATTAAGGCCCTAGTACTATCTGCATCCTGAACTTCTTCAAGATGGATTTTACTCCCACTAGTTCTTCTAGAAATAAACTCTTTTTCTAGAAAAACACCATTTCTAGCGACAAACACTTTACCTAGTGTGGGATTGTAAAATTAATATCCCTTTGTTTCCTTGGGATATCCTATAAAATAGCACTTATCAGATTTGGGTCCTAGTTTATCTGAGACTTGACGTCGAATGTAAGCCTCACAACCCCAAATCTTCATAAAAGACATCGTGGGACTCTTCCCAGTCCATATTGTATATGGTGTCTTTATGACGGCCTTTGATGGAGCTCGGTTAAGTGTGAATAGAACTGTCTCTAGAGCAAATCCCCAGAAGGAAGTAGGAAGATCTGTCTGACTCATCATCGATCGTACAATATCTAATAGAGTACGATTTCTCGGCTCGGACACACCATTCCACTTTGGTGTTCCAGGTGGAGTGAGTTGGGATATGATCCCACACTCTGCTAGATGGTCACGAAACTCTTGGCTAAGGTATTCACCACCTCAATCTGATCGAAGCATCTTAATACTCTTGCCAAGTTGGTTTTGCACTTCACTCATGAATTCTTTGAACGTTTCAAAGGATTCTGACTTGTGTTTCATGAGATACACATAGTCATATCTACTGACATCATCAGTGAAAGTGATGAAGTACTGATAGCCTCCTCTAGTTGCGATATTGAAGGGGCCACATACATCAGTATGTATGAGTCCTAACAAGTCTGTCGCTCTTTCGCCGTGTCCACTAAATGGAGTCTTGGTCATCTTGCCTAGAAGACAAGATTCACATGTCTCATATGATTCAAAATCAAATGAGTCCAGTAATCCATCCCTATGGAGCTGGGATATGCGATTCTCATTTATGTGTCCTAAGCGACAATGCCAGAGATATGTTTGGTTCAAATCATTTGGTTTGAACCGTTTGGCATTTATGTTATAGATTGGGTTTTCTAGGTCTAGAACATAGAGTCCATTCACAAGTGGTGCATTACAATAGAACATGTCATTTAACATTATGGAACAACATTTGTCTTTTATGATAAATGAAAAGCCTTTCTTGTCCAAACAAGATACTGAAATTATGTTCTTAGTCAATGCAGGTACATAAAAGCACTCCTCTAGTTCTAAGATAAGACCAGTGGGCAAAGACAAGGAATAAGTTCCTACATCTATGGCAGCAACTCTTGCTCCATTGCCTACTCGTAGGCCCACTTCGCCCTTTGTCATTGATCTAGCTCTTTGAAGGCCCTGCACATTAGTACAAATGTGAGACGCGCATCCAGTATCTAATACCCAAGAAGAAGAGATAGATAGATTGACTTCTATAACAAAAATACCTGAGGCAGAAGTCTCACTTCATTTCTTCTTTACTTCCTCCAGCTAATGTTTGCAGTTCCTCTTCCAATGTTTGGTATCACCATAGTAGAAGCAGGTCCCTTCCTTAGGCACCTTATCTTTAGCCTTGGATGTAGTAGAGTTGGCCTTGCCTTTGGCTTGGGTCTTACCCTTGCCTTTAGGCTTCCATTTGCCTTTGCCCTTTTGTATCATCAGTACATTACTAGTTTTGGTTTTCTTGAGATTAGATTCAGTAGTTCTTAACATGCTGAGCATCTCAGGCAAAGGCTTGTCAATTTCATTCATGTTATAGTTCATGACAAATTGATTGTACCCTTCTGGCAACGATTGCAAGATAAGGTCCGTAGCCAATTCTTGGCCCAGTGGAAATCCTAGTCTTTCAAGGTTCTCGACATACCCAATCATCTTGAGTGTGTGAGTTCCTACAGGAGTTCCTTCTTGCAACTTGCATGCAAATAAGGCTTTAGACACCTCAAACCACTCGTGCCTAGCTTGCCCTTGATATAGTTGCTTTAGATGCTCAACCATATCATGTGCATTCATGTTCTCATGTTGCTTCTGAAGCTTAGAGTTCATGGTGGCAAGTATAAGGCATGATACATCAAGTGCATCATCCTGATGCTTCTTGTAAGCATCCTTTTCGGCACGGGTAGCGGTAGCGGCGGGTGCTTCTGGAAGAGATTTCTCTAGGACGTACAATTTTCGTTCTTGTTTGAGGACTATCCTCAAGTTTGTACCAGTCCAGGAAATTAGCTCCATTGAGTTTGTCCTTCTCAAGGACAGATCGCAGAGAGAGAGTATATGACGTGTTAGATGACATAGTGATCTACAACAGTAGAATTATGCAGAAATAAGTATCATATCTAATTCATTTAATTAGGCCTTTAATTAAATGATGCTCCCACTGAATCGTAGAGCTTTGGTTGGGGCTAGTCATGGATGTAGCCAAAATCAATTTACCAACACTACTAGCTTCAAACCAAATAGCAATCATTATTCACGTGGGACAAGATCCATATTATGTTGGATCGAGAATAACGATAGAGGGGGGGTGAATATCGTAAATCATTTCGGATTGAGAAAAGAGCAAATACGCAGTGGAATAAACAAAACACAACACAAAGACTCAAACGGTTTTACATGGTTCGGAGTCGCGGTCGGCTCCTACTCCAAGGCCCATGGTTGTTGATCGTTTACTACGGGCAATTCTATATGAGCGCAAAAGGTTTACAAGAATTGTATAAGTAAATTGCAATAAATATAACAGTTTTACTCTCCGTGATCAACGCCCGGTATGGATCGTACTTCGGTGCGGAGGGTCGTCGTCGGCGCTTGTAATCTCGAAATGGAAGGTTTCTGGAGCAGCGCGTTTGAGTTGAAGAGCGTAGAAGCGTTGGAAAGATTTTTGTGTGAAGCCTTGGGGTCGAGGGGCTATTTATAACCTCCTGGGGCGCCCTGAACATTGGGGGCGCCCCCCCCCCCCACGTGTCAGTCGATCCGGACAAGTCTCGGTCAGCCCTTATCCCACATGAATAGGGCTGAGAGTTGACTGTGGGTGCCCGGGACGCAGGGGGCGCCCGGGTTGACTCTGTTGGGACCAGTTGCATGTTGACATGGATGCGGGTCCGTAATTTTAAAATTAATTACGTGCAGCGGAAGGTTTAGCATAAATAATTTCTCAAATTATTTAACCACACATCTAAGCATGCAACTTTATCTTGTGAAGACATGATCATATACTTAAAATTTTACAAAAACATAAACTAATTTACGTATTACCTCGTGTAACTCAAAGGAAGGGACGAGATCCAACCGTAAGCGTCCCTTGGAAACTCCGCCTCTATTCGCGTCCACGCCGAGTATCTTCGGGATAACTTCGCAAAGCCACGAGTTTCGTGTTCTCGAGAACTACTAGATTCTCCGAGAACGCGACAAGAAAACCAAGAGAGAAGTAATCACATCGGAAAAACTCACTACCAAGGTTGGCCGGAATCATAATTCGGCGAGAAGGAGGAAGATGACTTGCGCCCAATCCCAAGGTGATAATGGTCGGAGAGGAAGATCGTCCCAACGGAAGAACTTTGTCGCCTCGGTGCTTCTCCTTGTGCTCACGGCAAGAAGAAGGGAGAAGAGCCTTGTGGCCGGCCAAGAGAAAGAAGGGAGGAGAGGGAGAGAGGCCAGGCAAGAATACTTCGATTGATTTCCAAGCCTTGCCATGCGTCCTTTATATAGTGGCCTCTCAACCGCCAAGTCTCTTTTTTTTTATGGAATAAATTTTCTATGACTTATTCCATCATGCCAAGTTTTATCATATTTTAATTCATGATAAAAACCAACCAAGTCTCCTTTTTTCTTATGGAATAAATTTTCTTATAATGGTAAATCAATCCTTGATTGATTTTATAAAATAAAATAAACCAATCCATGGTTCATTTTAATTTCCATGAAAAATAAACTAAATCTTGGTTTATTATATAAAAATTTATATCATCCATAATTTTAAAAAACAAACCACACTTGGTTTATTTTATAAATTGAACCAAAAATTTGGTTCTCTCCCTTTGTTGTGGCCGACCAAGCAAAGAGGATGAAGACCCTCTTTGGCCGGCCCATCCAAGCCACGCCCCTATGAATTAAACTTATTTAATTCATCTATTAAGTCTTCAAAAGACTTAGCCATTTTACGCTTCCGATGCATCTCTGAAAAATTCAGATTCGACTTATCGTTTGGCTTAACCAAACCTAATCTTTCTTGATTGGAAAATCCAATTTTTAACTCGTTTTAAATCCCTCGGATTACTCGTAGTGCGTGTGACTACATAGGCTTTCGATTTATGTTGGTCGTCTATAATTAATCAATTATAGAACGATCATGAGTGGCACCTAGTAGTACATCATGATCCCCAATTAAACGAAAGATCAACGGTTGACCTCAGAAACAATTATGAAACCCTTCAGCAGCTATAATGAATCGTGCCCCATTCCCTTCACCATCTTATACCCTCTTGGTTCAGGACATGGTCTATGTGTGTCAGTCCCCACTAGGCTAACTACGTTACACCTAGCCCAAATAACGTTTTCTCGTCCTACGGATTCTAATTACTCTCATGTATTTAAGAGATTCATACTCTGAACATGTCATGCTCTGGCCAGAGGCTTCGAGTAACAATACGACGATAGGCCTTGGGTATACATCTCCTTGCAAGGAGTGGTGAATCCTTTGTAAGTTGTTCAAACATCTTCGGGCACTTCGGCTTATACCCAATCATCCTGGGTCCACACCTCCTTGGAGATGCTTGCTTAAGATGTCAAAGTATAAGTCTCCATGACCAAGATGACTTGAACAACGCAAGTCAAAGGAACATCGCACTTAAGCTGCAGTAAGAACTTCATTGACATATCTATATATAGACTACCATATGAAGTTTACAGCCAGTCACTCTAATGAACTAGTTCCCTTAACTAGCATTCATGTTTATCTCCGGACATCCCAATGTCACCAGCCAGTGAGAATCAGCTGATTAGAGAATAACCCATGCTAGTCTCAACAGAATTGATAGTGTCCGTATTTATCAATTCATCGACTAGGGACAATTTCAATACTTCACAATTACACATGTAGAGATAATCACTAGTAGTGAATTCATCACAAATTCTCTCATGCTGAGAATTGTATTGCGGACATTCAGTAAATGAGTTTAAGATCTCAATCAAATACATAAACATGTATACTCAAATAGTGAATATTCATTTATTAAAATAAATGATTACAATCATAAGGCGATTGCCTTAGGACNCATCATAGCACACTTCATATTTCATATGATGATGCTATAGACTTTTAGTTTGATCAACACAAACTTTTGTATCTCGACAAATGCTCATGCATTATACAATCTATAATAAAATTATATCCTACTTCTATATCACATATAAAAGTTTTCTAAACTTTGTACGATCTTTCGCAAGTGGCTCTGATACCACTGTAGGGATCTATAGGTAAAAATATTTAAAATCGCAGCGGAAATAAGATCCCTCGAGCGATCCATGCGAATGAAAAACTCATACAAAGTGATCTACAATTCCTATCTTATAGGAATACCTTTGTCGCGTGCCCTTCGCTTATCCCGCTAGTCCTTTTGTTCACCGGATCTCTTACACGTTCAAGTGTCCGTGTCTCTATGCGTATCCACACGAACACGATCTACGCCTCGGAGAGGAACCACCTTAGTTGTGCTAGCAACTTGGGATGGTTCACAAAGCACAAGAACCTCCACTAGGAAGTTATGGACAAGGAGGAAGAAAGAAGAGGAAGAGAGATGCACCCTCTAGCCTTTGACAAGGGGGGGGGGGGGTATTTATACTCATCTAATGAATACCAAGGGTCTATGTCCCTTGAGCTCCTCTCATCTTAATGCTAATAAAACTCAATGAATACCAAGCCTCTTGGTATTCCTTGAGACTCTTAATATTCTATTCATCTAATGAATATAATGTCTCTTAGCCTTCCTCTTAAATAATATTTTAATAAACCCTTTAATGAATATTATTCATAATTAAGTGGTTGAGTCTAATTTAGATGAGTCTAACTCAAATTAGACTCAATCCCATAATCTAATTGGATTCACTTGAGTCTAACTCAATTAATCCAATTCGAATCAAATCTTAGTTAAACCAAGACCAATTAATCTCCGAAGCATCGTGTCCTTAGTGTTGACCCAATAGGTTCTCGTAACGTTGGCAATGTGCCTAAATGCTTTAGACACATAAGCAATGAGCGACATCTAGCAATGCATCATTGCTACCCAAGTAACAAGAAAAGTCGAGATCCGACTAAACCTCCGTGACTATGATAATGTATGACCTTGTCCTTCTATCCTCGATATCTAGATTGACCAATGAGGGATAGACCGTGTCATCCTCAGTCAATCTTGTGTTTCTTGATCCCCGAGTAGACTCACTCAAACAAATGAGCTCAATATCTCATATTGACTCATTTGAGCATGGTCATGCGTTTTAGTAGTCCTACTCGATCAAGGGGCCCACAGATATCACTCCCGTCATATGGGAGGATAGATCACATCTACATCACTCACATCCCTCCGCATAATTCATTACATACCCAGTGATCGCCTTTATAATCCACCCTGTTACGGGTGACGTTTGACGATACCAAAGTACATAACTCCTTATGTAAGGAATCGTAGTGACTTCAGGTCTAAGGACTATTCATACTAATAGTCACATGAGAAAATTTATGACACTCATATGACAATCTATGAAACTTTCTCATGGCGGGTCAATTCAGTACACATTCTCCAATGTATACCCATGTGTCAACTTGATATCACATATCCATGACTTGTGAGCTCAAGTCATCAGTTGACCTACATGCTAGTCTCCATGTATTAATATTGTCCTTGAATATTAATACTTGACTAGGAATGGTTTAGTGTAGTGTTCTCTACATTATCTCACTATTGATTCAACCAATTGATATAATATAGATAAGAACCTACTACCCAAGGACATTATTACACTTAGTTATTTGACACAAATATAAAGTAAGTATAATAACCAAACATACCTTTATTAATGATAGAATATGATACAAAAAGTCCTAGTCAATCATCACATAATTGGCTCTAGGGCTCCTACTAACAGAATGTCCTCCAGAGATCTTTGAAGCTAGATACCGACCCATTGCGGAGTCGGTCGAATCACCTTTGAGCTCGTCCCGAGAGCGTGGTCAAGAAGGCTCGGCACTTCACACCCTCCGGGTAGTGGTGCAGCAAGGTCGTACTCTCGAATTTCATCAAGTGCTCTTCGGGATCGGTCGCTACAGCGTACTCAGAGATGGTGAAGAACCTGAGATGCTTATGGACCGGATCCTCCAAGATCCAAGAGGAGAAGGGGCTACGTACCAGGGCGGCTGGAGACGCTTCCACTGGGGTCTTTCCCCGATCGAGGCGAGGCCGGTGCGTCTGACTGGAGGCGGACGCCTCGACCGATATAGGGTCAGCCTCTGTTAGTGATATGAGAGAAGTGTCCTAAGGCAATCGCCTTATGATTGTAAACATTTATTTTAATAAATGAAAATTCACTATTTGAGTATACATGTTTGTGTATTTGATTGAGATCTTAAACTCATCTACTGAATGTCCGCAATACAATTCACAGCATAAGAGAATTTGTGATGAGATCACAACTAGTGATTATCTCTACATGTGCAATTGTGAAGTATTGAAAATATCCCTAGTCGATGAATTGATAAAAACGGACACTATCAATTCTGTTGAGACTAGCATGGGTTATTCTCTAATCAGCTGATTCTCACTGGCTGATGACATTGGGATGTCCGGAGATAAACATGGATGCTAGTTAAGGGAACTAGTTCATTGGAGTGACTAGCTGTAAAACTTCATATGGTAATCTATATAGATATGTCAGTGAAGTTCTTACTGCAGCTTAAGTGCGATGTTCCTTTGACTTGCGGTGTTCAAGTCATCTTGGTCATGGAGACTTATACTTTAACATCTTAAGCAAGCATCTCCAAGGAGGTGTGGACCCAGGATGATTGGGTATAAGCCGAAGTGCCTGAAGATGTTTGAACAGCCTACAAAGGATTCACCACTCCTTGCGAGGAGATGTATACCCAGGCCTATCGTCGGATTGTTACTCAAAGCCTCTGGCCAGAGCATGTCATGTTTAGAGTATGAGTCTCTTAAATACATGAGAGTAATTAGAAATCCAAAGGACGAGAAAGACACTACTTGGGCTAGGTGTGACGTAGTCAGCCTAGTGAGGACTGACACACACAGACCATGTCCTGAACCAAGTGGGTATAAGATGGTGAAGGGAATGGGGCACGATTCATTAGAGCTGCTGAAGGGTTTCAGAATTACTTCTGAGGTCAACCGTTGATCTTTCGATTAATTGGGGGTCATGATGTACTACTAGGTGCCACTCATGATCATTCTATAATTAGTTGATTATAGACGACCAACATAAATCGAAAGCCTATTTAGTCACACGCACTACGAGTAATCCGAGGGATTTAAAACGAGTTGAAAATTGGATTTTCCGATCAAGAGAAATAAGTCGAATCTGAGTTAATCAGAGGCGCAATGGAAGCTAAAAATGGCTAAGTCTTTTGAAGGTTTATTGGGCGAATTAAATGAGTTTAATTCGCGATGGGTTCGGCTCGGTTTGGCCGGCCAAAGAGGGTGCCAACCCTCTTTGGTTTGGCCGGCCACAATAAAAGAGAGAACCAATTTATTTGGTTTATTTTATCAAATAAATCAAGTGCGATTTGTTTTATAAATTATGGATAAAAAAATTTGTATAAAGAAATTTATAGAAATTTATTCTTTTTTTGGAAATTAAAATGATCCATGGAATGGTTTATTTTAATTTTATAAAATCAATTATGAATTGATTTTTCCATAATAAGAAAATTTATAAATTTCTTGTAAAATTTATTCCATAATAAAAGGAGAGATGTATTTGTTTTATTATAAAATTAGTTATAATAAAACTTGGTTTAAACGGAATAATTCATAAAGAAAATTTATAGGATAAATTTCTTATGAAAAATTCCGTTAAAGGGGAGACTTGGCAAGGGAGAGGCTACTATATAAAGGAACCATGGCTAGGCTTGATTTCCCTAATTAAGTAATCAAGAGATTAACTCTCTCCCTCTCTCTCTAACTCTCTCTCTCTCTCTAGGGTCGGCTCTCTCTCCTCCCCTAGGGCCGGCGCAAGCACCTAGGGTGCCCGTGAGTTTCCTCCACCAAGTTCGTGCCGAAGAAGAAGAAGAAGCGGATCGCGACTCCTTCCTTCCTTTCCCGGAATTTTGATTCCGTTACTTGGTGGTTAGTTTCCATCCTTCTCTCTTGATTTTCTAGTTGTGTCTTTGGAGAATCTAGTAGTTCTCGTCGACACAAAACTCGTGGCTTTGCGAAGTCATCCCGAAGAGAACTCGGCGTGGACGCGAATAGAGGCGGAGCTTCCAAGGGACGCTACGGTTGGATCTCATCCCTTACTTCGAGTTACGCGAGGTACTAAGTAAATTAGTTTACTTTTCCGCAAAGTTTTAATTTATGATCATGTCCACACATCATAAGGTCGCATGCTAGATACATGGTTAAAAATAATTTGAGAAATTATTTTATGCTAATTCTTCCCCTGCACATAAAAATTTAAAATTTTACGAACCCGTATCCTTGTCAACATGCACCCGGTCCCAACAGCCTCGTCGTCCCACCCTCGGTAGAAAGCGGCAGGAAAGGGGGCCGAGCCCCCCTCGGGCCGGGTGGCCTTTGTTGGATCTTGGATGGCTAGAGAGGGCGGGAGGGGGGTGAATGTAGCCAGACACAGACAGATTTGGCGATTTGAGCTTTTCTTGTTTCTGCGATCAGGGTTAGGCAGTGGAAGACAAAAACAGAAACTAGAACAGAAACAGAAACACATAAATAACAGATCAAAGACACTAACTCAGAGGGTTTACAAGGTTCGAGGATAACTTGCCCCTACTCCTTGGCGTGCCCGTGAGGTGGGTGATCCCTTGATCGTCGGTAAATTAGGCCCCGAAAATCTGAATAATCGAAACCTCCTTCTCGGTGGAGAAACCTCTCCACAACAGTCTCAACAATGATGTCAATAAGCACAGAGACAAAGAATCTTACAGAGCACAATGAACACACAGAAGGAAACACTTTACCAAGCTCAACCCAGCACAACTCTCACGCAAGAACTCCCCGCTCTTCGTGTCTGCTTGCTGATGGACTTGCAAAGCTCTCCTCTGATTCACAGTGCTCAAGTTGCAGAAGATTCAAACAATGCTCACGAGTATTCAGTGTATGCAAGAGTTTGCTTGAAGGTTCAGAGTGATACGGAGGCTTCTTCGCTAGCCAACACTTAAGCCTCTGCCCATCACCAGGTCACTAGGCACGTCTCCACCAGCTCGTCTGCAACAACCTCAGCTACCACTGACCTCTTCTGGACTCCCTGAACCCTCTTCAACCGAGCCCCCAGGTCAGTCGTCAGCTTCGCCAGCCGTTGCCAGCCCGCGCTAGAAGCCGTTGTAACCTGAGAAGAGAAAACAACCAAACTTGATCAAGAGAAAGTCTCCAGTTGACCCTCCTCCTTCGTTTGAATCATCCCTGCATTACCTGCACACTTAGCAGATGCTTAGCACAACAAATCAAAAGTGAATCACAGAGGTAGCAGAGAAAACAGAAGTGATCAGATCAAAAATAGAAGTTTGACAGCGAATTTGAATTAAAGTTATTAGACACTGATCGGTCCACAGACCGATCAGAGAAGACCCTGATCGATCAGGTCACCTCCTGATCGATCCACTGTCTCCCTGATCGGTCAAACTGATCGATCAGGGCTTGTGGATCGGTCACTCTGACCGATCCATCAGCTTGGCCACAACCCGCAGCCAGAAGCTCCTGATCGGTCACCTGTGTTGGAGACGAGATGGCTATAGAGGGGGGGGGGGGTGAATATAGCCTGACCCTCAAGACTTAGTCGTTTTCAAATTTCTCTGCACTTAGGTTAGCCACAGCGGAAGCAATACAAATATAACAGCAGAAACAGAAATGCAGGGAATGAAGAATACAAACCAATACGCTAACAATGGTCGTTTACAAGGTTCGGTAATGTATCAGAGAATCGGCAGTGAAAACAGATGCGATCAGAGCTTCTGACAGCGTATTTGAATTAAAGTTCTGCGCCTGATCGGTCACCAGACCGATCAGGAAGGACCCTGATCGGTCACCAGACCGATCCAGAAGTCTTCTGCACACTCCTGATTGGTCCCCAGACCAATCAGGCTCCTGCCTGATCGGTCACCAGACCAATCAAGCTCCAGCCTGATCGGTCACCGGACCAATCAGGCTGCTTCCAGACCGATCAGGAGTCATCCTGATCGGTGATAGTGAGAACCTTGCGACAAATGATCGTTCACTAGACCGATCTGAGCAGTATCCCTGATCGGTCACCAGACCGATCAGGAGCAGATCAGCAGGGGAACTCAACTCACTGTGGGCTCCCTGATCGGTCACCAGACCGATCAGGAGCTGTGCAGTGAGTGAAACACACACTCCCTGATCGGTCACTAGATCGATCAGACATCGCTGGATCGGTCACTAGACCGATCCACGAAAGAGCAGCGTGCCAACTCCCTGATCGGTCACCAGACCGATCCAGGGACGCAGACCTAGCCTTCCAAGCTAAGGATTTTTCAATCTAACTCTCCAAGTTGGGAATTTGCACCTAACCCTCCAAGTTAGGACTTTTCACCTAGCCCTCTAAGCTAGGACTTTTCACCTAGCCCTCCAAGCTAGGACTTTTCACTCAACCCCTCCGAGTTAGACCTTCATCCAACCTAGCCCTCCAAGCTAGGCACCTGACCCTCCAAGCCAGGACTTTTTCACCTAACTCTCCAAGATGGGACTTTTCACCTAATCCTCCAAGTTAGGACTTTTCACCTAGCCCTCCAAGCTAGGACTTTTCACCTAGCCCTCCAAGCTAGGACTTTTCACCCACCTCTTCCGAATTAGGACTTTTCAACACCTGGCTTCACTCACCAGGACCCGGCTTCTCTCACCGGGATTTCCAACACCTGGCTTCACTCACCAGGACCCGGCTTCACTCACCGGGATTTCCAACCCTGGCTTCACTCACCAGGACCCGGTTTCACTCACCGGGATTTCAATCACCTGGCTTCACTCACCAGGACCCGGCTTCACTCACTGGGATTTCAATCACCTGACTTCACTCACCAGGACCCGGCTTCACTCACCGGGATTTCCAACACCTGGCTTCACTCACCAGGACCCGGCTTCACTCACCGGGATTTCATGCCCAGTCCCCGACCAGGACTTTAACCCAAATTCGCTCAACCAAACTTAAATCATTGTCAAACACCAAAATAACAACCGGGCCAGACAGCATCAACAATCTCTCCCTTTTTGTTGTTTGACAACCCGATTTAAGTTTAGGTATCAATCAATTGAAGTCCGTTCAATTCTCATAAGGGAATCATGATCCTCCCCCTATAATAACCATAAACTTAATCAGCCATTTTCTACCCCTTTGTCAAACATCGAAAAGGGTATGGTTATTAAGTTTTAAACATACCTCCCCCTCAAACACGGGTCTCTCCCCAAATCCAAAATGATCAAGGTTAAGTTTTGAATTGCACATGAAAACATATACAAAATTATATCATGGTCAAACATGTATATGTTTCATATGACAAGTAAGTCAAAGGATGATTTTGGAATTGCATATGAGAGGCATATACCATAAATGTATCATGGCAACAATGTATATGCATCATACAATAATAAGTGTAGATTTTTGAATTGCATATGGAAACATATACCAAATAATATCATGGTCAAGTATGTATATGTTTCATATGACAAGTAAGGAATGCATCTGTATCTGATATATAGTCCCGATTGGTCTCCGTAACCGATCAAGTTCGTTGATTACTGGATACAGAAATATTTTGATTAGTCTGGGGAGCGATCAAATTTCAGAAAAATTTCGGAAACTCTGATACGTTCCTGATCAGACTGCATTAACAATTTGCATTCCACAACAGGGATGTAGACTCTATTGAGATTCGTTATTTCAGAAAAAAAATTCTGAAACACGACATTAAGAACAAGAGTCATGACTCAATAAACCTTTTTTTATGAATTTGAACATTCCAACATAGGTTTGTATCAAATCAGTATTAGGTTTGTTTCACTTGAACAATTTTATGCTCTCTTAGTACCAGGTTTGTACCAATGGGTGATCAAATATGTTTCAATTGTGAACGGATTGTATCATGTTTGTTTGTAGTATGATCATTAAACTGATACAATTCGACAAGAGGAGATCGGACTGAGGAGTTTTGACCCAATCATGAAACTTACTGTTCAGTGTTGATCTGATCGGTCACCGGACCGATCAGAGGGATCCCTGATCGGTCGGTGGACCAATCTAGGTTCAGACAGAAGGGTTTTCAATTTCAAATTTCAGAAACCGATTTCAGTAATTCTGAAATCAGGTTTGTATCAATTCTTAGCCATTCCCAAACCCCTAATTCAATTGATTTTAATTACCTTGGTTCCAAACATGGGGTCCCTTAACCAAGTGTTATTCCATATCAAGAATTAAGAGTTTCTATGAGGAGAAACAACACATGTTTGTATCAATTTTGATGAATACGTTCTAAGTATGAACTTAAGTCCCAAACACAGATTTATATCAAGGCATGATCAGTGGGAAAACAAACAAGTTATAAATAGAACCTTAGTTTGATACAAAGAAAGCATTAACCCAAAGAACTTAAGTAGTGAATGTTAAAGCTCATGTTCTTTGTTTGGTGATGCCTTATTAGTACAAACTATGTATTAATCCTTGTTCTTTAGCATGCATTCATACAATAAAATCATGGTACAATAAAATCTTTAGCATGCATTCATACAATATTTGATCAAACAAGTCATGGACCTTGAATACTAAATTTTGAAGCATGATGTTCTTAACCAAAGTTGTAATAATACACATACAAGAAAATTTTGGCTTGCTTGAGTCAAATTAGCATCAATATTTGATTAAATTTCAAAACATGCTTGTATCAAGTGAGTATTAAGTTTTCATGGTTCCAATCAAGTTTGTGTCAAAATAAAGCATAGTATAATGTCGATAGGAATCTATTCATGCTCCTTTGATCACAATGAATTCCTCATCATAAAATTGTACTTTACTAATAAGAAAATTCACAAACATGTATCTACTTAGCTATGGATCACAAAAATCATGAAGTTGTCTAAATTTATGAAATGTAGGTAATCCTAAAGAAAAACCTAATTTTAGACCTCTTGTTGTGGTGAGTGACAATTCATCTCAATTCATGGGTTTGGAGCACCCAATATCAACCACCCATGTTGATAGATGCTCCCCCTCAATCAAAGCTATACAATTCGAAATATGGAGGTTTTAGGTACCCAAATTTTGGGACCTAATGTATCAATAATGAAGGACTTAGGTACCCATGCCTTAGTCACTTTCTTTCTAACCTTTCGAACCTTAGAGTCATTTGATGATCTAAATTGGGTTCTAGACATTAATGACACAAAGGTTGGTTCTTTAGGTCGGTAACCCATACCGGCCTTGTTGTAAACCGCCCTTTGGGAGTTTAAGATCATGTCTAGGGTTTTAGAGCTAGTTGAGAATTTCTCAAGAATATTCTTGAGGTTTTCAATTTCGCTCTTCAAATCCTTATTTTCATCCTCAAGATTTTTAACATGCAAGTCATTAATATCCTCATCCTGAGAGGATTTTAATTCTTCTATTTCTAATTTTAAGGATTTAACTTGGTTCTTTGATTTCTTTAACAACTTAGCTAAACATGCTATTGTCCGATAACACTTATCCAACTCCGGAGAGATTACCTCTTTATCATCCGAAGATGATGAGGGCGTGGTTGAGGAGCTTCTTGATTCGTTGTCACTTTCCTCTAGTGCCATGAACAAAGTGATAAATGTTCTTCTCCTCCATTCGGTCACCTGCCACAAACACAAACTCCTTCTCCTTTGGACTTTTGTTAGAGACCTCATGTAGTTCCATTTCACAAAATAAATCCTCTAACTTAGTAAATGATAAATCCTTGGAGACCTTGTAGGCATCCACCATGGATGACCACAAGGCGTTCCTAGGGAAAGCTTGAGAACATACCTAATAAGATCTCGGTTCTCTACCTTCTCATTTATGGAGTGTAGACCATTGAGGATTTCTTTGAATTTACTATGAAGCATACTTACAGTGTCACTTTCTCCCATTGTCAAATTCTGTAGTTGACTGAGAAGGAGGTCCCTCTTGGCTATCCTTGAGTCTCGGGTGCCTCATGAAGCTCAATGAGCTTATTCCAAAGGTCTTGGGCTGAGGTGAAGGGGCTAACCTTGATTAGTTGATCCTTGGTCATCCCGCATTGCAAGATCACCACCCCTTTCGCATCGGCTTCTCCCTTGCGAACTTGCTCAGCCGACCATTTTGATAAATCCAACTCTTTTCCTTCATTATCCTTTGGAGGAGCAAAGCCCTCCTTGATAGCAAACCACAAACTCATATTTGTCTTTAAGTAAAACTCTATTCTTGACTTCCAATATGGAAAATCAGTGCCGTCAAGGAATGGAGGTCTGTTTGTGCTGTAACCTTCTCCTCCCATAGCCATCTTGTTGTAAGCTCTCGGATGTTAAGCCGTGTACAGAGCCCCAAGCTCTGATACCACTTGTTGGAGACGAGATGGCTATAGAGGGGGGGTGAATATAGCCTGACCCTCAAGACTTAGTCGTTTTCAAATTTCTCTGCACTTAGGTTAGCTACAGCGGAAGCAATACAAATATAACAGCAGAAACAGAAATGCAGGGAATGAAGAATACAAACCAATACGCTAACAATGGTCGTTTACAAGGTTTGGTAATGTATCACAGAATTGACAGTGAAAACAGACGCGATCAGAGCTTCTGACAGCGTATTTGAATTAAAGTTCTGCGCCTGATCGGTCACCAGACCGATCAGGAAGGACCCTGATCGGTCACCAGACCGATCCAGAAGTCTTCTGCACACTCCTGATTGGTCCCCAGACCAATCAGGCTCCTGCCTGATCAGTCACCGGACCAATCAGGCTGCTTCCAGACCGATCAGGAGTCATCCTGATCGGTGATAGTGAGAACCTTGCGACAAATGATCGTTCACTAGACCGATTTGAGCAGTATCCCTAATCGGTCACCAGACCGATCAGGAGCAGATCAGCAGGGGAACTCAACTCACTGTGGGCTCCCTGATCGGTCACCAGACCGATCAGGAGCTGTGCAGTGAGTGAAACACACACTCCCTGATCGGTCACCAGACCAATCAGGCATCGCTGGATCGGTCACCAGACCGATCCACGAAGGAGCAGCGTGCCAACTCCCTGATCGGTCACCAGACCGATCCAGGGACGCAGACCTAGCCTTCCAAGCTAAGGATTTTTCAATCTAACTCTCCAAGTTGGGAATTTGCACCTAACCCTCCAAGTTAGGACTTTTCACCTAGCCCTCCAAGCTAGGACTTTTCACCTAGCCCTTCAAGCTAGGACTTTTCACCTAGCCCTCCAAGCTAGGACTTTTCACCCAACCCCTCCGAGTTAGACCTTCATCCAACCTAGCCCTCCAAGCTAGGCACCTGACCCTCCAAGCCAGGACTTTTTCACCTAACTCTCCAAGATGGGACTTTTCACCTAACCCTCCAAGTTAGGACTTTCACCTAGCCCTCCAAGCTAGGACTTTTCACCTAGCCCTCCAAGCTAGGACTTTTCACCCACCTCTTCCGAATTAGGACTTTTCAACACCTGGCTTCACTCACCAGGACCCGGCTTCACTCACCGGGATTTCCAACACCTGGCTTCACTCACCATGACCCGGCTTCACTCACCGGGATTTCCAACACCTGGCTTCACTCACCGGGATTTCAATCACCTGGCTTCACTCACCAGGACCCGACTTCACTCACCGGGATTTCAATCACCTGGCTTCACTCACCAGGACCCGACTTCACTCACCGGGATTTCCAACACCTGGCTTCACTCACTAGGACCCGGCTTCACTCACCGGGATTTCATGCCCAGTCCCCGACCAGGACTTTAACCCAAATTCTCTCAACCAAACTTAAATCATTGTCAAACACCAAAATAACAACCGGGCCAGACTGCATCAACAACCTGACCGATCAGGGTGTGCCCTGATCGGTCACAGTGACCGATCAGGTCACTTTTGGACCGATCAGGACCAATCCTGATTGGTCCAGGAGGCCTTTGATCGGTCATGGTGACCGATCAAGGGTTTCTCCAGAAACCTTCTGACCTTGTCTCTGATCGTTCACCAGAACGATCAGAGATCGATCCGGGCTCGGGAGTTCGGGAACCTCACTCGGGAGCTTCACTCGGGAGCATGTGCCAACTTTTGATCGGACTCCAGACCGATCCAGACACTTGGCTTACACATGCTTAGTCCCCCGGACCAAGATTTCATACTCGGCTTCACTCAATGGGACTTTGTTCAACCTATCTTCACTCACTAGGACCTGGCTTCACTCACCAGGGTTTCGGTCACCTAGCTTCACTCGCTAGGACCCGGCTTCACTCACCGAGATTTCAGTCACCCGGCTTCACTCACCGGGATTTTTGTCACTCGGCTTCACTCACTGGGATTTCCGTCACCTGGCTTCACTCACCAGGACCCGACTTCACTCACCGGGATTTCCGTCACATGGCTTCACTCACCAGGACCCCGCTTCACTCACCGGGATTTCTGTCACCCGGCTTCACTCAACCAAACTTAAATCAATGTCAACACCAAAATAACAATCGGGCCAGACTGCATCATCAATCTCCCTATTTTTGTTATTTGACAACCCGATTTAAGTTTAGGTATTAGTGATCAAATAAACTCAATTTTCATTATCGCAAGAGAATCAAAGTCCTCCCCCTACAATAATTAAATTCAAACCCTAAACTTAATCAACCATTCTCTTCCCCTTTGTCAAACACCGAAAAGGGTATGGTTATTAAGTTTCAACATAACTCCCTCTTAAACAAGGGTCTCTCCCCAAACCCAAAATAATGAAAGGTAAGTGTTGATTTGCATATGAAAACATATACAAAATTATATCATGGTAAAAACATGTATATGCTTCATATGAAGTAAGAAATCAAAGACAGTGTCAAAGTTAGAGCTCATCAGTCTGTGAGTCGATCAGAGAGAGCTCTGATCGGTCTGTGGACCAATCAGAGAGAGCTCTGATCGGTCACATTGACCGATCAGAATGAAACCTGATCGGTCTGTGGACCGATCAGATTTCAGACGATTTCTGAAACTCTGATTTCAAACTACATTAACAATTGGATATTTCAGAAAAATTTATGAAACATGATTTGAATCCCTCACCAGGAGTCAAAAGTCCTTATGGATTTAACAATATTTTTTTAAAAAAAAAATTTGTATCAGTAGGTTTCAAGCATGATCAGTATGTTCCAATTTTGATCAGTTTGTATCAGAAAAATTTTCTTTTAAATTGCCCACAAGTACAAATAAAAACAAACTTCCAGTAATTTAAAAAAACTACATGTATATACATTGTATATGGAATTGAAGGTTTCCATTGGTTTAAATCTAATCACCTAAGTTTGAGATGAAAAACCATTTTGCATAGGTAGTAAATGGTTATCCATTAAGTGGAGGGTATGGAAAGCACATCCCTAACTAGGAATGACTATGTGTTTGTGATGGGACCGGGTGCATGTTGACATTGATGCGGGTTCGTAATTTTAAAATTAATTACGTGCAGCAGAAGGTTTAGCATAAATAATTTCTCTAATTATTTAACCACACATCTAAGTATGCAATTTTATCTTGTGTAGACATGATCATATATTTAAAATTTTGCAGAAACATAAACTAATTTATGTATTACCTCGCGTAACTCGAAGGAAGGGACGAGATCCAACCGTAAGCGTCCCTTGGAAGCTCCGCCTCTATTCGCGTCCACACCGAGTATCTTCGGGATGACTTCGCAAAGCCACGAGTTTCGTGTTCTCGAGAACTACTAGATTCTCTGAGAACGCGACAAGAAAAACCAAGAGAGAAGTCGAAAGACTAACCACAAAAGGATGGCCGGAATCAAAATTCCGGCGAAGCAAAAGAAGAGGCTTGTCGCAAAAGGATCCTTGTGGCAAACTCTAATTCCGGCAGCACCTTCTTCCGGCCAAGAGATGGCCGGAGCTTCCTTCTCCGGTAGCAGGTGGTGGTCGGCAGGGAAAGGGCAGGGGCGGCCGGCTGGTGCTCCTTCTTGGGGCTGGTTGGTGCACGGCAAGAAGGGGAGAAGAGAACGAGAGAAAGAGAGGGAGAGAGCCTATGCCTTCATCTCTTCGATTATCACACCCAACCCTTGCCTTGGGTCCTTTATATAGTGGCCTCTTAACCATCAAGCCTCTCAAATATGGAATAACTTATTCCATCATGCCAAGTTTGATTTTATATCATGGTTAAAATCATATTTTAATTCATGATAAAAATCTTCTCTCCTATGGAATAAATTTCCTTATCATGGTAAATCAACCCATGATTGATTTTATAAAATAAACCAATCCATGGTTCATTTTAATTTCCATGAAAATAAAACAAACCTTGGTTTATTATATAAAAATTTATATCATCCATAATTTTATAAAACAAACCACACTTGGTTTATTTTATAAATTGAACCAAAAACTTGGTTCTCTCCCTTTGTTGTGGACGACCAAGCAAAGAGGATGGAGGCCCTCTTTGACCGACCCATCCAAGCCACGCCCCAATGAATTAAACTTATTTAATTCATCTATTAAGTCTTCAAAAGACTTAGCCATTTTACGCTTCCGATGCGTCTCTGAAAAATTCAGATTCGACTTATCGTTTGGCTCAACCAAATTTAATCTCTCTTGATTGAAAAATCCAATTTTCAACTCGTTTTAAATCCCTCGGATTACTTGTAGTGCGTGTGACTAAATAGGCTTTCGATTTATGTTGGTCATCTATAATTAATCAATTATAGAACGATCATGAGTGACACCTAGTAGTACATCATGATCCCCAATTAATCGAAAGATCAACGGTTGACCTCAGAAACAATTCTGAAACCCTTCAGCAGCTATAATGAATCGTGCCCCATTCCCTTCACCATCTTATACCCACTTGGTTCAGGACATGGTCTATGTGTGTCAGTCCCCACTAGGCTGACTACGTCACACCTAGCCCAAGTAACGTTTTCTCGTCCTATGGATTCTAATTACTCTCATGTATTTAAGAGATTCATACTCTGAACATGTCATGCTCTGGTCAGAGGCTTCGAGTAACAATCCGACGATAGGCCTCGGGTATACATCTCCTCGCAAGGAGTGGTGAATCCTTTGTAGGCTGTTCAAACATCTTCGGGCACTTCGGCTTATAACCAATTATCCTGGGTCCACACCTCCTTGGAGATGCTTGCTTAAGATGTCAAAGTATAAGTCTCCATGACCAAGATGACTTGAACACCGCAAGTCAAAGGAACATCGCACTTAAGCTGCAGTAAGAACTTCACTGACATATCTATAAGTAGACTACCATATGAAGTTTTACAGCCAGTCACTCCAATGAACTAGTTCCCTTAACTAGCATTCATGTTTATCTCCGGACATCTCAATGTCACCAGCCAGTGAGAATCAGCTGATTAGAGAATAACTCATGCTAGTCTCAACAGAATTGATAGTGTCCGTATTTATCAATTCATCGACTAGGGACAATTTCAATACTTCACAATTGCACATGTAGAGATAATCACTAGTTGTGAATTCATCACAAATTCTCTCATGCTGTGAATTGTATTGCGGACATTCAGTAAATGAGTTTAAGATCTCAATCAAATACACAAACATGTATACTCAAATAGTGAATATTCATTTATTAGAATAAATGATTACAATCATAAGGCGATTGCCTTAGGACACTTCTCTCATATCACTAACAGTTTGGAGCACCAATTATCAACAACCCATGTTGATAGATGCTCCCCCTCAACCAATGTCTATACAATTCGAAATATAGATGTTTTAGGTACCCAAATTTTGGGACCTAAAGCATCTACAATGAATGATTTTGGCACCCAAGCCTTGATCATTTTCTTTTGAACCCTAGGAAACTTAGATGATCTAACATGGGTTCTTGACATCAATGAAACAAAGGTTAGTTCTTTAGGTCGGTAACCTATACCGGCCTTGTTGTAAACCGCTCTTTGAGAATTAAGGATCATATCTAAAGTTTTGAAGCTAGTTGAAAATTTCTCAAGAATATTCTTGAGGTTTTCAACTTCGCTCTTCAAGTCCTTATTCTCATCCTCAAGAGTCTTAACATGCAAGTCATCAATTACCTCATTCTTAGAGGTTTTCAATTTTTTTACTTCCAATTTTAATGATTTTACTTTGACCTTAGATTTCTTAAACATGTTTGTCAAGGATGCTATCGTTCTATAGCATTTATCTAATTCGGGAGAAATTACCTCTTCATCATCTGAATATGATGAAGCCGCGGTTGAGGAGTCACTCGATTCATCACTACTTTCTTCATTTGGTACCTCTAGTGCCATGAAAGCCATGTGACATGTGCTCTTCTCCTCCTCCTTTTCCTTTTTCTTCTCCTTCTTCTTCTTTCTTCTGTCCCCTGCCACAAAAGCCACACCTTTCTCCTTTGGGCTTTGGTTAGCAATCTCATGTAGTTCAATTTCACAAAATAAATCCTCTAATTTAACAAATGAAAGATCCTTGGAAACCTTGTAAGCATCCACCATGGATGACCACAATGCATTCCTAGGGAAGGCTTTGAGAACATACTTTACAAGGTCTCGGTTTTCTACCTTCTCACTGATGGAATGCAGACCATTGAAGATCTCCTTGAACCGACCATGAAGTGTACTTACAGCTTCATCTTCTTTCATTGTCAAGTTCTGGAGTTGGCTGAGAAGGAGGTCTTTCTTGGCTGTGTGGGTATCTTGAGTTCCCTCATGGAGCTCAATGAGCTTGTTCCAGAGGTCCTTGGCAGTGGTAGAGGGGCCAACCTTGATCAGCTGCTCCTTGGTCATCCCACACTGCAGGGTGACAACAGCTTTCGCATCGGCTTCCCCTTTTCTTATTGTTGGAAACGAGATGGCTATAGAGGGGGGGGGGAATATAGCCCGACACAATTTCTTTCAGCTTTTCAAATCTTTCTGCACTTCAAGAGTTAGGCAGCAAAAACAAACACACAAGTGCAGAAACAGAAATCAAAACAAACACAGCAAACCAGATGACACAGCGATGTACAAGGTTCGGGGATAACTTGCCCCTACTCCTTGGCGTGCCCGTAAGGTGGGCGATCCCTTGATCGTCGGCAGATCAAGCCCCGATGAACCCGGATAAGATAGAGCCTCCTTCTCGGTGGAGAAACCTCTCCACAGATCTCACGGATGATATAACTTGAGTACAGGAGATCACACAAGAAGGAACACTCACAAAGCTCTCACAGGAATGCAACAAGATCGCTTAAGCACAAAGCAACAGAGAGCACGAACACAACCCAGCCAAACTTCCCAAGTTTCTGTCTTGTTCGCCTCCGCTCCTCTGCTTCCAGCTTCGTCACTTAAGCTCTGCTCACCATCACAAGCTTCATCAGCATCCACTGAGCCAGCCTGAACCCACCGACCTCCCTAAGCACTCAGTCCACTGAAGACCTCCTCTCCAGCTGAGCCTCCGTCAGTCGCCAGCTGCGTCAGTTGCCCGTTGAAACCTGAGAATGAGAAACAGCCAAACCAGCTCAACGGAAAGCCTCCCATTGACCCTCCTTGAGTGTTTGAATCACCTGCTATCACCTGCACACTCCAACAGAGGCTTAGCAATGCATATCAAAACATATCAACAGTGTATCAGAGAATCGGCAGTGAAAACAGACTTCTGATAGCATATTTGAATTAAAGTTCTGCTCCTGATCGGTCCCCAGACCGATCAGGGAGGAGCCTGATCGGTCACCAGACCGATCCAGCAGTTACTGCACACTCCTTATTGGTCCCCAGACCAATCAGGCTCCTGCCTAATCGGTCATCAGACCAATCAGGCTCCAGCCTGATCGGTCACCAGACCAATCAGGCTTGAGTGAACAGTGATTCTTTAATCAAAACCTAAGTCTCTGATCGGTCACCGGACCGTTCTGGACCTGATTAGCAAGGGAACTCAACTCACTGTTCGCTCCCTGATCGGTCACCAGACCGATCAGGAGCTGTGCAGTGAGTGAAACACACACTCCCTGATCGGTCACCAGACCGATCCACGAAGGAGCAGCGTGCCAACTCCCTGATCGGTCACCAGACCGATCCAGGGACACAGACCTAGCCTTCCAAGCTAGGATTTCATTCACCTTAGCCCTCCAAGCTAAGGATTTTTTAATCTAACTCTCCAAGTTGGGAATTTGCACCTAACCCTCCAAGTTAGGACTTTTCACCTAGCCCTCCAAGCTAGGACTTTTCACCTAGCCCTCCAAGCTAGGACTTTTCACCCAACCCTTCCGAGTTAGAACTTTTCACCACCTGCCTTCACTCACCAGGACCCGGCTTCACTCACCGGGATTTCCAACACCTGGCTTCACTCACCAGGACCCGGCTTCACTCACCGGGATTTCCAACACCTGGCTTCACTCACCAAGACCCGACTTCACTCACCGGGATTTCCAACACCTGGCTTCACTCGCCGGGACCCGGCTTCACTCACCGGGATTTCCAACACCGGGCTTCACTCACCGGGATTTCCAACACCTGGCTTCACTCACCAGGACTCGGCTTCACTCACCGGGATTTCAACCTAGCTTCACAAGCTAGGACCTGGCTTCACTCACTAGGGTTTCATGCACAGTCCCCGACCAGGACTTTAACCCAAATTCGCTCAACCAAACTTAAATCATTGTCAAACACCAAAACAACAACCGGGCCAGACTGCATCAACACCTATCTGCTCTGCCGACCACCTTGAAAAATCTAGCTCTTTTCCCTCAGCGTGTCTTGGAGGGGTGAATCCCTCCTTCACCGAGAACCACATACTGATATCCATATTGAGGTAATACTCCATCCTCGACCTCCAATATTGGAAATCAGCCCCGTCGAAGAACGGAGGTTGGTTAGTGCTGAAGCCTTCCCTCATCGACATCGTTGTTAGCTCTCGGATGTTAAGCCATTGGACAGAGAACCTCGCCTGATACCACTTGTTGGATCTTGGATGGCTAGAGAGGGGGGTGAATGTAGCCAGACACAGACAGATTTGGCGATTTGAGCTTTTCTTGTTTCTGCGATCAGGCTTAGGCAGCGGAAGACAAAAACAGAAACTAGAACAGAAACAGAAACACAGAAATAACAGATCAAAGATGCTAACTCAGAGGGTTTACAAGGTTCGGGGATAACTTGCCCCTACTCCTTGGCGTGCCCGTGAGGTGGGAGATCCTTTGATCGTCGGCAGATCAAGCCCCAGAAATTTGGATTATTGAAACCTCCTTCTTGGTGGAGAAACCTCTCCACAGCAGTCTCAACAATGATGTAAATAAGCACAGAGACAAAGAATCTTACAGAGCACAATGAACACACAGAAGGAAACACTTCACCGAGCTCAACCCAGCACAACTCTCACGCAAGAACTCCCCGCTCTTCGTGTCTGCTTGCTGATGGACTCGCAAAGCTCTCCTCTGATTCACAGTGCTCAAGTTGCAGAAGATTCAAACAACGCTCAAGGGTATTCAGTGTATGCAAGAGTTTGCTTGAAGGTTCAGAGTGATGCGGAGGCTTCTTCGCTAGCCAACACTTAAGCCTCTGCCCATCGCCACGTCACCAGGCGCATCTCCACCAGCTCGTCTGCAACAACCTCAGCTACCACTGACCTCTTCTAGACTCCCTGAACCCTCTTCAGCCGAGCCCCCAGGTCAGTCGTCAGCTTCGCCAGCCGTTGCCAGCCCGCACCAGAAGCCGTTGTACCCTGAGAAGAGAAAATAGCTAAACCTGATCAAGAGAAAGTCTCCAATTGACCCTCCTTCGTTTGAATCATCCCTGCATTACCTGCACACTTAGCAGATGCTTAGCACAGCAAATCAAAAGTGAATCACAGAGGTAGCAGAGAAAACAGAAGTGATCAGATCGAATACAGAAGTCTGACAGCGAATTTGAATTAAAGTTATCAAACACTGATCGGTCCACATACCGATCAGAGAAGTCCCTGATCGATCAGGTCACCTCTTGATAGATCCAATGTCTCCCTGATCGGTCAAACTAACCGATCAGGGCTTGTGGATCGGTCACTCTGACCGATCCATCAGCTTGGCCACAACCCGCAACCAGAAGCTCCTGATCGGTCACCTGACTGATCAGGGTGTGCCATGATCGGTCACAGTGACCGATCAGGTCACTTCTGGACCGATCAGGACCAATCCTGATCGGTCCAGGAGGCCTTTGATCGGTCATGGTGACCGATCAAGGATTTCTCCAGAAACCTTCTGACCTTGTCTATGATCGTTCACCAGAATGATCAGAAACCAAACAGAAACATTCTGTTCCCTCTCTGATCGTTCACCAGAACGATCAGAGATCGATCCGGACTTGGGAGTTCGGGAACCTCACTCGGGAGCTTCACTCGGGAGCATGTGCCAACTTCTGATCGGACTCTAGACCGATCCAGACACTTGGCTTACTCATGCTTAGTCCCTCGGACCAAGATTTCATGCCCGACTTCATTCACAGGGACTTTGTTCAACCTAGCTTCACTCACTAGGACCTGACTTCACTCACCAGGGTTTCGGTCACCTAGTTTCACTCGCTAGGACCCGGCTTCACTCACCAGGATTTCAGTCATCACTCACCGGGACCCGGCTTCACTCACCGGGACCCAGCTTTACTCACCGGGATTTCCGTCACATGGCTTCACTCACCGGGACCCGGCTTCACTCACCGGAATTTCAGTCACCTGGCTTCACTCACCAGGGCCCGGCTTCACTCACCGGGATTTTCGTCATCTGGCTTCACTCACCAGGACCCGCCTTCACTCACCGGGGTTTCCGTCACCCGGCTTCATGTTGAGGCAATCTGTGGTCCGGAGTGACCAAGTGTTTTGATATTTGGGCAAAGGGTTTAAGTTAGGTTTACCCTTGTATTCTTATATGTGTATGTTGAGTGTGCAGGTTGTACAAGTTACACATATGGACATGACTGGACGACCTCAGTACGGTGAAGGGTGGCATGGAGGCAAGCTGAAGGCTTGCGTGCGCATCGGAGGGACCTTGGAGAGCAGGGACGATGAACTGATGGGCGCGGACTTCGAGGCATGCGTGAAGGATGGCATGGAGGCAAGCTGGAGGCTTGCGTGCATCCGAGGGACGGGAGCCAAAGATGAAGAGGGCGCGAAGGCAACAGTCGAGGCTACAGAGGAGGAGTTAGTCGGGTCGTGAGGGTACGAGTGTTGTGTGATTGTTCTCGAGAAAGTCCTAGGGTCGAGTGCTGAGAGAAGTGTACTCGGGAAGGGAAACTCTAGGTGTGTGAGTAGGGCAGTCGACTGGTAAAACTCACAGAAAGGGTTTGGCCACTGGACCAGTCGACTGCCCTGGGAGCAATCGACTGGTAGCGGTTGGTGAGTTGGCTGAGAATTCGAACGTTGGGGGTGCAACGGTCGAATTTCAGTGGCACCAGTCGACTGCCCTGGGGGCAGTCGACTGGTAGCGAGGGTTTCAGCCCGAGTCCTATTTAAAGAGGACTTCGTGGTGGCTGAGATTCTTGACGAATCTTGTCTTGATTAAAGATAAGATAGTAGTCTTTATGCTCAGAGGTTTGCTTAGTGTTGTGGCGAGGTTTCTCCACCCATAAGGAGCGACGAGGGCTAGCCGGAGGTTATCCGGGGAGTGATCCACCGACGGATTCTTGGATTAGTCACCCGTCCGGGGTGGATACCAAGTAAATAGGTTTGTTAGCAGTGCTTTCTTTGTTGTTTGTGTTTATTATTATTGTTTCCGCTTGCGCACACTAACAACGTATGAAGAATGAGCCAAAAATCGCTATTCATCCCCGGGATTTCCGTCACCTGGCTTCACTCACCAGGACCCGCCTTCACTCATCGGGATTTCCGTCACCCGGCTTCACTCAACCAAACTTAAATCGGTGTCAATACCAAAATAACAATCGGGCCAGACTGCATCAACAGCCTTTCTCCGGCCTCCTGAAGGACCAGGTGCTGAGGGCTCGGGGAATCGAGTTGCCGGGCTGTCGGCTTGCGACAGCCTCTGAAGGGACCTCTGAGCCCCGGCGGCCATTAAGAGCTCGTATTCTTCAGGTGTCACGGTCATCATGACTCAGTTGGAATCTTCCATCGTGCACCTCCGATCAGACTGAATTGTCCCTCCTTCTAGCGCCAAATTTGATCCTGTCGCGAAGTGAGGTGGACTCCCAAGAGTGAGGTGGTCGTGGCTCTCCGAGCACCGCGAGCTGTGGACGCCGGCTCCGATCTACGAAAAAAGGACCGTTAGTGAACCCGCTGAGAAAAGTCCCCGGCAAGGCACTCCGACGTCAAGTCAGTCCCCGATGGTGGAAGAGCAAGAAAGCAATAAAACAGTGAACAAATACTAGTGCACGTACCTGTGCAACGAGGAGTGGAGAAGCTTATATAGCCGAGGGAGCCGGCAGCTTCTGCCCAGCCTGCCACTCCCTTTCATGGGTGAAAGCAGGGCAGGGCGTAGCAAATATTGGCAGGGTGAGACGCTGCATGCCCGAATAAGGCAAGGGGCGATGTCGGCTCGCTGACGTGCATCACCAGACGTCGCTCGGCCTGACGCAAACGCAGGTGGTTGTGGTACGGGATGGCAGGGGATCACGGTGTCAGCGAGATATTCGTGATTTGGACCTGAAATGTGCCAGTTCCGCGCCGGCCTCGTACCGCTTCTACTCGTGTGATGACAGAGAGTGGGTGAGCGTTCCTAAGGGTGATGACCATCTTCTTCAAGGAGCGTCGGTCGGCGGCTCTGGGTGGATCCTGGCACTCCGGCCATTGCGGTCGAGTCAGGAAGAGCTTGGCCCCGCCGAGCCTGGCCTATCTAGGGCTCGAGCAGATGGGGACTCGAGGTCCCCCGACTCGGGGATTCCCCCCGTCGAGCCTTCTTCACCTTGCCAATTAGACCCCTATTGGAACCAGGCGTCCATGTCAAGGTCGGCCTTTCGAGGACCCCGAATAGGCCTAACTGGGTCGAGCGACATCAGCCTAACCGCCCGCTCGAGCCCTATGGCTCACCGGGCCCCCGGGGACCTTTAGCTCCTCCTCGCCCTGTCATGGCGCCAGGCTGGCCAGCCAAGCCATCCGTGAGCTAGGTCAGGATCAGAATTGAATTGAATTCCATCAAGAATTGAATTCCAGCGTAATTGAATTTAATTCTTATATTTGGAATGAGCCGGTAAATAAAGGAATTGAATTTAATTCCTTTATTTGGAATGAATCTAAAACTGAATAAATTTAATTGCTTTTACTATTTTACCTTTTATTGATTTGTTAGGAATCAAATATTATATTTATGTAAAGTTATTTTAGTATTTTCATTTGTTAAAATTTAATTTTCACATCAAATCACACCCATTTGGGTCTGATTTCAATTCCTTAGTTTTGTTGGATTTCAATTCCCATAAAAATTCAATTCCTTCACTTAAATTGCTTCCAAATTATGAAATTCAATTCAATTCTTTGATAAAATTGAATTCCATAGGTTTTCAAACGCAATGTAATAATTTGTCTAATAGATTATTATAGGAGGGAGCTCCAAATTGGATGTCCTTATAGTAGTATGCTTTTCTTTTGACTAATAAATTTGAATATGTTCATCATAATTTCCAACAGATTATTTTTATTGTCGAAAATTTACTATATAATCAGTTAGATTTCCAATCGTTATACTCTATTAATAATCAACCCGCGTTGCTCAAAGTGAGGAAAAGCTTTCTTCTATTTTTTAATGGAGGTGGAATATGATGCGCACCGCCAGTTTTTTTTTTTTAATAATGCAGATGTTTGAACCTTCAGCTCAATTAATCTCGACTGTAGATGATTTTCCCGTTGATTTCATTAGATAAATTCGGATTAAGCAAAAGCAAATCCACATCTAAAATTAACTTCTTAAATTAAAAAAAAATACTATGTTAAAAAATAATAGAAAAAATTAGTTTTTTATGAAAATAATAATTGAGGATATTTTATTTATTTATTTAACTTCTATAAACGAACTGTAAAATTATTATTGTCTAATTTAATGGTCAAAATAGGGTCGGAGTACTGCCTCTTTGTTTATTTAACCTATGCGTGGGCCACTGAAAAACTAGTGGTGTGTGAGGTATATGCATACATCGAAAATAATCTATCCATGAATCTAATTATCATCATATATAAGACTATAGATTAAAATCCGAAAAACGAAATGATCTAACCTAAATTTATCGTATTAGCTATCGTATTGTCATCGAAATTCCTACAAGCACAGTGAAAGTGTTCTAAGCAACGGGCGACAATTCAACACCTTTTCAATAAAAAAATAAGTAAATAAATAAAAAATAATTAACGAGGTTTTTTCAATCTCAGGCGACCGGTCTGGTCCCACGAAAATTTTCTACCGGCCGCTAGGGTAAATCGAGAAGCGCTCGCGGTGGGCGGTCTAGAAGCCAGCGTTCCAGGGTTCGCGCCTCATTTAGAAGAAAATTTTTTCCAAATACGCCATAGTTGGGGATTAAACCGTGGATGCCTGGGATAGCGACTAGTCGTCCTACTGCTGCACCATAGCTATGGGGGCAAAAAAAAAATGATTAACGAGGTTTTTTCTAACCTCGGGCGACCGGCCCGGCTCTACGGAATATTCCCACCGGGCGCTAGGGTAAATCAGAGAGTGCTCATGATGAACGATCTAGAAGCCCAACGTCCTAAGGTTCGCACCCATTCTAAGAAAAAATTCCTACAAATATGCCGTAGCAGGAGATCAAATCATAGATATCTGAGATAGCGACTAATCACCCTACCGCTACATCATAGCCCCAGGGGCACACCTTCTCAATAAAAATGATGAACCAGGCAGCAGACAAATTGAACCTGGGGTGACCGGCCCGATCCCACGGAAGTTTCCCATCGGTCATCAGGGTAAATCGGGAAGCGCTCACGGTGGGCAGTCTAGAAGCCCAGCGTCCCAGGATTCGCACCCCATTTGGAAGAAATATTCCTGCAAAATGCGCCGTAGCTGGGAATCGAACCGTGAATGTCTGAATTAACAACTAATTACCCTACCGCTACACCATAGCCCCGGGGGCCACACCTTCTCAATAGAAAAGAGAGGAGAGGTGGAGGAAGAAACTCAAACCCTCTTGATTCAAAAATATACCTTGATTGGATAAGTTTTTCCCCTTACATATCTTGGACCCATTTTATAAACCATCCTTTTAAAGCTCATCCAAGCTCATCCATCATTAACAGTTCCTTAATGTTAATGAATAGGATTATTGGATATACACATTTAATTCACATCCATTTAATTCAAACCCCTTTTATATGCAATCAAGTATTAAACCATGTAATTAAGATTTTTTTTGTCTTAATGGGAATTATATGTTGTGTGTGTTAATTAAGTATAACCCCATCTTATAAAGATTAAACTCACCTATATAATCTTAAATCCATATAGACTTAATCCTACAATGCCAATCCAACGTCAATATTCCAAGAACCTAGACAACTTATGATAGCGCCAGTAAGTATGCATGAAATTTAGGAAATCAATTATTAAATTTTTCAATAATTTTTATTATAATTTCTAACACGTCAAGTCAATACCATACCATAAATATAAAAACTTATTATGTTTTTCATAAATAAAAAAGATACGCACAATAAAAATGAATAATTCAATGAAAATTTTAATCATCAATCGACGACACATTAAAAGTCCGATTGCTGATCAGACACTACCGACGACCTCTGACCGCCGCCCCGAACCAAACTATACCCTGGAGGGCACGGTGAACTCGTCAAAAATCGTCGTAATTGCGATCTCGCATTGTTCATCGTCGATTTCGATGAGTTCACCGTCCTCCCAAAGTATAGTTTGATTCGGGACGGCGATCAGAGATTGTCGGTAGTGTCTGATTAGCAATCGGACGTCAGACATGCTGTCGAATGAAAGTTAAAATTTTCACTGAAACATTTATTTTTACTATGCACATCATTTAACTCTTGGATAACTTTTTTTTAACCCTACATTATAAATCATATATTTAATATTTTTTATTTAATATTTTAATTAAATATGATCTTTAATTTAATTTATTTATAATTTATAATTAATAATTTTTATTTGATATTTAATTAATAATTAAATTTATAATTTATATTTGATATTTAATTAATATTTGAATTTTAATTTAATTATAATGATTTATATATTTTTTTAACTTATCAAATATATTTATTTTCAAAAGAAAAAAAATACAATTTTAATTATTATGAACATTTTATGAAATAAAATATTTTAATTAAATACTTCATAAAATAATTTATTTTTTAATTATTTTGAAAAACAATCAAACATGCAATATTATTTTGATTTTTCAAATCTACTCTTAAATTAAAAATCTCAAATCCTACTTTCACTATCATTCAAACTTTTCTATTAAGAATTTTTAATTTTAGAAATCTTTAAGAAATTTTACATTGAATTAAAAACCACACGATCCACTGCTCTTCCCACAATCAGACGCAAACAGATCTCGGCCACGAGCCAAATGGCGATTTGGGCCCCCATGGACTGGATCGAATGGTAAGACGCTTGATCGTTTGCTTCGGGATTACAGATTCGAAGGTCGCCAGTTGCGCACGGGGGATAAAATCCTGATCTGTTGGTATTAAATCCTTTCGACCTCAGACGCCTCACCACATCAGTGATAACCATGGTTTGTCTCCCTCTGAATACCTATGAGACCGAGACCATAGGGCCGCTAAGATGACGGTTCTTCAAATGACGATTCAGGATGAATACACATCCCAATCACAAAGTACCAGAACAGAACCCTTCACGAGTTTGCAGGCAACGGTTGCAAGAATCCCTTCACTTTAGACCTGTGTGTCGCTAACTAGCTACTTTTGCGATGGTGGCCGGACGTCCTCTCATAACCGCATGAGGACGACGGAGCTGCATGGGTCAAAAGTACTCGTGCAGAATGAAACCATGCATCACTATAACCAAAAAAAAAAAAAACACACACACACATATCAACATTGGCGGATCTAGAATTTTTAATTTAGAAGGATGATATACTAAGTGAAGAAAATAATTAACGAATCTAGAATTTTAAATTTGGGGATAGATACTAAGTGATGAAAATAACTATTATAAAAATAGTCTCACCAATTTTTAAAAGGTACATTATGCATATTTAGTTAAAATTTAAAAAATAGATAGAAAAAAATTAATTTAGTTTTCCGAGGGATTTAAACTCTAGACGCACGTTAAAAAAAACAAAATTTACCATTAACCAAATACATATATTAATCTTCAAAGGGGTCAAATAATATATATACTAAGAAAATAAAAATTTCTATAGTAAAAAAAATAAAAATTGCTATATAAAAATAATTGTGGGTTTAGTGTCCCTGTGTTCCATAATCGTCATTCTGATTAGCAATCGGGGCCGCCAACTTGAATCAAATTATACCTTGGGGTCGTCGACAATTATGATCTCATTGAATTCCAAAATTCGACGATATCTCAATTACGGCGATCTTTGACGAGCTTATCATGTCATCACGGTATAGTTTGATTCGGGACGACTGCCAGAGGCTGCCAACGGTGCCCGATTGCCGATCGGATATGCCGTCGACAAGAAATGACAATTGTGGGACACGGAAATTCCAAAATTTGGGGTCAGAGGATCTAGACTCGCCTCGGCGGTCCCTATGTAAATTTGCCCATGCATGTAGAAGCGTTTTTTTAATTTAAAAATGATTTTAAAATATTTCTATATTTTTTATCATGGATATAAAAATCACTCCTTTTATTGTCATCCCTATATATATCCTAGTGAAATAGTTTTTATAATCGTTGGAAAAAATTAAAAAACCACTCCTATCTTGCTTTGTAGGTAGGTTTGAAACTGATTTTACACATTGTACATATACTAACATTTTCAAATTACTTTTGTAATTATTAATTTAGGAGCGGTTGAAACCGCAATAAAACCCATAATCACCGATTCAAGTTTTTATTTTATTTTTATTTTTTCTTTTAAATATTGGAATCAGACTTTTTTTTATAGAACTATAAATATTAAAAGAAATTTGTTAGTACTAAGACTTAAACAAAGGTCTCCTAAATTAGAATATAATACCCTAATCAATTAGACCACAACTATTAATATCTTAATATATTAGTTAATTAATTAATAATTTATCAATAGTTTTATTTATTATATTATTATTCTTAATAATTGGGAGAAGAATAAGAGGGATATTTATTCATTTATTAATAAATTTATAATATTATATGTTAGAATATTAATTAGAATATTAATTGTTTCCCGATAAATAATTTTATATATTAGTTAATTATTTAATAACAAATTAATAATCTCTTTTACTATATAATTATTATTCTTAATCATTCCAATAATGTCGGAGATAAATAACTTCGATTACTTATGGAAGTATGAGATTAGAGAAAAAAAAAAAAAGTAGAAAAAGGCCCCCTAGAGCCGACCTCACGGATATGGAGGGAGGTTCATGCAGGTAGACAGATAATAAGTGCATGGTGGGGCCAAAAATGCAGGTCATCACCTCCTGGGGATCGATCCCTGACCATTGCGTCAGAAATCTCATGCACCCACCATCTGTGCTACGCCCTGGGGAAATATGAGATTAGGATTATATGTGGGATGGACTTTGGCTCGGGTTGGAAATATTTTGATCATAAATAATCTAATATGATTTTTATTTTAAAATAAATAATTTTTTAATAAATATCATTATAATAATATTTTTTTAAAAAAATATTAATTAATAATATCAATGATATGTTCTAGTTGTAAGTACTTCTGGTTGATTTTGATGTGATCAACCGATTTAAGTTAGGTCATGGTATGTTTAATCCCTCTGCTAAGTGTGCAGGAGCTTAGGTATGAAGGAAGTCGAGCGTAAGACGTAGCGGACGAGAAGGATTGTGCGGGGAAGTGAGTTGATGGACTCGGTACAATCCGAGGGATGTGGAAGCTGCGGAAGAGTACGCCGGTGGAGCGAGAAGGACGTGCGCGATGTCCGAGGGACGAGAAGCCAGGAGGAAGGACGCTCGAGGGGCGAAAGGCCAAAGTCAAGTTCGGGTGAGTCTAACTCCGATTGGCCGAAAATCGCCCAGAAGACGAAGAACCAAAAGACTGGTCAGTTTGACCATGTCAAACAAGGCACTCGAAAAAAGAAGAATTAAATTGCTGTTAAGAAGACTCGATCCCAAGACCTCACCTAAGATATGTTGTCATGGTTACCACTTGGGATAGCAGGTGATGAGAACATGCAACTGCCGATGTTACTACTTGAAGATTATAACAACGAAGTGTTGGTGCAGAATGCACCTAAGTCAAACCTGTGTTTTGATAATGGCAACATAGCTCAAAAGTTAAGTTCTTCTTGTTTTCTAACAAGTTAATCAAGTGTGCAGGAAAAGCCCTAGCGAAGGACTGCTAGGCACTGGCAAAGGAATGCCAGGAAAGAAAGCCCTAGCGAAGGATTGCTAGGCAACTGGCGAAGGACTGCCAGTATCAAGCCCTAGCGAAGGACTGCTAGGCTCCAGGCGAAGGACAGCCTAGGACTGAAGCCCTAGCGAAGGACTGCTAGGCAACTGGCGAAGGACAGCCAGTATCCAAGCCCTAGCGAAGGAATGCTAGGCTCCGGGCGAAGGACAGCTCGGCATCCAAGACCTGACAAAGGACCGTCAGGCAAAAGTCCAACCAGAGGAACGGTTGGCATCAGGTAAACTCTCCCGAGAGGAGTAGGTGAGGACGCGTTCCCCATCGAGGGAACAGTAGGCGTCGGTTCGACCTAGGGCTCCATTTTGGAGACCAAAGTCAGAACCAAGATAGCTAAGGCTGTATAATCAAATATTTTATTACTTTATTGTGTTTTGGACTAACCCTGGATGCAGGACTAAAGGAAGGAGTGTCTGCAGCTCAGATAGCCTTAAAGGAGTGAGGTAGTAGCTGAGTAGGGCGCCCGGAGTGTCCCGGGCGCCCCCATGGGCAATACAAAACAAGTAAAGTCAAGGGAGTTCGAATACAGGCTAGGCCGGGCTGACCCGGGCGCCCCGTGCTCCCGGGCGCCCGCGCTGCTCCCGGGCGCCCCTGCGCTGCGGGCGCCCCCAAGCGCAACCCGAACCCGCGTACCTACGAAGCCGAGAAGATAAGGCGTTGACTGGTCAATGCGGGCGCCCCGAGCGCTCCGGGCGCCCGAGCGCTCCGGGCGCCCCGGTCAAAGCGGATCCAGAGGATAGACGCTGACCGAGAGCTCTGCGGATCAGAGGCCACGTGGGGGGCGCCCCCGACGTCCCGGGCGCCCCCAGGCCCTATATAAAGGGCCCTCGACCCCAGGCTTAAATCATCAATTCGCTTAACGCTTCCACGCTCTTCTGTGCTCACACCTTGTTCCAGAAACTGCCCAACTCGAGCCGACGACGTCCTGCTGCTCCGGAAAGTCAACCTACAACCGGACGTCGGTAAAAGAAGAGTTCCTTTTATGTTGATAGTTCTATACTTGTAAATCTATTCTTGTAAACTGATTTTGCGCTTATATAGAATTGCCCAAAGTAAATGGTCAACGACCGTGGGCCTTGGAGTAGGAGTCGATACAGGCTCCGAACCAAGTAAATCGACTGTGTCTTTGTGCTGCGATTATTTTTGTCTTTATTTCCGCTGCGTACGTGCTCTTTACGTAAATCCGAAAATTTACCGATATTCACCCCCCCTCTATCGGTTTTCTCGATCCAACAAGTGGTATCAGAGCGGGGAAGTTCAAACCTGGTGCAACCACCAGTTTGAAATTTTTTTTTCGGATTTTATTTTTCTATGTTTTTCTTTTTCTTACGAATATTTCGTTAAACATTTCATTCGATTTTTTATTGTTAAGCAAGGTTGGTGCAACACCCCTTGTTATTCATTTTATCCAGCACTGCTAATCCAAGACCTAGTCTTGGAAAATCTTTTAAGTTTTCTGTTTCAGTCTAAATGGCCATGCAAGAGGGATTCAGCACTGCCAGACCTCCACTCTTCAGTGGAGAAGACTTTTCCTACTGGAAAAGCCGCATGGAGGTCCACCTGAAAACTCAGGTGGACATGTGGATCATTATTCAGTCCGGTCTGGAGATCCCCCGAAATGCTGATGGACTTCCTCAGAACTACTCCGAATGGGACAACTCCCTAAAGCGAAAGATAGAAGCCGACGCAAAAGCTACTCAGACTCTTCAATGCGGATTGACGAAAGAGGAGCTGAACCGCATGGGCCCCTTCAACAGTGCAAAGGAGCTGTGGACAAAACTGATCAAGCTACATGAAGGGACTTCAGATACTCGGATCAGCAAGAGGGATCTACTACTAAACAAACTCTACACCATCAAGATGGCGGACAACGAAACAACAGCCCAGCTCCACGCACGGATCCAAGAGGTAATGAACGGTCTTCACACAATAGGTCACAAGGTTGAAAACCGTGTCCTAATAAGGTATGCCCTAAACGCTTTCCCTAGAAGTACCTTGTGGGCATCTATGGTAGATGCGTACAAGGTCTCTAGAGATCTTTCTAAAATAAAATTAGATGAACTGTTTTCTGAACTAGAACTGCACGAACAAACTAACACCAATATGGTCGAGAAAGGTATTGCTTTCGTTGCAGGTAAAACTGGAAGGACAACGAAGAAGAAGCCTGAACCCGAACCTGAGTCTAACTCAGACTCAGACTCAGAAGAAGAAGATGGAGATCAAACTAAGCTGGTCCGGCTCGCTCGAAGCTACTACAAGGAGCTGAAGAACCGAACCAACAAATGGAAAACCGGCCGAAGAAAGGACGAACCCAACTGAACCCGCGAACAAGCCTAATGTGACCTGCTATGAGTGCAAGAAAAAGGGCCACTACAAGTCAGAATGTCCAAATCAAAAGGAGTCCAAGAAAACAAGACGGAAGAAGGCGCTCCAAGCAACCTGGGACGAATCGTCCTCAGAAGAAGAAGGAAGAGGCACCCCAGTCCAATCTCCTAGCTCTGACCGCCTCAGATAAAGTCGAGACTGAGTCAGAACAGAACAAGAAGACGGCGAGCTAACCTTCACAGAAGACGGAGAAATTAAGGTAACAGGTTTAATAGATCACAATTAAGTGATTTAATTTCTTTTCTTCTCGAGATTTGGCAAAGCCAAACTCCGAGGTCGAGTCCCTCCGACAGGAAGTAAAACTCCTGAAGGAGGGAGCTGAACTAAACCCTAACCAAGGAGGTTCAGGAAGGAACTCCTACTCAAGTTGAAAAACTTGAAAAGGAAAACTCCTCCCTGAAGACTCAGGTTAAGGATCTTAGATCAGCATTAGAACGATTTACATCTGGTTCCAAGGGTCTTGACATGATCCTTGGGAAAACAGAAATCAGTTCTAAATCGATCCGGATTGGGCTATAGAACCAAATCTCGGCAAAGATCTTACTTTGCTGTACTGAATCAGTCTAGAGGTAAAATTCAGGCATGGGTACCTAAACTATGCCTGAACAAAAACCGACTGGATCAAATCANAGCCTCCTCTAGCTGCATCTGAAGGGGCCACATACATCAGTATGTATGAGTCCTAACAAGTCTGTCGCTCTTTCGCCGTGTCCACTAAATGGAGTCCGGGTCATCTTGCCTAAAAGACAAGATTCACATGTCTCATATGATTCAAAATCAAATGAGTTCAGTAATCTATCCTTACGAAGCTGGAATATGCGACTCTCATTTATATGTCCCAAGCGACAATGCCAGAGATATGTTTGGTTCAAATCATTTAATTTGAACCGTTTGATATTTATGTTATAGATTGGGTTCTCTAGGTCTAGAACATAGAGTCCATTCATAAGTGGTGCACTACAATAGAACATGTCATTTAACATTATAGAACAATATTTGTCCTTTATGATAAATAAAAAGTCTTTCTTGTCCAAACAAGATACTGAAATTATGTTCTTAGTTAATATAGGTACATAAAAGCACTCCTCTAGTTCTAAGATAAGCCCAGTGGGCATAGACAAGGAATATGTTCCTACAGTTATAGCAGCAACTCTTGCTCCATTGCCTACTTGTAGGTCCACTTTGCCCTTTGTCAATGATCTAGCTCTTCGAAGGCCATGCACATTAGTACAAATGTGAGAAGCGCAACCGGTATCTAATACCCTAGAAGAAGAAATAGATAGATTGACTTCTATAACAAAAATACCTGAGGTAGAAGTCTCACTTCTTTTCTTCTTTACTTCCTCCAGGTAGAGTTTGCAGTTCCTCTTCCAATGTCCGGTCTCACCACAGTGGAAGCAGGTCCCTTCCTTAGGCATCCCGCCTTTGGCCTTGGGTGTAGAAGGGTTGGCCTTGCCTTTAGCTTGGGTCTTACCCTTGCCTTTAGGCTTCTATTTGCCTTTGCCCTTCTTTACCATCAGTACATTACTGGTCTTGGTTATCTTGAGATTGGGTTCAGTAGTTCTCAACATGCTGAGCATCTAAGGCAAAGTCTTATCAATTTCATTCATGTTATAGTTCATGATAAACTGATTATACCCTTCCGACAATGATTGAAGGATAAGGTCCGTGGCCAATTCTTATCCTAGTGGAAATCCTATTCTTTCAAGGTTCTCGACATACCCAATCATCTTGAGTACGTGAGTTCCTACAGGAGTTCCTTCTTGTATCTTGTATGCAAATAGGGCTTTAGACACCTCAAATCGCTCGTGCCTAGCTTGCCCTTGATATAACTGTTTTAGGTGCTCAACCATATCATGTGCATCCATGTTCTCATATTTCTTCTAAAGCTCAGAGTTCATGGTGGCAAGCATGAGGCATGATACATCGAGTGCATCGTTCTGATGCTTCTTGTAAGCATCCTTTTCGGCACGGGTGGCGGTAGCGACGGGTGCTTCTGGAAGAGATTGCTCTAGGACGTACAGTTTTCGTTCTTGTTTGAGGATGATCCTCAAGTTTCTGTACCAGTCCAGGAAATTAGCTCCGTTGAGCTTGTCCTTCTCAAGGACGGATCGTAGAGAGAGAGTATTTGACGTGTTAGGCAACATGGTGATCTACAACACTAAAATATACAGAAATAAGTATCATATCTAGATCATCTAATTAGACCTTTAATTAAATATTACTCCTACTGAATCGTAGAGCTTTGGTAGGTGCTAGTAATGGATGTAGGCAAACTCAATTTGCCAACACTACTAGCTCCAATCCAAATAGCAATCATATTCATGTGGGACAAGATCCATATTATACCTCATCTTGAGTTAGCTTTGACTAATCGCCTAAGACTTGGTATAACTAGGTAAACAATATTTTACCAATTACATCTTATGCAACTCTTGGAAACAATGGGTCAAGATCCACATTACATATCACCTTGAGTCAGCTTTGGCTAATCGCCCAAGACTTAGTATAATTATTCTCTTACCCAATTTTCCCAACCTTTGGGATATGCCTCTATGTTTCTCAATCTAATTGAGGGGACTTAGTTAAGTCTTACCTAAAGTTTGATAGCGGTACATCATAATTATCCTCTCGCACTTTACCAAGATAAAATGTGTTGCTTTGCTTTGCCAAATCCAACAACAAATGATCGAGGTAGTTTATGAGTACCAAACATTGGTAGGCATATCGAGTTGACTTAATTAAGATAAATATTTATCTAATCATGCATCACATACACACATTGCATATATCAACATATAAGCGGTAAAACATGACATGGTTATGACCCGTATACTACGATCTTCTCAAGCCAATGAGAAAATTGATGGTCAACCTAGGGATAACATCTTCTCCAAGTGCATCCTTCGGTCGTCATGTGTTGTCGACATCCTTCTTGTAACTTCATTCTTCAATGGACACTCCACTACTCATTTTGTACATTACAATTTAGGAAATCTCGAGTTACATTCGAGTCTAAATCTATTTTACAACTAGGAAAAATAGAGACAAGGCACGACACGCAGGCCGTATTATGAATTACATTACAACATGCGCGGAGACACATATACATCCAATCACATTGAGGTTAAGGTCATAACAATGCACCATGTCATCAATGATACACAATAGATCTAGCACATTGATTTTATTATGAGTGCAAAAACAAAAATCGCTCATGAGCAGAAACTCACGGCGGTCCAGCTAGCCGGTTAGCGAGCGAGGTCAAGGGCCAACGCCTTGCGGGGGCGTGGTGGCAGCGCACCTGAGACAAAATTTCTTTAGTTGACTCCTTGAATGAGTCACTACCCTAGATTCATCAAAATGAATCCGAGACCCTTATTGCTGCATTGGTGCATCCTTGCGACAAAAATGCACAATCTGTTCACAACAGATTGATGCAACTTCATCAACATGAACATCAAAGGTTATAATATTATGTCAAGAGCAATTGGACAATAGCACGCTATCATATGAATGATGATGCTATAGTCTTTTAGTTTGATCAACACAAACTTTTGCATAGAGACAATGTCACGCCCCGAGACCTAGGAGCCGCTGTTCCAATATAAAATCGGACAGCACCTCCCCTGTCCGGCGGACAATTTTCACATACACATAACATAATAGACATCACCACGCAGTTTAATTATATATATTTGGCCTCAGGCCTCAAAATCCAGACATAATATAACTATAACACAAAGTAACTCATACCTGACTGCGGACCGGTCTGACTTACGACGAAACAACCAATACACAAAACCCCTTAGGGCACACGACACATATGACATATACAAATCACTAAAAGAAATATAAAACAATGCACTACACAGGATAAAACAAAATCCTGCGGTCGCGATGGGTAGGGACTAGCTGCTGGGCTCTTCTGGCGACTCCAAATATCTCAACCTGAAATAAAATCTTATGGCAACGGGTGTGAGTCCATAAACTCAGCGAATACCCAGCAGATATGCATAGTATGTTATAATAACAATAAGCATCTACGTTAATACAGTCTCATATCAACAATAGGGAAAAACTAGTATTGGAAATACTGAGGTAGAATACATACCAGAATCCAGCTAACCTGAAAAGAGGATAATAAGTACCAAGGGAATATCAATAGACATATAATCTCAAATAACAAGTCTCCAGAATATGCATGTCAAACAAGTGCAAGAATCAAGTGCAGCAAACAATGCACGATGCAGAATATGCACATGGTGCAATGACATGTGTCACCCCCTAGTCCCAGTCAGGATCATCGTCCACGACGTCCGCGTGGGTAGAGCTGTGACAAACTGTACGCATTCTGCCATCACTGCTCCTGAGTGACCAGGTGGACAGGATGCTGGCGGAGACCACGCTCCTAACCCCAAGCAATGGGGGAGTCAAGCTCTCATCTCCTCGTGGCTCAGTACGAGAAGGGACCCCTGGCTGCTACCACGCCCGCGCTCACCCTTCAAATAGTGGCCGAACGGAGCAATACAGGGCAAAAGCGCACATCCTACGATATCCACTAACCCATGAGTGGCCGTGTGCGCATATCATGTACCGGAAAATGATTAGGCTCAACCACAAGGGAGTCGCTGATCGCCGGCATGCAACAATGCAAGAATGATGTATGATATGCACACATACATCCCTCATGTCAAATACAAGAGATACATCCTGATATCTAAGCATACATATAGATATGACAATACCTGAGACTGTATGAAACTAACAGCATAATAACTCAGGGATAAACAACAAGTATCCAGAACAAGCATAATAAACAAGGCTAGCGTATAATCTTACTGCTATCTATAACCAACCATGCATAATAATATGACAATATCTAAAAGATAAGTCAAAGGGTACCCGCCTCCGATTGGAGTCCGTATCGAGTGAGAACCTCTCGTCCAATAATCAGCAATCAATCAGTGTCCTGTATCAAAGACATAATGTTTAGCTACAATAATATATAAATTATAGCTAAACGAGTTATCTCGATTATTAGGATCGTCCTAATTATCCCGTTTCATTTAATTAAACTCAATTAAATGATTAGTCCTTAATTACTCTAATCTACCAAGATTAAATTCAGGTTAGGTTTCCGAACCCCAAATTATCAAGTTTAGGTTATTAGATTTAAATCTTAAATTAATTCTAATACATAACCTAACCAACAGCTCACCCAACACATTATGGTGACTATGATCTCAATGGTTTTAATTCTAGATCATCACCCTTCAAATTGGAAACCAATGTCAACTCACAGTAATGATCACAAGGAGAAGAACAAACCTATAATCCAATCCAAACTGTCGAAAGAACAGAACCAAATAAGAACAACAATCTTAAAGTATGATCACATGAAGTACCATCATATCCTAGCTCCAAAAAATAGATCACACGTTCAATCTCCCAATGTATCAGAATATTCTGATTAAAATACAATGTATCCTACAAGTTACTAGATCAATAAGAGCAAACACAACAAACACAACACCCTCACTAGGGAGCTCGTGACAACCTACAGTTATTGACACTCCAGTCCTAATTTCAATATAACTGTGATCCAACAATCCAAAAATCCAACCAAACCAAACGATCTATATCACTCATTTAGTAAGCAACACCACACTGCATCTTCCCAAAACCTCAGACCCAAGACACGAAATCAAATCCAAATCCAACATATCATCAAACCCATCTAAACATGAATTCAAACCATAATGATCAACTGAATTAAGGAAACAAGAGTAGATAGGAAATCGATGGACAACTACCTGTAGTGAAGTCCCTCGGTAGCCAGTTGGAAGAAACCCGCATCTGGGAAAATGGAGGATCAACTGATCAAAACCAAAGAACCTATTAATTCTATTACAGTGGCAATCCATACCACAAAACCAACGATCAAACTACACCAATTCGTCATGTTAATCAACCTCCAAGATCGATACCAAAAGGAACCGTTCGACCAATGCATCCAAAACAAAATTTGATTAGAAATCCAATCATCCTTCATGAATTAATCTATGCATCTAAAACAACCCAAGCAACACCTTATATACAACCCTTACCTGATCGCTGGCGAAGCATAACCAACCACAGCAATTCGACAAAGCTACAAGCCTCCTCAACTTTTGATCGACCAGCTACGCCCTCGCTTCCTCACACGTGCCCTAAATCGCCGTGGCTCGACTGGAGAGGAGTCAACAGTGTCCATGTGATCCCGAGGGAGGAGCACAGGAGAGGGAGGCGCGGCGGTGGATCGGGTCATGGCAGAATGGCTGCGGCGTCGAGTTTAGGGCACGCGAAGGTGATGGAGAAGAGGAGATCGGGCTGGCTGTGGATTTGGCGGCGATTTCACGAGGGGAGGAAGAAGACAACGAAAACGGGCGGCTGCGGCTTAGGGCACGGGAGAAGCAAAGGTTTATAACTTATAAGTGGCATTTTTGCAACTAAACCCCTGTCCTTTAAGTTACTAAAAGATCACCCCTACTTTTGAGTTTTTATCAATCAAACCGCTCCAAACTTCCAACAATCCAACCTAGACCGTCTGTTTGGGTTTTCTTTCACTCCACTCCTTAAGAGTTATAGGTTTAGTCCAATTAAACCTCCAAAAATCTAGACTGTAGGCCTAGAAACCCTAGGAGTTGTCCAATAAATCTCTGAAAAAATTTTTTGCCTGGTTTTTTTTTCCTCGTATTTTACAGACAAAATACTCATACACTTATATACAACTCATAACAAAAACTTGTCCTACTTTTATATCACATATAAAAGTGCATGAACTTTGTACGATCTTTTGCAAGTAGCTCTGATACCAACGGTGGGATCACCCGGCGACATAAACAAAAACCCGTAGTGGAAACAAGATCCCTCCAGCGATCCATGCGAAAGAAAACTCGTACAAAGCTGATCTACAGCTACTTATCTTATAGATATACCTTTGATGCGTGCCCTTTCGTGCATCCCGCTCATTCAAGGTACGCCGGATCTCTTACACGTTCAAGCGTCCGTGCCTCTATGTGTATCCACACAAACACAATCTCACAACTTCGGAGAAGAACTACCTTAGTTGTGCTAGCAACTTGAGGTAGTTCGCAGAGACACCATGAACCCCAAAATAGGGTTTCGGCCAAAGAGGGAGAAGAGGAGGAAGAGAGGAAGGGAAAATGACTAAGCCACCATCCAAATGACAAGAAACTCTTTTATACTCATCCCATGAATATGAAGAGGTTTTTTGTCCCTTTAGCATCCCTTTATTAAAGTCAATAAAGAGCACATCTTCTCATGTGGCTCTTCAACTTCTCTCCATTCAATGAAGAGAGACTTTTTCTCTTCCTTTATTATTAATTCATTAAACACTTTAATGAATTAATATCTCATCCAAATGTGGTTGAGTCTAATCTAAATGACTCTAACTCAAATTAGTTCTCAATCCCATAATCCAATTGGATTCACTTGAGTCTAACTCAATCAATCTAATTCGGATCAAATCTTAGTCAAACTAAGATCAATCAATCTCCGATGCATCGTGTCCTTAGTGTGTGACCCAATAGGTTCTCGTAACGTTGGCAACGTGCCTATACTGCTTTAAACACATAAGCAATGAGCGGCATCTAGCAATGCATCATTGTTACCCAAGTAACAAGAAAAGTTGAGATCCGACTTAACCTCCGTGACTATGACAATGTATGACCTTGTCCTTCTATTCTCGATATCTAGATAGACCAATGACGCATAGACTGTGTTATCCTCGATCAATCTTTTTATTTTTTGATCCCTAAGTAGACTCACTCAAATAAATGAGCTCAATATCTCATATTAACTCATTTGAGCATGGTCATGTGTTTTAGCAGGCCTACTGGATCAACGGGCCCACAGATATCACTCCCGTCATATTGGAGGGATAGATCCCATCTACATCACTCACATCCCTCTGCATAATTCATTATATACCCAGTGATCGCCTTTATAATCCACCCTGTTATGAGTGACGTTTGATGATACCAATGTACATAACTCCTCATGTAAGGAACGGTAGTTACTTCAGGTCTAAAGACTATTCATACTAATAGTCACATGAGAAAGTTTATGACTCTCATATGATAATCTATGAAACTTTCTCATGGCGGGTCAATTCAGTACACAATCTCTAATGTATACCCATGTGTCAACTTGATATCATATATCCATGACTTGTGAGCTTATGTCATCAATTGACCTACATGCTAGTCTCCATGCATTAATATTGTCCTTGAATATTAATGCTTGACTAGGAATGATTTAGTATTATGTTCTCTATATTATCTCACTATCGATTCAACCAATCGATATGATGTAGATAAGAACCAACTACCCAAGGACATTATTATACTTAGTTATTAGGCACAAGTATAAAGTAAGTATAATAACTAAACATGCCTTTATTAATGATAGAATATGATACAAAATGTCCCTAGTCAATCATCACATAATTGGCTCTAGGGCTCCAACTAACACTACGGAATCCCAACCAAGAAATCAAAACCCTAATGCCTCACGGTACTGCGGATGCCCGGGGTACTTAGGTATGGTCTGGCTGCTACGGACGCCCAACCAAGAAATCAAAACCCTAATACCTCGCGATGCTGCGGATGCCTGGGATACATAGGCTTGGTCTGGGTTCCACAGACGCCCGACCAAGAAATAAAAACGCTAATACCTCACAGTGCTGCGGATACCCGGGGTACCTAGGCTTGGTCTGGGCGTTACGCCAACCAAGAAATCAAAACTCTAATGCCTCGCGGTGCTGCGGATGCCAGGGGTACTTATGTTTGGTCTGGGTGCTACAGATGCCAAACCAAGAAATCAAAACCCTAATGCCTCGTGGTGTTGCGGATGCCCGGGGTACTTAGGGTTGGTCTGGATGCTACGGACGCTCAACCAAGAAATCAAAACCCTAATGCCTCGCGATACTACGGATGCCCAGGGTACTTAGGCTTGGTCTGGGTGCTACGGACGACCAACCAAAAAACTAAAACCCTAATACCTCGTGGTGCTACGGATGCCCCGGGTACATAGGCTTGGTCAGGGTGCTACGGACGCCCAACCAAGAAATTAAAACCCTAATGTCTCACGGTGCTCTGAATGCTCGGGATACTTAGGCTTGGTTTGGGTGCTACTGATGCTCAACCAAGAAATCAAAACCCTAATGCCTCGCGGTGCTACGGATGCCTGGGGTACCTAGGCTTGGTCTGGGTGCTACGGACGCCCAACCATGAAACCAAAACACTAATACCTTGCAGTGTTGCAGATGTCTGGGGTACATAGGCTTGGTTTGGGTGTTACAAACTCGCAACCAAGAAATCAATACCCTAATGCCTCCCAGTGTTGCGGATTCCTGGGGTACTTAGACTTGGTCTGGGTGCTACGGTTACCCAACCAAGAAATCAAAACCCTAATACCTCGTGGTGTTGCAGATGCCCGGGGTACTTAGGCTTGGTCTGGGTGCTACGAACGCCCAACCAAGAAATCAAAACCCTAATGTCTCATGGTGCTGCGGATGCCCAGAGTACTTAGGCATGGTCTGGGTGCTACGGATGCCCAACCAAGAAACTAAAACTCTAATACCTCGTGGTGCTGCGGATGCCCGGGGTACTTAGGATTGGTCTGGGTTCTACAGATGCCCAACCAACAAACAAAACCCTCATACCTCGCGGTGCTGCGGATGCCCGGGGTACTTAGGCTTGGTCTAAGCTGGGTGCACCAGATACCCAACCAAGATCTACGTAGCCCCTACTTGGGAACTGGAGGAGGCTCGGGGACAGAAGGTTAACACACATAACCTACCCGACATGAAGCAAACATCTGTAGTCATGGTAAAACTTGCAGAATATTTGGTTATTGCTCGAAGCGCTTACACAACAGAGATTACAAGTGTTTTTCTTCATCTTTACGGAAAATACATTGACAATGACATCTCAAAAGGAATACAAAGAATAGGGGAGACAATCAGTGGATCCAGTAGAGGAGATCACTCCTTTGCCTGGGTTCTTCCATATCGCATCAGCATCCCCACATGGTCACGTAGCCCGGAACAAAGGGAAGAGAAGGGGGAGCAGCAGCTATGACTCCTCCTCGGATGACAAATTACTCCAAGACCGACTGATGGTCGGTGCCCAAAACTCGGGGAAACGAGCGATCAGGTGGAGGAGAGCAACCGGAGAGGGGCAGAAGATGAACCACCAGGAGATGCTCTCGAGTGAAACAAATGATATCATCTCTGTCATGCTCCTCGACGAAGATTGTAATGTCTATTCAGTACTCTCCAGTGAAACATGTGGTTCCATCTCCGTCGTGCTCTCCCAGGAAAGATGCAATATCATCTCTGCTATGCTCCCCAGTGATGTTGAAACCCCTTGGTAGAAGGGGGACGACGGAGGTGTTGGTATGGCTTGGCGGTTTCCAAGACAACCACGGGGTCGTATCTGAGAGACCTCTCTATGTCTACGGATTAAAAATTTAATCCGAATAGAGACCCGTCCCTCTAACGACCGATTCATCATCGTGTTAATTAATCCAAGCTACAACTTAGCTGAAACCGATGTTAAGGCCTTGTAACTTTCCGGATTAATTAACCGCGGAAAAGACGACGGATTGGATCGTCGGTTTTTGTGTTTATCTTCGGGGTCCAGTTAGTAAATTATAGACTATGATATCAAATCAAAATAATTAACTAACATGTATGAAATGACAAGGCAAAGCAACATGGCACAAATAAACATAGCAAAATGAAACTAGAGCTCGGGAGAGTTAGACCTCGTCGTTTACCTCACGGTCTTCTATCTTATGACCCTCCACTCCTGGACATCGTGTGGGCGACGGTCTACCAAGTTGTGGAGTCACCAAGGCCCTTGAATTAGTCCTTCCTTTCTTCCTTACCTTGCGCCAAGTCACAAACCCTAGGGTTAGGGTTTGGCTCACCGTCGGCGGCCCTTCAAGGAAGCAATGATGAAGCCGAGGAGAGAAGCTCTTCTCCTTCACCACACCCCACACCAACCTCTCTATCCTCCTCCTATCTCGCGACCGCTGATCCACAAGGAAGAGGAGCTCACGACTCCTCCTTTTTCCGACGACAAACACCAAAAGGGAGGAGCCACTCTCGCCGGCGCATCGACCCTCTTCCTCCGTTGCTTCCGCACGCCACAACAAGGAATAAAAGTCCTCCTTGTCCCATGTACGTCTGCAGCAGAAGTGGAAGAAGAGGAAAGCAAGAAAGATGGAGAAGAGAGACTTCCCTTCTCCTCCAACGCCGGCGCACCTCTCAACCTATTGCCACTGGTTCTTCACTCCTAGCCCAGCCGCGCGCCACCAAGGGACGAAGTCTTCTTCTCCCTTGTCCGGTGATCGGTTGCGACCTTAAGGATGTAAAGAAAAACCAAGAGAAGAAGAGGAGATGGCCCTCTTCTTCCCAATACCGTCGGCGCCCATAGGTTGGAGAGAAGAGAGATTTCATTAGAGAGAGAGAGAGGTAGGGGTTATATTTATATGGGATTAATTGGAAAATATTCCAATTAATTATAGACTAATTCCTTAATTAACTAAAGATTAATTCCTTAAATAATCAAAGACTATTCCCTCAATTAATCAGAGATTAATTCCTTAAATACTCCAAGATTAATTCCTTAATTAATCCGAGATTAATAACTTAATTAATTCGAGGTTAATTCCCTAATTAATCTGCCTTGTATCATGACTCCTATGGGATTTTATTGGGCTAAGATAGGGACCATGAGGAGGAGTTGGTTCTTGGCCCGCTAATGGATCCAAACCCGATCCATTAATGGAGATCCATTCCACTGAAGGATCTCATTATACTTCCTCACCAAGCCCGACATTTTCATATGGGCTCCACCTATTACGAGTCGTCCATCTCCCCATGTTTAAGATATCGCATGCCCAATAATTAATTTAATTTACTGATAATTAAATTAATTATCTTCTTAATCCTTGATTAGTACCACTCAACCTTTTCATCATGCCGGACCACAACCCACTTGCAAGATTTGACATGGCAACCTTTTTGAGCTCACCAAGAGGGCATCTTTAACCTGACTCACCAGGACATGGATTCCGTCAATAATCAATGGCACATCATATTATTAATATTATTTCTCAACTTACCGGACCTTTCGATCTAACAGAATAGATCTCACCCATTGGTAAATCAAAGAGATAATAATTAATAATATATGTCCGTCATTATTTTGGGATTAAGAGATCGTACTCCATAATATCAATCCGAGGTCTAATCTAATTTACAAAGTCAGTACAAAATTGGATGACCTCTCTTTTGGTCCTACTCAATGTACACAAAGTACACTAGTGTAATTCTATGGTTGAGATAAACTACACCTAATTACACTACAACCATCCCCATGGTTTGTCCAACTCCATCTCGGTTGTGAGCCTCTTTCTTATGCTTCGGCAAGGAACCTAATAACATGATCTTTTGTGCGATACCACACACCATGTTATCTTCAATGCCAAGCATCAGACAGTTTGTGCACATACTAATGTAAACATACACTGTGTGATTTTCTGATTCTCTTTAAAATATAGATGTATCCTAACCAAAAGGCAAAGTTTTTATTATACATCCTAGCAATCTCCCACTTATACTCAAAGACTTTGTTGTTTTCAAAATGTCATACATCTGACCTCTAGATTCTTCACATGCCTAAAAGATCTCGCTGTCAAGGCCTTGGTGAAATGATCCACCTAGGTCATTCTCTGATGCAATCTAGGCAACGACAGCTATTCCTCTTCTGGGTGGTACTTGTGCTCTATGTGTTTACTTGCCTTATGGACTCGTGGTTCCTTCGAGTTCACAACTGCACCATTTTAATCACATCAAATGTGATAGTTCCTTGCAAACCAGGAATCACATCCAAGTCCATCTTTAGGTTTCTGAACCATGTAGTTATATTGGCTGCCGCGCCTGCTGCCGAAAAATCCAGCCTCCATAGTAGGGTCCATCACGCAGTCACTGCGCAACACTCTATTATATAATGGTTCTGCCTTCTAAAAGTAACACAAAATCCAAGGAATATTTATATATGCCCCTATCTAGATTAGAATTCTGTATCCATATAACCTACAGAAATTGGTCTGTCTGGTAAATCAGTTTGTAGTCCTTAGTCCTTTTTAGGCACTAATACATGCTTTTACCGCATTCCAATTCTCTTGACCTAGGTTACTCTGATATCTGTTACCCATGCCCATGGTACAATAGATATCTGGGCTCATTCCTAGCATACAAGAGACTTCCTCTAGCCGATGCTAGAGGAACCATCATTACCTACTCTATCACCTTTGATAATCCAAACATATCTCTTAGATAGAGTAGCTCCACAACTAAAAGTACAAAACTTTACTTTGGAGGTGTCCATGCTAGAATGAGCTAGGACAATGTTTTATATAAAGCTTAAGATAAGCCCATCATCCTTGTCTGGAGATCCCTTAGATCATTGATCCCCAAGGATGTGTCTTTCTTCTCTCAAGTCCTTCATAATTGTGTGGACAACCATACCCTTACGTCTGACAAGATTCTGTTATTGTTGCCAACTAACAAAATATTATCTACGTATAGTTCAAGAATACCACATCGTTTTTGTCACAATCACAATATCATTCGTCCTTTGAACAAATCCACATAACAGAATTTATCACTTCAAAGCGGATGATCTTTGTCATAGGTCTAGGGATCTGGTTCATGTTCACTTAGGACCTAGTCCATAGACTCTCCAAGAACATGAGACTGTTAGGTTGTCTAACAAACCTCCCACTATGACCAGGTACCCTTTGCATATCTTTAGTTACACAAGGTGCAGTACCCTGTGTAATCTCCTCTTGTACAGTTGGTACTAAGATTGGAATGCCCCTCTATTTTACTCAGAGTAACTCTACACCTAGACTTGTCGTTTATTTCATAGTCCTTCTCCTAAGAATCAGACAATCGTCCCAACGAACATCCTCTGATCCTTATGACTAATAATCTACCTTATTGTTCCCTTATGATATCCTATGAATATATGCACTAGATTCCAACTTGTCAGTGTCTCTTTTCAGCACAAGTGTTGAACTACTCATAATCTGAACATGCCTTAGACTAGGCCTTCCTTTAGTCCACATCTCTATGGTTTTAAGGGATTACTGACCCAGACAGAATCAGGCATATATACCTTCATATCCAGGACATACCCCTTTGAACAAATTTGACTAACCTTAGAGAGGCTTATCATCTTCTTGACCTATTAGCTTAAGAGACCTTCATCCTTCCATGGGTTGCACCATTCTGTTGGGGCACTTCGGGTGCAGTGAATTGGGATCAAATCCCAATCTCTGATAAGTATGTCCTATAATTATCCCCAGAGGTACTTGTCATTATGATCTAATCATAATACCCAATACATTTACTCTGATGTTTATTTTGCATCAGACTTGAACTCTTTGATCACATCAAAGTATTCAATCTTGCAGTACATCAAGTAAATGTATTCAAAGGTACCTCCATTCTAGATAGACTAAGTGTAGGACCGGTGCCGTCGATAGAGGGGGTGAATATCGACCGTTGAAAAATCTTCGAAAACTTTGTAGAAAACTTGGATCATTCTAGACATAGAGCATTAGTGCAGCAGAAAATAAATAGAACGAAAAAACAATACAAGGGACACGCAGGATTTATTTACTTGGTTCCCGACCCCCCTGGGTCAGTACGTCCAAGGCCTATGTACTCGGCGTAGGTCCACTATTGGTTCCCTTTCTGGAATTTCCGGAGGCGGAGAAAACCCATCTTGCAGTTGATAATTACACGCACAGATATAGAAAATTAAATGTGGAATATTAAAAAGCAAACCGAACAGAACAAGGTTGAAGCTCGGTTGATCTGGATCTCCGAAGTGTCGCGCACTTCCTCCTGGAGCCTCCCGGTCGTAGAGACTTATCATTAGCGCATTGTCGTCGGTCAGAATGATCAGAATCACTCTGGAATGTTGTGTTTGAAGCAAAGGGGTCGAAGCCCCTTTTATAGTGCTCCTAGGGGCGCCAGATATGTTGGGGGCGCCCCTATCGACTTGGTCAAACCTTTTCCCCGCGCCAACCTCGCCACAGCTAATAAAACCTTTGACCAAGGCGCCCCGGAGCTCCTAGGTGCCTAAGTGAAGGCTTATCAGTGTTTCGACCTTGAAACAGCAAATACAACTTTCAACTTGGGCGCCCGTATCATCCCGGGCGCCTAACTAGAAGCCTATTCTGCTTACTTCATGAAACTGCAACTTTTACTCTTTGGCTTGGGCACTCCCATCATACTAGGCACCTAGCTTCAAGGCTTTCAACCCAACACTGGGTTTTAGCCTTTGATCTGGGCGCCCCCATCAATAGGGGCGCCTGGGTTGGCTGCTTTCCAGTCTCTCACCTGCTTTATCTCTAGTTCTTGGTACCTGCAAGATACACAAACACAAAGCAAA
>JAGFNQ010005968.1:0-139758 GCA_024364735.1 Boesenbergia rotunda
GGTGAAAACATTCCCATCTTTGGAAACTTTCCAATTTTGGAAATTTTTCTATTTTAGAAATTTTCCAATTTTGGAAATATGTAAGTTTTCTTTGTACCAGAAACTTACAATTATTCTGAAAACCTATTTATGAAATCTCGCAATTTTGGGCACTTTCTTTCAAGAAAGTCTAGACAAATTTATGGACAGTTAATTGACAATTAAATTTGAATTGGTTTTTAAATTGACAACAAAATTCTTTATTTTGGATTGAGCCTCGGGGAGCCGTCCAATTTAAAGTTAGTTGTTGTAATTTAATTTCCCAATTTTAAATGAAATTGTCATGTTTGATTTGGATTGAGCCTCGGGGAGCCGTCCAAATTGGATTTACAACAAATTACTTTTCTTTGGGTATCTGAGCCTCGGGGAGCCACCCTTAGAAAACGATTTGTTGTAATTAATTAAATCCATGAATAAAATATGTTTAAGAGGTGATGCTCTTACATATTGTTGTCTCCAAAATTAATTAGGAAAATGGTTTCCTATAGAGTTTCTTAAATGAGATTTTCATGAAAATAATATGTGGTTGAATTAAGGGATTTGTCTCTTAATTTAATAAGATTTGATTTAGAAAAATCAAAGTCTTAAAACATATTATTTTCGAAATTGATTATGACAATTTAGGAAATTGTTTCCCAAAATAATTCCTTGAATAAAGTATGAAATTTGAATTAGGAAATCCGGTTCCTAATTCAATTAATGAGACTTGATAAATTAAGTCACATACATACTTTATTACGGAAATCGTTAGTCATGACATAATTTCATGTCATGAATGTGCTTAGAAAAGAAAGGATGAGACCCAAAAACCCCTTACAAAATATTAAGGCCAACACCTTCCATTACTATGGTTAGAATCGGAGTTTTGTTTCTCGTTTGGGTTGATGGACACATTCATGCCCAGCTTGAACCTCAACATGTTCAAACCATGGAATTAATTTATGGATAATGTAGTTGGAGTCAGAGGTCAATCCTTAGTTTTGGTTGTTGGACACATCCAAGCCTGACTAAACGGTTGAATGAGCTCCAACCATATTAAAACTATTTCTTGATTAATGGGTCAGCCTTAAGCTTGGAGCATCGATTTGTTGTGCCACAGCCAAGGTCGATGCAAAGAGAGGTGCAGTTGGGTGCTATGTATAAAGTTGCATACTTGTTAATGAGTTAACAACCCAATGATTTATGCAAACATTCAATTAGTTGATAGCATAAAGTGATAGTTACATATATGTGATGTGTAATCGGTATAATTACCTACCTTCATAGCTAAGAAAAACTTGATGGCCACAACCATGGTTGTTCTTATCTATGGTTGGATATCAACCTATTTGGAGATGCTCCTACAATCTCCCGAATTGATAAAAAGGGTTATTCAATTTGATAAATAAATAGAATTTTTAATTAATGTATATTGATACATTCTTTATCATTCTTCTCACATAAGCTCAATTTGTGTTTCTAGGTTAATCACTGATCATGTCTTCTCTGAATTTATGTTCCATTTTGGACACCAATAAACTGACTGGGCCAAACTTCATGGACTGGCTTCGAAACCTGAGGATAGTCCTCAAGTCAGAGAAGCTTGCTTATGTTCTTGAAGATCAACTTCCTAACCAACCTCCTGAAGGTGCAACTCCAGACCAGCTAGTGGCCTATCAGAAACATGTGACCGATTCTGAACTTGCGAGTTGCATCATGCTAGCCTCTATGATACCTGAGCTGCAAAAGCAGCATGAGCATATGGATGCTTATACCATCATCTTCCATCTTCATGAGTTGTTTAAGAGCAGGCGAGATCCGAAAGGTTCGAAGTCTCCAGACTCCTCTTCACCACTAAGATGCAGGAAGGCACTTCTGCCCCGCAGTTTGTGCTAAAGATGTTGGGGGTACATTGAGCGACTGAACACACTCGGTTTTGCAATGGATCATGAACTAAGTATTGACTTAATTCTGAGTTGTTTGCCCAAAAGTTATTCACAATTTGTGATGAACTATCGGATGAACAAACTAGAGACCACCATTCCCGAGTTGCTCAACCTGCTGAAGACTGTGGAGCCTTCTGTAAAGCCGGATCAAAAGGCGGTACTGTTAGTTGGTTCCTCGAAGAAAGGTTCTAAGAGGAAGGCCAAGAACATAATAAAGGAAAGAAGAAAAAGGCCAAAAAGACTGAAAAGAAACCAAAAGGAACTTGCCATCATTGTGGCAAGGAGGGTCACTGGCGAAGAAACTGCAAGATTTATCTTGAGTCCTTGAAGAATAAGGCATCCGATGCCCCATCCTCTTCAGGTATCTTCGTTATTGAATGTCACTCTATTTCCTCAAATACCTGGGTACTTGATACTGGGTGTAGCTCACATATATGTAATGACATACAGGGGCTAAGGAATAGAAGAAGACTCGTCAAAGGAGAAGCAAATCTGCGAGTTGGAAATGGAGCAAAGATTGCTGCTGTTGCCATCGGAACATATTTGCTAAAGCTCCCCACTGGACGTATCTTAGAATTGGATAATTGTTATTTTATTCCTTCATTAATAAAGAACATTGTATCTATTTCATGTTTGAATGAAAAGGGTTATCATTTAACTTTTAGTAACAATTGTTGTTACATAACTTTAAATGACGTTCTTTATGGGAATGGAACTTTGTGCAATGACATCTACACGTTAGATTTATCCAGTGACGTTTTCAATATCGAAGTTAGCAACAAACATGCTAGAATAGATAATCGAATAGACTCCTACATGTGGCATTGTCGTCTTGGCCATATAAGTAAGAAACGCATGACCAAATTATACCGATGTGGAATTTTGGAATTATTTGAACCCGATTCATTTGATACATGCGAATCATGCTTAAAAGGCAAGATGACCAAATTACCCTTTTCCGGAAAAGGTAATCCAGTGGGAGAATTGCTTGGTCTAATACATACTGATGTATGTGGACCAATGTCAACTCTTGCACAAGGAGGCTATAGCTACTTCATCACCTTTATCGATGATCACTCACGATTCGGGTATGTGTTCTTGATGAAACACAAATCTGAAGCCTTTGAAAAATTCAAAGAGTTCAGAAATGAAGTAGAGAAACAGCTTGGCAAAAGTATTAAGATACTTCGATCCGATCGGGGTGGTGAATACTTAAGTCAAGAGTTTCAAGATTATCTAGGGACAATGGGATATTGTCCCAATGGACTCCGCCGTATACACCACAGCATAATGGTGTATCTGAGAGGCGCAACCGAACCTTGATGGACATGGTTAGGTCGATGATGAATCATGCAACTCTTCCAAAATCCTTTTGGGGCTATGCACTTAAGACAGCTGTTTACTTGCTAAACAGAGTCCCGACCAAGGTAGTCTCTACTACTCCATATGAGACATGGAATAGTAAGAAACCTCACTTAACTCACCTTAAGATATGGGGTTGTCCTGCTTATGTGAAGCGGACTGTATCAGACAAATTGGATGCTAAGTCTGATAAATGTCTATTTATTGATACCTAAGGAAACGAAGGGTTACCAATTCTATCATCCCTTGGAACAAAAGGTGTTTGTTTCAAGGCATGCTGTATTTCTGGAAAAAGAATTTCTTTTACAAGAAAACAGTGGGAGTGACATTGAACTTGATGAAGTTCAAGAAACTCCAATAGACATTACAGAGACACCTAGTCTAGACCCACAACCAATAACTCATAATGATGAGCTATCAGTTGAACCTAAAACAACACCACCTCTTCGTAGGTCTGATAGGACACGCAATATTCCAGAGAGATACAGATTTCTCATAAGTGAATCGAACGACGTGTTACTCATAAGCGATGACGAACCTATCAGTTATGAAGATGTTCTGAAAAGTTCAGAAAGGAACAAATGGCTTGAAGCCATGAAGTCAGAAATGGATTCCATGTACGAAAACCAAGTATGAGACTTGGTTAACCCACCTGAAGGGATTAAGCCCATAGGGTGCAAGTGGATTTTCAAGAAGAAGACCGACATGGAAGGTAATGTTGTTACCTTTAAGGCTAGATTAGTGGCAAAAGGATATCGTCAGAAATAAGGAATTGATTATGACGAAACCTATTCGCCAGTAGCTATGCTTAAATCCATTCGGATGCTCCTAGCCATAACAGCTCATTATGATTATGAGATATGGCAAATGGATGTGAAAACAGCTTTCCTTAATGGAAACCTGCTTGAGGATGTATACATGATACAACCTGAAGGTTTCACATCGGTTGATAAAACCAAAGTATGTAAGCTTCAACGATCCATATATGGACTGAAGCAAGCATCCAGGAGCTGGAACATCCATTTTGATGAGACAATCAAAGAGTTTGATTTCTCACAAAATCCTGACGAACTTTGTGTGTATAAGAAGGTTAGTGGGAGTGCAGTCGTATTCCTAGTATTATATGTCGATGACATATTACTTATAGGAAACGATATATCAGTCTTACAGACAGTTAAAATTTGGTTGTCTAAAACTTTCTCCATGAAAGACCTGGGAGAAGCAACCTATATCCTTGGGATTAGAATCTATAGAGATAGATCAAAACGGTTGCTTGGTCTTTCGCAGTCTACATATATAGACCGAGTGCTAAAAAGGTTTAGCATGTCGGAATCCAAGAAAGGTTACCTTCCCATCAGGCATGGGATCAACCTTTCAAAGTCTATGTGTCCGCTCACAGAAGATGAGAGGATTTGCATGAATAAGATACCTTATGCATCCGCAATAGGATCTATCATGTATGCTATGTTATGTATAAGGCCCGATGTATCGTATGCTTTGAGCGTCACAAGCAGATACCAGTCAGATCCAAGAATGGATCATTGGGCGGCTGTTAAGACAATCCTTAAGTACTTAAGAAGAACTAAGGACATGTTCCTAATATATGGAGAAGGAGATATGGTAATACGTGGGTATATAGATGCCAGTTTCCAAACAGATAAGGATGATTCCAAATCTCAGTCTGGATACGTATTTACTTTGAATGGAGGCGCAATAAGTTGGAAGAGTTCCAAACAAGACACCGTAGCGGATTCCACCACGGAAGCAGAATATATCGCAGCTTCGGAAGCGGCAAAGGAAGCAGTCTGGATCAAGAAGTTTGTCTCCGAACTTGGTGTGGTTCCAACCATTGATGAAGCAGTGCCGGTTTACTGCGACAACAATGGAGCTATTGCACAAGCAAAGGAACCAAGGTCTCATCAACGATCCAAACACGTGCTTCGCCGCTATCATCTGATCAGAGAGATTATAAGTAGGAATGATATACAAATTGAGAAAATTTCCACTGAAAGGAATTTAGCGGATCCTTTAACTAAGGCCTTGCCTCAGAACAAGTTTGAGGGTCATGTTAGAGCCTGTGGTATTGGATACCGTACCGATTGACATTAGGCCAAGTGGGAGTTTGTTAGTGATATGAGAGAATTCACTATTTGAGTATACATATTTGTGTATTTGATTGGGATCTTAAACTCATCTACTGAATGTCCGCAATACAATTCACAGCATAAGAGAATTTGTGATGGGATCACAACTAGTGATTATCTCTACATGTGCAATTGTGAAGTATTGAAAATATCCCTAGTCGATGAATTGATAAAAACGGACACTATCAATTCTGTTGAGACTAGCATGGGTTATTCTCTAATCAGCTGATTCTCACTGGCTGGTGACATTGGGATGTCCGGAGATAAACATGGATGCTAGTTAAGGGAACTAGTTCATTGGAGTGACTGACTGTAAAACTTCACATGGTAGTCTATACATAGACAGGTCAGTGAAGTTCTTACCGCAGCTTAAGTGTGATGTTCCTTTGACTTGCGGTGTTCAAGTCATCTTGGTTTTGAAGACTTATACTTTAACATCTTAAGCAAGCATCTCCAAGGAGGTGTGGACCCAGGATGGTTGGGTACAAGCCGAAGTGCCCGAAGATGTTTGAACAGCCTACAAAGGATTCACCACTCCTTGCGAGGCGATGTATACCCAGGCCTATCGTCGGATTGTTACTCAAAGCCTCTGGCCAGAGCATATCATGTTTAGAGTATGAGTCTCTTAAATACATGAGAGTAATTAGAAATCCAAAGGACGAGAAAGACACTACTTGGGCTAGGTGTGACGTAGTCAGCCTAGTGGGGACTGACACACACAGATCATGTCCTGAACCAAGTGGGTATAAGATGGTGAAGGGAATGGGGCACGATTCATTAGAGCTGCTGAAGGGTTTCAGAATAATTTCTGAGGTCAACCGTTGATCTTTCGATTAATTGGGGATCATGATGTACTACTAGGTGCCACTCATGATCGTTCTATAATTGATGAATTATAGACGGCCAACATAAATCGAAAGCCTATTTAGTCACACGCACTACGAGTAATCCAAGGGATTTAAAATGAGTTGAAAATTGGATTTTCCGATCAAGAGAAATAAGTCGAATCTGAATTTATCAGAGGCGCAACGGAAGCTTAAAATGACTAAGTCTTTTGAAGGCTTATTGGGCGAATTAAATGAGTTTAATTCGCGAGGGAAGGGCTTGGAGTGGCCGGCCAAAGAGGGTGCCCACCCTCTTTGGTTTGGCCGGCCACCACAAGGAGAGAAAACCAATTAATTTGGTTTAAATTATAAAATAAATCAAGCGCGATTTGTTTTATGAAATTATGGATAAATAAATTTGTTTTCATGAAAATTAAAATAAACTTTAAATGGTTTATTTTTATAAAATCAATTATGAATTGATTTTTCCATGATAAGAAAAATTTATATAATAAATTTATTCCTTTTATGGAAATTAAAATGAACCATGGATTGGTTTATTTTATAAAATCAATTATGAATTGATTTTTCCATGATAAAGAAAAATTTATATAATAAATTTATTCCTTTTATGGAGATTAAAATAAACTTTAAATGGTTTATTTTTATTCTATAAAATCAATTATGAATTGATTTTTTCATGATGAGAAAATTTATATAATAAATTTTATGAAAATTTATTCCATAATTAAAAGGAGAGATGTATTTGTTTTATTATAAAATTAGTTATAATAAAACTTGGCATAACGGAATAATTAATAAGAAAATTTATAAGATAAATTTCTTATGAAAATTTATTCCGTTAATTCCGTTAAAGGGGAGACATGGCAAGGGAGAGGCTACTATATAAAGGAACCAAGGCTAGGCTTGAATTTCTCAATTGAGTTATCAAGAGATTAGTAGCTCCCTCTCTCTCTCTCTCTAACTCTCTCTCTCTAGGGCCGGCCCCCCTCTCTCTCTCTAGGGCCGGCTCTCTCTCCTCCCCTAGGGCCGGCGCACATCCCAAGGGTGGCCGAGAGCTTCATCCGCCAAGAAGGTGTCGAAGAAGAAGAAACGGATCGCGACTCCTTCTTTCCTTTCCCGGAATTTTGATTCCGTTACTTGGTGGTTAGTTTCCATCTTTCTCTCTTGTTTTTCTAGTTGTGCCTTTGGAGAATCTAGTAGTTCTCGTCGGCACAAAACTCGTGGCTTTGCGAAGTCATCCCGAAGAGAACTCGGCGTGGACGCGAATAGAGGCGGAGCTTCCAAGGGACGCTACGGTTGGATCTCGTCCCTTTCTTCGAGTTACGTGAGGTACAAAGTAAATTAGTTTACTTTTTCGCAAAATTTTAATTTATGATCATGTCCACACATCATAAGGTCGCATGCTAGATACGTGGTTAAAAATAATTTGAGAAATTATTTATGCTAATTCTTCCGCTGCACGTAAATATTTTAAAATTTACGAACCCGTATCCTTGTCAACATGCACCCGGTCCCAACACCGGGAAGTGGACTTCAAGGGCACACGTGAAGGGTGACATGGAGGCATGCCAAGGGAAGGCTTGTGTGCGCATCCGAGGGATGATAGCTGGTGGAAGAAGACTTCAAGGGGCAAGCCAAGGGAGTGTACCTGAAGGTGCGCGTGGAGGAGGGTCGTTGAAGTGAGGAAGAGTGTGTTTGTAAGCTGGGCAGTCGACTGGGGATATAATAGTCGACTGCCAGCGAACACAGAAACTCACAAAAGGTTTCTGACCCTGGACTAGTCGACTGCTCCGGGAGCAGACCAGAGCAGTCGACTGGTGAGTAGCCAGAATTCGAACGTTGGGCTGTCAACGGTCGAATCTGAGTGGGGGCAGTCGACTGCCCTGGGATCAATCGACTGCCAACGTGAGTTACAACCCTGAGTTTTATTTAAGAGAACTTGGTTTGGGCTGGGTGCTCTTGACGAAATGAGCTTGGTTAGAGCTCATTAGTAGTCTTAGTGCTCAGATAGTGTACTCAAGGTTGTGGCGAGGTTTCTCCACCCAGAAGGAGCTACACGAGCTAGCCGGAGGGCATCCGGGGAGTGATCCGCCGAAGGATTGAGGGATTGTCCACCTCACGGACTATCATGGAGTATGAGCTTCATCTCCGAACCACGTAAATAGGTTTGTTAGCGTTGTTTGTTTATATTGTTATTGTATTTCCGCTTGCACACTAACAACGTAGGAAGAAAAATGAGAAAATTGTTATTCACCCCCCCCCCCCCCCCCGCTAGCAAGGCGTATCGATCTAACAGTAACATTTGTTGGTGCAATCATCTCAAGTGTGATCGGGTAAGATCATGGGTTTTTATGTGTGTCAATATGATTAAGTTAAGGTTTCATGTTGATCTATTATGTGTATGTGAGTGTGCAGGTTTACAGGATACACATAGACTTAGTTGGACGTCTTCGGTGTTGGATCGAGAGAACCGATAGAGGGGGGGTGAATATCGAAAATCGTTCGGATTTAAAAAGAGAATGCGTAGCGGAAGATTAAAATTAAAAACACACAGACACAGTCGATTTTACTTGGTTCGGAGCCTGTGTCGACTCCTACTCCAAGGCCCACGGTCGTTGACCGTTTACTTTGGGCAATTCTATATACGGTGCAAACAGTTTACAAAATTTGATTACAAAAATAAGTGCAGTAAACTTTTAACTAGCTCTTTTACCGAGGTCCGGGGTAGATCGACTTTTTAGGAGCAGCGGGACGTCGTCGGCTCGAGTTGGAAGGATTCTAAGGCGAAGCGCGAGTGCAGAAGAGCGTAGAAGAGTTGATCAGGAGTTGTGTTTTGAAGCCTTGGTCGAGGGCCCTTTATATAGGGCCTGGGGGCGCCCGGGATGTCGGGGTCGTCCCCCCACGTGTCCTTCGATCCGATTCAATCTCGGTCAGCGTCTGATCCCCTTATCTTCGGGATCCGCTTTGATCGGGGCGCCCGGAGCGCTCGGGGCGCCCGGATTGACCGGGTCAAAGTGTTATCTGCTTAGCTTCGAAGGCTTCTGGATCGAGGCTTGCGCATGGGGGCGCCCGGGAGCAGCGGGGGCGCCCGGGAGCACGGGGGCGCCCGGGAGTTGTACTGTCGAAGCCACTTTGCATTTGTTGTGTTTGGTGTTCACCTTGGGGGTGCCCGGGACACTTCGAGCGCCCTGGTCAGCTATTGCCTCATTCCTTTGAGGCTCTCTGAGCTGCAGACACACGTTCCTTCGGTCCTGCATCCAGGGTTAGTCCAAAACGCAATAAAGCAATAAAATATTTATTTATACAGCCTTAGCTGTCTTGGTTCTGACTTTGGGTCTCCAAAATGGAGCCCTAGGTCGAACCGACGCCTACTGTTCCCTCGACGGGGAACGCGTCATCACCTACTCCTCTCGGGAGAATGTACCTGATGCCAACCGCTCATTTGGTTGGACTTTTGCCTGACGGTCCTTTGCCAGGGCTTGAATATTGGCAGTCCTTCGCCAGTTGCCTAGCAGTCCTTCGCTAGGGCTTGGATACTGGCAGTCCTTCGCCAGTTGCCTAGCAGTCCTTCGCTAGGTGCCTAGCAGTCCTTCGCTAGGGCTTTGTTTCCTGGCAGTCCTTCGCCAGGTGCCTAGCAGTCCTTCGCTAGGGCTTTTTACCCTAGCATTCCTTCGCCAGTGCCTAGCAGTCCTTCGCTAGGGCTTTGTTTCTGCACACTTGAGTAACTTGTTAGATAACCAATAATACTTAACTTTGAACCCTTTGCCAATATCAAAACAAGGTTCGATATGGTGCTTCCTGCACCAACAATCTCCCCCTTTTTGATTTATGACAACCCAATTCAAAGTTAAGTTAAAATTACAACAGTTAAGAACATAAGGTAAAAAATGAAGTATAGCAATTTTACACAATTCAACGTTAAGTAAAAAACTTTATAACAGTTAATAACATAAGGTAAGATTTTGAAAAAAAATTCCTTTAATTCTCATACTCCCCATAAACCCTGAATACTTGTGTTATAAAATACTTAACTTTGACCTTTCCTCCCCCTTTGACATATATCAAAAACAACCATGGGTGAACAAGGTAAAAATTTAAAAAGTTTTGCAAACCTACATTTTGTCAAACAACTATTACTTACAAGGCTTTGCAAAACTTAGGCAAAATTTTGAAGGCAAATTTCCCAAAAACAATTTGTTTACCAAAAAAATTTTTTGCACACTTAGAAATATTTGTTTGGAAACATTTTGTGCATTTTGGAAAACAAGATCTTTAAAAAGTTTCTAGACAAGTTTTTCACCAAAAAAAACTTTACTGGGAAATATTTGGCAAAATTTTTCAACAAGTTTTTGCTTAGACAAATTTTGTTTACAAAAAAAAATTTACTTAGGAGAAGACATACATTTAACAAAAATTTGAAACACTTAGAAATACTTAAAAACTTTTGAAGCACTTTTTGAAAAAGAATTAAAAAAATTTCTCTCATTCCTTTCTCTCCCCCTTAATGTGAGATTCTTCTCCTTATGTTTTAGACGATTCTAAGAAAAACTTTCTTTGAAAAGGGGAAAAAGTTTAAGATATAATTTAATTTCACTTTTTCTACTCTCCCCCTTGGTCATATATCAATAAAGAAATTTTTGAAAAATATATTTTGAAAGAAATTTAAAATTTGTGTATCAGAGCTTGTGAGTCTTTGAAAAAAAAATTTTGAGCGAAATAATGTCAAGAGTTATGATAATTTTAAAGTAACAAAATTTTGAAAGACTGAAAAATTTATGCTCAAAATCATAATTTGTGTGCATTTGTGAGTCAAGAGTTATTCAATAATTCTTTTAATTTGATCTCCCCCTAAACTTGACCCAGTCCTAGGAAGCTTGTTGACTACAAGCGATCTTCCTCTGAGTTTTAGGGTTTGATTATAAGAATTATCTAATAACTTCAAACTTGTTAGAAATAATTTCTTTTGATTTAGACTCCCCCTAACTTTGACACATCCTCGGAGTCCTTGCAGATCATTAAGTAGACCTTCCTTTGTGTCTTTAGGGCTTACTAAAATCAAAAGAATAGTTTTGAATACTAGCATGGTAATATAATTTTAGAAAATTCAAATTGAAATGAAGATAATTTTAAGGCATAAACCCCGTTTTCGAAAAACATTTTGAAATGATAATGGTTTTTGTAAAGCACAATTTTCGAAAAATATAGTGATTATTTGAAAACATAATTTCATTCTCCCATTTAAAAAAGTGAATATAGAGAACTGAGAAGGGGGAATGATTTCAAAAAATAGAAGTTTTTTTTAAAGTAAAAAAAATAAATATCTAAGCCCGGACGGTAGACAAAAAGAAATATCCTAAGTAATCCCCAAGGTGACTTTTTGTCATACAAGAATAAACTAATTTTCAAAAAAAATGTTTGTATAATGATAAAGGAAAGAAATAAGTGTTATGAAATAAATTTCGGGTTAGTGAACAAAAGAGACTGATTTTAATTACAATGATTTGAAACATCGACTCTTAGTTAAAAAGTTAAATTTGATTTTTGTGAAAATGAAAATTTAGAGGGTTAAGTTTGTTCAGTTGAATTAAATTTTAATTTTAAATTTGAATTTGATTGAATTCAATTTAATTGATTTAATTGAATTTAATTGATTTAATTAAGATTGAATTGAATTGAATTTAATTGTATTTAATTGAGATTTAATTGAATTTAATTGGTTTAATTAAGATTTAATTGAATTTAATTGGTTTAATTAAGATTTGATTGAATTTAATTGGTTTAATTAAGATTTAATTAATTTGATTTAGTTGGTTGGGTTGGACTCAACTTTTAGGTCCTAAGCATCTCACCCATTTCTAAGTGACAAAACAGGATATCCTTAACTGTTTTGTGAGATTCATATTTTAATAGAAGGATTTATTTTGAAAAGGCCATGATTAATTTTGAAAAGTTAAATTAATTTTTAAACCCAATTTAAATTTGTTTTGAAAAGAGATATTTGAATCTAAAATTAACTGAAAATTTGTGTTAGATTCGAATTTAACAAAGAGTAAATTGAATTTGAATTTCAAAAATTGGCTTCCAGGTCTTGGCGAGGCACAAGGCCTTCTTTGGCCGTAGCCTTATTGGATCATCAACCCTTTCCTAGACAAAGCCTTTTAGTGAAATTTCATCTTCAAAATTATTTTTTGGTAACTTCTGGTCTAACTAGTTTGGGTCTTAGATCGGTAGCTTCGGCTAGTTTCACCAGTCTAAAGAGACCAAGTAAAGAATACTTGACCTTATTAGAATTGGTTTCCCTAACGTACTATCATCTCACCGCCACCCAATACTATGTTGTCAAATTTCAATTAAGTTGGTTCAGTCCTTAAACTAACCAGTCCTAATTCTAAGCAACATAAAATAAAATAAAATGCAACACACAATTAAAGCAAACGAGACAAAAAATGATCTACGTTACATCATAATCGAAATAAAACTCTGTTTTCTTGAAATCAGCATGGTTATGAATTAAGTTTTCTAATATATTAACCTTAACTAATTTATTTGAATCAATCATGTTATTTGAGATAAGTATTAGATTTTCAAATATTGAAAACTTATCTTTCCCGATCGTTTGTCTAGTACTCTTGTAATGATCACGAGCTAATCGGACCAGTTTGAGTCGATCTTCTTTATTGTCTTCTGATTCCGAGTCTGAGTCAGACTCAGGTACAAGTTGAAGCTTCTTCTTTGGAGTTTTTCCTGCATTTGAACTTATACCTTCCTCGACCATTATAGTATCAGTCTGGTTATTTAATTGTAATTCTGGAAAAAAAATTCAAAATTGGTTACCATTTTTGTCACAGTAAACTCGTCGTTTGACTCTGGTCCGTTTTCGTCGTCGGGTGTCGAGTCCGTCTCAGCTACTTGTTCTTGAGCTTCTAAGATCTCAACATCGGAGCTCTCTTCATGTAGATTGATTAACTTTTCCCACATCTCCTTGGTGCAGTTGAAGGATCCGACCCGCTTTAATTCTTCATTGGTTAGGCCACATTGTAGGATTGCAGTAGCCCTTGCATCTGTCTCGATCTTCCTCAGGGTTCGTTCATCCAGTTTATCCCAAGTGATTGATGTTCCATCTGTTGTGGGGAATGTGAACCCCGTTTGGATTATCAACCAAAGTTCCAGATTGGCCTTCAGGTGGGATTCCATTAGACTTCTCCAGGAGTTGAAATTTAAGCCAGAGAAGAGTGGTGGACGGACACTGTTCCATTCTTGGCTGGCCATTTAGTTTAACCTTGTACACACGAGAAGTAACAAAAATGTGCCAAGACTTGGTCTTGGATTAGTAGTGCGGGAGAAGGTAAAAAGTAGCCAAAAAAAATATTACACAAATTTCGAGGCAGAATAATAATAAAATAATAAAAATATTTTATGACAAATTTTTGAAAATATTGATTTTGTCAATGCTGATTAATATTGAAAAAGTAAGAATTTAATATTTGGGAAAAAATTTGCTCGAATTAAAATAGCACGAATTTCGAGAAAAATATTAAAATAATAAAAAAAGTTTATGACAAATTTTCAAAATTTGTTCGTTTTATAAATTCTGACTTATGGTGAAACAATGAAAATTCAAAATTGAAAAAGACGGAAAAGATTGAGTGGTGTTGATTAACTAGAAAGAAAAGAAATAAGATTAAAAATTTTGTAAATCCGAAAAACTTTCAAACTGGTGGTTGCACCAAGTTTGAACTACCCCGCTCTGATACCACTTGTTGGATCGAGAGAACCGATAGAGGGGGGGTGAATATCGAAAATCGTTCGGATTTAAAAAGAGAATGTGTAGCGGAAGATTAAAATTAAAAACACACAGACACAGTCGATTTTACTTGGTTCGGAGCCTGTGTCGACTCCTACTCCAAGGCCCACGGTCGTTGACCGTTTACTTTAGGCAATTCTATATACGGTGCAAACAGTTTACAAAATTTGATTACAAAAATAAGTGCAGTAAACTTTTAACTAGCTCTTTTACCGACGTCCGGGGTAGATCGACTTTTTCGGAGCAGCGGGACGTCGTCGGCTCGAGTTGGAAGGATTCCGAGGCGAAGCGCGAGTGCAGAAGAGCGTAGAAGAGTTGATCAGGAGTTGTGTTTTGAAGCCTTGGTCGAGGGCCCTTTATATAGGGCCTGGGGGCGCCCCCCACGTGTCCTTCGATCCGGTTCAATCTCGGTCAGCGTTTGATCCCCTTATCTTCGGGATCCGCTTTGACCGGGGCGCCCGGAGCGCTCGGGGCGCCCGGATTGACCGGGTCAAAGTGTTATCTGCTTGGCTTTGAAGGCTTCTGGATCGAGGCTTGCGCATGGGGGCGCCCGGGAGCAGCGGGGGCGCCCGGGAGCACGGGGGTCCCCGGGAGTTGTATTGTCGAAGCCACTTTGCATTGTTGTGTTTGGTGTTCACCTTGGGGGCGCCCGGGACACTCCGGGCGTCCTGGTCAGCTATTGCCTCATTCCTTTGAGGCTCTCTGAGCTGCAGACACACGTTCCTTCGGTCCTGCATCCAGGGTTAGTCCAAAACACAATAAAGCAATAAAATATTTATTTATACAGCCTTAGCTGTCTTGGTTCTGACTTTGGGTCTCCAAAATGGAGCCCTAGGTCGAACCGACGCCTACTGTTCCCTCGACGGGGAACACGTCCTCACCTACTCCTCTCGGGAGAATGTACCTGATGTCAACCGCTCCTTTGATTGGACTTTTGCCTGACGGTCCTTTGCCAGGGCTTGAATACTGGCAGTCCTTCGCCAGTTGCCTAGTAGTCCTTCGCTAGGGCTTGGATACTGGCAGTCCTTCGCCAGTTGCCTAGCAGTCCTTCGCTAGGGCTTGGATACTGGCAGTCCTTCGCCAGTTGCCTAGCAGTCCTTCGCTAGGTGCCTAGCAGTCCTTCGCTAGGGCTTTGTATCCTGGCAGTCCTTCGCCAGGTGCCTAGCAGTCCTTCGCTAGGGCTTTTTACCCTGGCATTCCTTCGCCAGTGCCTAGCAGTCCTTCGCTAGGGCTTTATCTCTGCACACTTGAGTAACTTGTTAGATAACCAATAATACTTAACTTTGAACCCTTTGCCAATATCAAAACAAGGTTCGATATGGTGCTTCCTGCACCAACATTCGGGTCCGGTGAAGGATGTTATGGGGAGACAAGCCGTGGGCTTCCATGCATCTGAGGGACCATGGACAAAGCAGGGACGATGAGCCGAGGGAAGTGCACTTCGAGGCATATGCGAAGGATGACATGGGAGACGAGTTGTGTGCTTGCATGCATCCGAGAGACGATTGCCAAAGTCGAAGAAAGCTTGAAGGCAACAGGTCAAGGGTGCTGGAAGCAGGAACGATAAGCCAAGGGAAGCGCACTTCGAGGCATACGCGAAGGATGACATGGGAGACGAGCCGTGGGCTTGCATGCATCCGAGGGACGATAACCAAAGTCAAAGAAAGCTTGAAGGCAACAGGTCGAGGCTGCTGGATGAAAAGTCAGCTAAGTCATGAGGATTTGAGTGCTAAGAGAATTGTACTTAGGAAGAAATATTCTAGGGTTCGAGTGCTGAGAGAATTGTACTCGGGAAGGGAAACCTTAGGTGGCAGTCGACTGATGCTTGGATCAGTCGACTGATGAAGAGCACAGAAAGATCAGTCGACTGGCATCGATCAGAATTTGAATCGTCAGGCTGTGACATTCAAATTTGCGAGGACCAATCGACTGGTAACGGTCAGAATAGTATCGATCACTATTTAAGAGGGCTCATTTTTGACTTAGTTTCTTTGGTGAAACAAGCTTGGGTAAAGCCTGTTAGTAGCCTACAAGTGCTCAGAAGTTGTCAAGGGATTGTGGCGAGATTTCTCCACCCACAAGGAGCGACAAGAGCTAGCCGGAGGTCTTCCGGGGACTCATCCACCGACGGATCGGGATCGTTCACCTTGCGGACAGCCGTGGAGTAGGAGTATCATCTCTGAACCACGTAAACGACTTGTGTTAGCATTATTTTAGGTTTATGATTATGTTTTCCGCTTGCACTTGCTAACCCGTGTAGGAAGAAAATCGAAAAGTAGCTATTCACCTCCTCTAGTTGTACGTCAAGGTCCCAACAACATTGATGTCTGACTGAGCGTTATCTTTCTTTAAACAGCCAAGACCATGTTACGGGCAGCTCTGAACCGGTTGATTCAACTCTCCGAGATGGAGTTAGCGGGCCGAGGAGCGAAAATTATTGATCTTACTCAGGAGGTTGAGGCTTTAGTCCCTGCAGGGAGAAATCCCATGCAATCGATGCGCCAGCGCGGGCTACCCGTGCCGAAGAGGAGTCAGATGTGGAGCAGTCCCCTTCTCCCTTCGGATGTCACGCAAGAGGAAGCATCATCCTCAAGAGACCTCCTGCCCTAGTGTGTCTTCCGAGGACCCTGTGCCTCCCCAGGTGGTGTCCCCCGGGGGAGCCTTACCATTGCATATTCACTTGCCGAGGACCCTGTGTCCAGAAGAAGGCTTTCTATGCTTTGGAGGAGTTCTACAACCTGGTGGGGGCGCACCTCCTCCGGATGTTGGAGCATGGCATGGAGGAAGTCATTTAGCAGCTAACTAAGGCCGGTCTCCTCTCGGTGAACCAATCTCGATCTTAGATATCCTTGTCCCGAATCACTAACAACCTCCTGGTCGAGGACTTGGTGGTCCTCTAAGGCAGGCAATATCTTATCTTTTTGTTATTGGTTTTGTAGTCCTTGTAACATAAGAAATTTTATGAAATGAAAACAGAACATTTTTTGGGGGCGCATTTTACTTGTGTTACAAGTTGGCCGCAGCTTAAAATGGGTATGCCACCTTGACCTGGGCTCCAGTGGAACTGGTAGGTGTGATTGGTAGCCTAAACTTAAGATCTCGCCCCCGACTGTGTCCTAGTCCAGGCGAGTTTGGGTCATGAAAAGCACGCCAACAATACAATATATGCTCGACCCACAGAGGGTGAGGTTACTACCGCAGCTCGACGATCTCGACCTCGACTATGTCCCAGTCCGAGAGAGTTTGGGCCCTAAAAAGGACGTAGGCAATACTGCATATGCTCGACCCGCGAAGGGTGAGGTTGTTATCGCAGCCCGGGAATCTTGACCCTAACTATGTCCCAATTCTAGGGAGTTTGAGCCCTGAAAAGGACGCAGGCGATACGACATATGCTCGACTCGCAGAGGGTGAGGTTGTTATCGCATCCTGAGGATCTGGACCCCGACTATGTCTTAGTCCGAGGGAGTTTGGGTCCTGAAAAGAACACAGATGAAACGACATATGCTCGACCAATGGAGGGTGAGGTTGCTATCGCAACTCGAGGATCTCGACCCAGACTATGTCCTAATCCGAGAGAGTTTGGGCCCTGAAAAAAAAAGCAGATGATACGACATATGCTTGACCCACGGAGGGTGAGGTTTCTACCATAGCCCGAGGAATTCAACTCCAACGAAGTCCCAGTCAAGAGGAGTTTGGGTTCTGAAAAAGATGCAGACGATACGACATATGCTCAACCCGCGGAGGGTGAGGTTGCTACCATAGCCCGAGGATCTTGACCCCATCTATGTTCCAGTTCGGGAGAGTTTGGGCCCTGAAAATGATGCAGGAGATATAACATATGCTCGACTCACGAAGGTGAGGTTGCTATCACAGCTTGGGGATCTCGACCCAGACTATATCGCAGTTCGGGAGAGTTTGGGCCTTGAAAAGGATGCAAATGATACAACATATACTCGACCCACGGAAGGTGAGGTTGCTACTGCAGACTGGGTATCTCGACCCCGACTATGTCCTAGTATGTGGAGTTTGAGCCCTGAAAAATATGCAAGTGATACGGCATATGTTCGACCCACGGAGGGTGAGGATTCTACCGTAGCCTGAGAATCTTGACCCCGAATATGTCTCTGTCCAGGGGAGTTCAGGCCTTGAAAAAGACAAATGATATGACATATGCTTGAGCCATGCAGGGTGAGGTTGCTACCGCAACCCGAGGATCTTGACCCTGACTATATCCCAGTCCGGGTGAGTTTAGGTCATGAAAAGGACGCAAGCAATACGATATATGCTCAACCCGCGGAGGGTGAGGTTGCTACCATAACTCAAGGATCTCGACCCTGACTATGTCCCAGTCCGGGGGAGTTTGAACCTTGAAATGTATGTAGGCAATACGACATATGCTCGACCCGTGGAGGGTGAGGTTGCTATTGCAGCCCGAGGATCTTGACCCCGACAAAGTCCTAGTCCGGGGGAGTTTGGGCCCTGAAAAGGACGCTGGTGATACGACATGTGCCAAGCCACGGAGGGCGAGGTTGCTACCGCAGCCCGAGGATCTCAACCCCGACTATGTCATAGTTCGGGTGAGTTTACTCCCTGAAAAGGACACAGGCGATACGACATATGCTCAACCCGTGAATGATGAGGTTGCTACTACAATCCAAGGATCTCAACCTCAACTATGTATGCTTGTCAACTTGGCTTAGTTTCATTAAGGAAAAAGAAGTATAGTAGTCGGGGTAATGAAAAATGTAAGTATAGAAATAATAAGGGAGATCAAGGCTATGACCGTAAGATGGTCATGATGAATCAAGAACTGTAAGACTTCAAGTAATGAGTTCTCAAGCTATGACCGTAAGCTTGTCTAACCTCTTGCCTTTGTCATCCTCCAGGAAGTATGCTCCCGAGCTGAGCTTCTCCATGATCCTGAAAGGTCCCTGCTAACGAGGCTCCAGTTTGCCCACTTCTCCTATAGGCTTGATCATTTTCCAGACTAAGTTGCCTGTCTGGAGGGAATGGGGTGTGACCCGCTGGTTGTAGCTGAGGCGCATCCACTGTCGGTAGGTGATGAATCGGGTGGCTACCCTCTCACGAGCCTCTGTTAAGAGATCCAATTCCAATAGGTGCAACTGGTCATTCTGGTCCCCATGGGCAGCCCTTCGGAGGGATTCGTCCTCAACTTCTACAGGAACCACAGCTTCTCCTCTAGGATGGATTGATGGTTAATGCATGAGAGTTGTCACTCAAGGTTTGGTGGTCAAAACCTGATAAAGTCAGTGCCCTGAAGTGCTTTGTCAGGGTGTGTCTTGCAGAACATTGGGTGAAAACGGAGTACCCTGGCCGCTAGGAACTTTGTTTATGGTGGCAGTAGTTTGGGTTGGGCTTCGACGGAGATCCTCCCCAGAGAACCCGGAGGACTAATTCTCCCCCCATGGCCGAGATGCCCGGCGAAGGAGGGGCATTCCCCTTGGCCGCCTCCGTGAAAGGAGCTGCTCGAGGGAGCACCGGCGGAGACATATCCATCGATGGCGGGGAAGTCATGGTTACAGGGGGTGTTTGCCCTTGAAGGATAGCATCTTGCCTTTCTTCCTCTTCAACGTATAGTTGGCCGGTGTTATCCATTTCGGATCCTCTCTCAACTCTTAACTCACTATTTCCACAGACGATGCCAATTTGATGCTGCTCAGGCACCTTGACGGACAACTCACCAGGGTACGAGTTAGGTGAGAGGAAGACGGGTCCTGGTATGATTGCTGGCGAGACTCCTCGTGAGGAATCCCTGGGAAGATGAACATGAGTTAGGAGGACGGCTAGAGGGTTTCTGGCGCAGTCACTTCAACACTCAAGTTAGAGGTGGAGATTAAAGGCGAGTGTAGTAGAACTGAAGTAGGGTTGTTCACACACATACCTCTCCTTGCAAGGGATGAATACCTTTTTATAGGGGTTGGTGGTGAACACCTGCCCCATGATCCATAGGTTTCACACACGTTATCTTGCAAGGATGAGATTTATAGCACAATTAGACGTGTTTATAGTAAGCGTTTCACAACAGGGCATGTCACTAGAACCGTTTTAGTCCACGTCCTCATAGCCGTTACTACTTTTCCGGGGATGTGTATTTACTAGTCTTCTCGTGATGAGTGTAAGGATGTGCTCAACGGCTGGGAGAGTGGTAGCTCGGGGGCTCTGTCCTTAGGGGTTGTCGTGGGCTTTGTCCTCATGTGTCGATCTGACGAGCCAGGCTGTTATCGATCTTTAAGGTTCATTAGAACTTAGATGTAGGGCCTCAGGACGGGATCTTGACCCAAGTTTACCCCGAGCTCTTGGCCCGATCACGACTTGTGGTCCTTCTTGTAGTGTTAGTACTTATGATAGATGAAGCATTTCTACCTAGGGTGACATGACCTCCTTAGCTAACTTAGTGCACCCGATCCCGACATCATTGACAAACCTTGAAAATTGAATGGAGACCAATAGAATCGGATGAATGGAGTAAATGTCACATTGAAAACAAGAAAACTGAAACAAATAGCTTTAGTAGAACTTTTTTATAATTTACTAGATTTTTTAAGAAAATTTAAAATATATAAAATATTATGCTATTTTTGTTATGGTGTTCACCTATGAGCTCCAAGTATATATACATTTTTATTTTTTAAAAGTTTAAGGTTTAGAATTTAGGATTTCATTTTTATGGTTTAAAGTTTAAATTATAGTATTTAAACTAAAGAAATTTTAAAAAACCAAAAAAAATTACATATGATACGCACAGGGTAAGCAACATAAGATAAGCACGGTATCAAGACTCTCTCTATATATAGAGTCTTGATACCCTACTTATTTTATAGTGTTTACCTTGTGATCCCTATGTAATTTTTTTTTATTTTTTAAATTTATTTAGCTTAGATACTATAACCCATATCCTAAATCTTAAAAATTATGCCCTAAATTCTAAACCCTAAGCTCCTCTTATATATATATATATATATATATATATATATATATATATAAAAGTTGGGTTAGTTGCTTTTATAGTAGAAGTTGATTTTGGAGTTAATATTTAGAGTTTTTAGTGTTTTTTCTCTTAAATAGTAATTGTGAATAGTGATCGATGTACAATAATTGTGAACAGTAAACTATTAATTATGAACAGTAATAAATGAATAGTAATTACGAATTGTAACTAGTGAGTAGTAATTATCAATAGTAACCGGTGAATAATAATTGTTGATAGTAACTAATAGTAATAGTGAATTGTTTTTTTGTTTAGGATGCATATAGACACTTTTAGAAGAGTGTTTTCCTCTGATTTGCTTCTCATCATTGAGCCTCATCTATTAGTAAGTAACAAGAACCATATGTCTTGTTGTTCAAGTTTTATCTTGACTTTTTCAGGTCCTATAACGAGCTTTCAGTAGCTCTTGCTGCCCAACTTTGTCGGCACAAGTTTTACGAGCTTAAATCATGAAAAAGTTCCATTCTTTTCCTTAGATAGTTACCTTTCTACAAATTGTATACTCGAATAAGGTTTGAGAATTCTTGAAGACAAAGGAGACAAAAATAGATCTTTTCCTTAGGCCTAGAAAATTTTATTAAGTTGTCAAAAAAATTTTACAGAAAAACATACAAACTAGGAAATTAAAGCATACAAAATAATTAACTTAGACAATAGCTAATTACAAGCTTTCAAAGGAATTATAGTAAGAACATTACCAGAGCATACTTATATAAAACTAAAATCACATTTGAGTTAAAGCACACTTGCACATTCTAGCACACTTAACACACTTGCTCGTTCCCTCTTGCTTTGTCTAGAGAGTAAAAACATTTATAAGATGTTTTTCACACCCCTATATGAATATTTTGACTTCTCCAATCATAATAAACTCCTACTTGTGTTCCAGAATAAACTACATAACAAGAGTACTTTTATGTTTTGGTTTTTGTATTGTCATCAAGAAGTAATTGGTCATAATAAACTCCTACTTGTGTTCCAAAATAAACTACATAACAAGAGTACTTCTTGTCTTTTGGTTTTTGTATTGTCATTAAGAAGTAATTGGACAATGCATTGATTATAGCAATCTTGTAATTGGAACTCCTTGGTATTGATAGGATATTCCAAATATTGTTAAGTAAACAGTTCTGTACATAGTCAAGTCTTTCTCTTGAGGTGAAATGAAATTGATACTAATGTTTTGGGAATTTTTGAAGTTCTTGATTGCCAAACCTCATGATTTTCTCTATCTATCCATTAGTCTCAAAATATTCATTAAATGTTAGTGTAAAACTCTAGATAAAATATTTACTAGGGAGTTAGTAATTCTTCTAATATGTGTCCCACTGGATTTTTAATTAATCTCTTTTTATAATTGTGTATGTAAATTTAAGTCATCTTTTTATGTTTAAATCTTTTCTTAATCCTTTCATTTGTTGACTATATTTTACTATTGATTCACAGTTTGTTCATATGATTATTTCTTGTTTGTTGCATATGAATAATATAAAAGCATCAAAGCAATAGCTTACTACTAAGATTTAATAATCTAAAGAAGTTAAGTGACCTTTTCTTTGTATTTTCCTAAAGCGTATCTGCAAAGGCCTTCATATATTTTAGGTCCATATTTTGAAGTTTTTTGGAATAAGACTCCTTCCCATCTTGGCTCACAGCCATCAGTTTCAATTACCATGTAGTCGGTGTCTAATGAAAGAGTTAGAATTGGAATGGTTTTTATCATTGCTTTAATTTGTTTTACTATGTTAATATCTTGTTGATTAAAATGTCTTTGCCTAGTAAGTTGAAGGTTTAATTATTATATAATTGTCTATTGATTTTTCTAATATTTTTTACGCAATGTCTAGCATAGTTAAGAAGCCCAAGAAAAGCTCTTGAGATTTTTGTATCTTCTATTTTGTGATGTGTGGTTGAAGGGTAATATTTCTCAATCCTATCTCGGCTCCTAGAATTTCTGTGTTTTATAACCAGTTTCATTTTCTTTATAGAGATTATGAGTCTATGTTTCTAAAAAAGGTTAAAAATAGTATGTGGATGAGCAAAATATTCATCTTTTGTTTTAGAAAAGATTAATACATCCATTTTTCTTTGAAAGTTTTGTAGTGCTACCTTAAGTACAAATGATATTACTAATGATTCAAAACGTCCTTCTCGATAGGTTAAGGTTGTCTATTCTATAAAATCAGAATGTATCTTAACTTGTCAAAATCCTGATTTCATATCAAATGTAGAATAACATTTTAAGTTTTATATTTTGTTTAGTAATTGATTTTTATCAGGTATTTTATATCCATCTTTTTGACAATTATTATTTAATCTTTTATAATTAAAGATCATTCTTGATTGTTCATATTTTTGTTCCGATCCTTTATTTACTATAAACGTCGGGCCCCTATGTTAATCTTGTTGGAGCAATCGACCCTAAGATGGTCCGGAGTGACCATGAGTTTTGATGTTTGGGCAAAGGGTTTAAGTTAGGTTTACCCTTGTATTTGATATGCGTATGTTGAGTGGGCAGGTTGTACAGGTTACGCATATGGACCTGACTGGACGGCCTCAGTACGGTGAAGGATGGCATGGAGGCCAGCTGGAGGCTAGCGTGCGTATCTGAGGGACCATGGAGTGCAGAGACGATGAGCTGATGGGCGCGGACTTCGAGGCGTACGTGAAGGGTGGCATGGAGGCAAGCTGGAGGCTTGCGTGCGCATCCGAGGGATGAGGGCCGAAGATGAAGAGGGCGCGAAAGCAACAGTCGAGGCTGCGGAGGAGGAGTCAGTCGAGTCGTGAGGGTACGAGTGCAGTGTGATTGTACTCGGGAAATCCTAGGGTTTGAGTGCGAAGTGGAATGTACTCAGGATGGGTAACCTTAGGTGGGTGAGTAGACCAGTCGACTGGCCTGGGGGCAGTCGACTAATGAAACTCACAGAAAGGTCTCAGCCTTGGGACCAGTCAACTGCCCTTGGGGCAGTCGACTGGTGGTAGGTGGCTGGTGAGTTGGCTAAAATTCGAACGTTGGGGTGTAACGGTCGAATTTGGCTGGCACCAGTCGACTGCCCTGGGGGCAATCGACTGGTAGCGAGAAATCAGCCCCGAGTCCTATTTAAAGAGGACTTCGTGGTGGCTGAGTTTCTTGACGAAACTTGCTTGGATAGGGCAAGTTAGTAGTCTTGTATACTCAGGCAGTGTCCTTGGTGTTGTGGCGAGGTTTCTCCACCCACAATGAGCGACCAGTTCTAGCCCGAGGTTATCCGGGGTTTGATCCACCGACGGATTGTTGGATTAGTCATCCGATCGGGGTGGATACCAACTAAAATCGCCGTGTTAGTATTGGTTAGTGATTTTATTGTTTTACTATTATTTCCGCTGTGCAAACTAACCGTGTAGGAACAAGAATTCGGCGAAACGCTATTCACCCCCTCTAGCGGACACGATCAATCCTAACAATTGGTATCAGAGCGAAGGACCGCTCTTGATCGGACTAACCGCCGAGGGAGCAACCGCTAGAGGTGAAGAATCATGGAAGACAAACTTGGGGACGACATATACACTCCACCGGTCTATGACCATGAAGACTTCGGGTGTTGGAAGTCAAGAATAGAGACGTGGCTGATGATGGAGTGGGAGTGCATGATGGTGCTTGAAGAACCATTTGAAATTCCAAGAGACAAGCATGGGAAGAAGCTCTGCCCAAGATTTTGACTCAAGAACAACAAGGGCAATCAAAGGCAAATGAGAAGGTAATGAGTATATTAATAAATCTTTTGCCTAACAACATTTTGAGTGTTGTAGGGAATTATAAGAATGCACACGAATTATGGACCAAGGTGGTGGAATTTTATAAAAACCCTACACAAGGTCAAGTGGTGGAAGAGCCCAAGGAAATGAGCTCAATAGCTCACGAGGAGGAAGAAGTGTCAACTTCTTCAAGTGAGGAGGAGGAGTTAAGTGAAAGATCATCGACCTCCTCAAGAGAAGAAGAAGAAGAGGTCACCACCTCAAGGATTGAGGGGGAGGAGAGACCCTCATCTACACATGATCAAGAGGAAGCCTCCACATTGTCAAAAGTTGAAGAAGTAGTCAACCTAGCATCTACCTCCACCAAAGCCAAGAGAAAGGACCACATTACATGCTTTGGGTGTAATAAAAAGGGGCACTACAAGGACAAGTGCCCAAAAGGTAAAAGAGAGGTAATTTCTAAACCCGAGTCCATTCGATTTGAATCTAACATAAATTGTAGGAATGGAGGAGCCCAAGAACGGAGGAAGAAGATTAGATGCTTTACATGTGGAGAGATGGGGCGCTTTCACACCAAGTGTCCTAGAAAAAGTGAGCTAAAGAAAATGGAGCACTTGAGGAGATGGGAGAAAGAAGAAAGAAGCCCACATCAAGGAGAAACACCAAAGGTAAGGGAGGTAACTTCTAACCTTAAGCCAAAATGTAATTCAATTTCAAGTTCTTCCTTGCATTCTAAAAAACATGTAAATCACTCATTCATGCATGCTTGAAATTATGAAAATTGCTTAATAGTACGTAACTTTGGATTTAAGTACAATGATAGGAATAAGGATAACAAGGTAGATCACCACTCTAGAAAAAGCATGCATCATGATAAGCCTAAGACCTGTGTATCCAAGGCTAAAGGCATTAACCCCAAGGAAGGGAAACATATGCCTAGGAAAGTGGATAGGTCTAGGAATGTCCAAGGTGGACATATGGACTCTAGGGTTCAAGGCCTAGAAAGGGAAAATCAAGCCTTGAGGGCAAGGCTTGATATATTAGAAAAAGCTCTAGAAAGATTCACGGTTGGATCTAAGGGCTTAGACATGGTGTTGGGTAGCATCAAACCCAACTATGATAGATCGGGATTGGGGTACCGATCTAAGACCTCCAAGGGCAATGGAAAGAAGTATGTTGGGAAAACATACAGTCTTAGTAAGGAGGGAAGGTCCAAGGATGGCAAGGGGATGCCATCCAAAGGTAGAAATGGTGACTTAACCAAGGACAAGGTGTCCAAAGCTAAGAAGATTCATTTTGTAGGTCAAAAGTCACCGGGGGCACACCAGTGTGACTTAATATGGATTGAGTCACCTAGGGAGGTGGCTAGGGCTCAGAGCTCAAGGGGGAGCTCTAGGAGCCTTTGGGGTCCATGGTAAATGAATCTCAAAAGTTTCTCTCCCAAGGAATTAGATGAAATGTGCCAAAGGGATTGGAAGACTTGGGTAAGGCTTAATCCTAGGTTTAGGCACATTAAAAAAGGGATGTAGGGAGAAAAAGAGTGGAAATGGTATTATAATTGAAAGAAATTGGGTTTAATGTGAAAATACCATGTAACTTGATGCTACTAATGGATTATGAATGAGTATGGGAAGAAGCATCAAAGTGAGGTCCAAATTAGAACTTTGAGCTAAGGTTTTAATGATACACTTTAGGATAAGTGGAGTTTCGTGCCAATCATGGGATCCGGAGTACATTTATATGGAAACGTATTTTTCCAAAGTAGATATTGGTTTCACAAATCTCCCCACAAAATTTTAGAATTTTTGGAGATTTATGAAATTTTTAGGGCATTTCTGAATTTCGGTCTGAAAACTTGAAAATTAGGTATCAGTCGACTACCCCAGGGGCAGTCGACTGGTCTCAGGCTCAGAAACTCTCTGTGAGGTTTGGCAGTCAGCTGACATTTGGGCAGTCGACTGGTCCATGAGAGTTTGCAAAAAGGACATTTTTGACAATGAGAAATTACAAAATTAGATCATGAGATATGGTTTAGGATTAGAGTTCTTGATTATAATCTTATATTCCTTGAAAGAAATGTTATCCCATGATTTAATGAGGATGTATTGGAAATCTTGAAAATCAAGGAAGGTTGATAAGTTTTCCTAGGTATCTAAGATTTAGAGGTTAAACAGGGAACATTGAGGACAATTCCATGTGTCGAATTATGATGGGTAGATTTGACAAACACATGGAATTAGAAACGAATTTGAAAGTTGATACTTAATGAAAAATCCTTAAGAAACTTAGATGTGTACCAAAAGTCAAGCACACTTGATATTTCCATGATATCATATTTTTCTAAGATAGGGTATATCCTAGCAAGTCTGCTTGCAAACTTTAGTGTTTTTAGACTTTTGTTGAGTTCTTTTTGGCACTTAGGGAAAGATTGCCTCGAGCAATGCTATAAGAGTGTCAAAGGGGGAAGAACTCGGGTGTTGGGTTGTGTATGACTCAACGTGGTGTCTAGGAGGTTAAGTTGGGTAGAACTTGACCTAGGAAAAATGAAAATTGGGAGAAGACATGGTTAAAGGGGGAGGTTGCCTCCTAGTTGCCTTGATTTTCATTTTGAAATTTTTAGGTTTTGTGTCAAACTTGGGAATGGTGATAGATTCATGGGTAGATGTATTTTTTCCAAGTAGGTATGGGTACCACAAAGTTCTTCACGAAATTTAGGAATATTTGGAGATTTGTGAAATTTCTGGTGCATTTCTGAAAATGACCAGAAAAGACTGAAATCAGAGTATCAGTCGACTGCCCATTTGGGCAGTCGACTGCCAGAGGCTGATTTGGGTATCAGCAGCTGGTTTGGGGTCCAAATGACAAGGAACAAGTGTATGGGGGTCTAGTACACTGTGTTTAGGGTCATTAGGAATTTAAAGAACCAATAATTGGGTAATTATTGGGTTCTTTTTGAAGTATGGCAAAGGGGGAGAAATATTGTGTTTAAGTGGGAAACCAATACCTTTGCTAGAAAGAAACCCTAGGTTTAGGGGGAGCTAAGTTTGAGGGGGAGCATGGCTGCTCCCTTCTTGGCGTAAGGGGAACCTTGGAGAGGTTCTTAAAAAGCCTTTGTAAGTCCAGTGTAAGGGGGAGCTTGGGAGAAGCTTTAAAAAGCCCGGTTTGGTAGAAAATCCTAACTTAGAGGGTTAGGTGGGGAAAATCCTAGCTTGGAGGGCTAGGTGTTGGAAAATCCTAACTTGGAGGGTTAGGTGGTGAAAATCCTAGCTTGGAGGGCTAGGTGGTAGAAAATCCTAACTTGGAGGGTTAGGTGGGAAAAATCCTAGCTTGGAGGGCTAGGTGTTGGAAAATCCTAGCTTGGAGGGCTAGGTGGTGAAAATCCTAGCTTGGAGGGCTAGGTGTGTAAAATTCCTAACTTGGAGGGTTAGGTATGGGATGCCTTGGGATAGGATCCAGTTATGCATTGTATAGGCATTCATTTAGCATGATTTTTGCTATTTACTACTATCTTGCTTTCCTAACTTAAACAGATTGCCAAACATTAAAAAGGGGGAGATTGTTGGAGCAATCGACCCTAAGATGGTCCGGAGTGACCATGGGTTTTGATGTTTGGGCAAAAAGTTTAAGTTAGGTTTACCCTTGTATTTGATATGCGTATGTTGAGTGGGCAGGTTGTACAAGTTACGCATATGGACCTGACTGGACGACCTCAGTATGGTGAAGGATGGCATGGAGGCCAGCTGGAGGCTGGCGTGCGCATCTGAGGGACCATGGAGTGCAGGGACGATGAGCTGATGGGCGCGGACTTCGAGGCATACGTGAAGGGTGGCATGGAGGCAAGCTGGAGGCTTGCGTGCGCATCCGAGGGACGAGGGCCAAAGATGAAGAGGGCGCAAAGGCAACAGTCGAGGCTGCGGAGGAGGAGTCAGTCGAGTCGTGAGGGTACGAGTGTAGTGTGATTGTACTCGAGAAATCCTAGGGGTTGAGTGCGGAGTGGAATGTACTCAGGATGGGTAACCTTAGGTGGGTGAGTAGACCAGTCGACTGGCATGGGGGCAGTCGACTAATGAAACTCACAGAAAGGTCTCAGCCTTGGGACCAGTCGACTGGCCTTGGAGCAGTCGACTGGTAGGTGGCTGGTGAGTTGGCTAAAATTCGAACGTTGGGGTGTAACGGTCGAATTTGGCTGGCACCAGTCGGCTACCCTGGGGGCAGTCGACTGGTAGCGAGAAATCAACCCCGAGCCCTATTTAAAGAGGACTTCGTGGTGGCTGAGTTTCTTGACGAAACTTGCTTGGATAGGGCAAGTTAGTAGTCTTGTATACTCAGGCAGTGTCCTTGGTGTTGTGGCGAGGTTTCTCCACCCACAAGGAGCGACGAGTTCTAGCCGGAGGTTATCCGGGGTTTGATCCACCGACGGATTGTTGGATTAGTCACCCGACCGGGGTGGATACCAACTAAAATCGCCGTGTTAGCATTGGTTAGTGATTTTATTGTTTTACTATTATTTCCGCTGTGCAAACTAACCGTGTAGGAACAAGAATTCGGCGAAACGCTATTCACCCCCCTCTAGCGGACACGATCGATCCTAACAAATCTTTGGATTGCTCCGAGATTTTACCATTGTTTAATATGTATAGTACATTATTCTGTTTCCCAGTTAGTGTATCCTAAGTCTGGTAAGATCTAGATTTATTATAGATAGTTTTCAATATATCTTTTTTCTTTCCCAATATTTAGTAGGATTTTCCTTTATAATTTCTATTTTCACTATTCTAGAAATTATGGAGTCCATTCTGGGTTCGATTTTTAATAATTAAAATAAATATAACGGAGAAAGTAAATCTATAGGGATTAGGGATGACAATGAATTGGATTCATATTGATTTTATATCCTCCATCTCGTACCTATTGGATATCGGATATCCATCCTCATACTTATACACTCATACCCATTAAATAACCATATATCTTCTGTAATAATAATTTTTCGTTCATTTTATCCAACTGTCATCATTAAACAAATGCATATTAGAAATAACATCATATTAAAAAATTATAAAATATAATTAAAAAATAAATTAAATATCTATATAGCCTACTCTTAAGATCAACAAACATAATGTGAATTTTTTTCTTTAATATATATATATATATATATATATATATATATATATATAATTTAATCGGGTCGGATATCAAATATCAATAATCCCTCCATACACGTCTCTATTCGAGTGAGATATTGGATCCTCGATCGGATTCGGAGAAAATTAGCCTTTCCTAGTAGCTAGGGATGTCTAAGTATGTCTTCGTAATTTTCTATTATTGATTCTAGATGACCAGAAGAGCTAATACAATTAAATATTTCTAGTTTTCCTAATATTCTTAGATAGTTAACGAGTTAGAAAAGTCTTAAGTATTCATCAAAGGGAGACCTTTACACGAGTTTTTGTTCGGACCGTTGTAATTTGTTTTGTTACTCTGATAGCGAGTGCAATAACTATGGAAGTAGAAGAAATATAGGAAGGATTAATAATAATAGTAACATTTGAAAAAAAAAAAAAATTAATTCTTCACCTGCGAAGGTTGGCCCAGTCCCATGAAATTTTCTAGTATTATTTCTAGATAAGAATAAGGGCTAATACAGTTGAGTATTTCTAGTTTTCCAAATCTTTTTGAATAGCTAACGAGTTAGAAAAATCCTGAGTATTTATCAAACAGGGCCCTTCATATGAGTTTTTGTTTGAACCGTTATAATTTGCTTTGTTTATTCTAATACCGGGTGCAATAAATATAAAAGTAGAAGGAATATTGGAAGAATTAATAATGATATAGGATTTGAAAAAAAAAAGTTAACAAACCTAGAGTGTTCGGATCGGTCTATAAAAATTTTTTATCAATTGTCAGGATAAATAAAAAATATTAGGAGGAACAATTTAAAAACGTAACATCATTTGATTGTGCATTATATTTTGAGAAAAATTCTATAAAATATATTACAATAAAAAAAATACTTAGATAATAATTTACCGTCCTTGCTTGCATACTTCCGAGGGCAATAGGAACATTTGAAATCATGTTTATACGCGGTGAAAAAATAGAAAATATAATCCTATTCATACACCTTATGAAATATATATATCTTACTATAACAGGTTGATTGAGTATCCGTGATTGATTTCGCTATTTAAATTGATTTTAAACGAGCGGAAGGATTAAACTTGCGATGAAGAAACAGGGAAGGTATGGAGCATGGACGGTTTCATTTTCAACGAGCGGTGGCTGCTGCCTCTGCTCCTCCATCAAACAAGCTTATCTACGATGAAGGTCAGGGAACGAGTCCCGAGGTGGCATCGCAGGCAGAGCAGACTCTGGTGCTCGCCTCGGCACGCACACAAACACGTACTCCAAACTCAGTCTCTTACGTATCCCATTGATCTTTCCTTCTGCTCCCACAAATTCATTTATTATAATCCAAACGCGAGGACAAAAACGTTAACAATCCTGCTGCGTAATCAAATAAAGAAGTCTTCCTCATAATAAATCGCACAGGGCCAAGCCTCGCCTCTGATCCTGCCGCTGCTTTGCTTTTAATCTGCCACCACCTCGTTCTTGGGTTTGCAAGGAGTCGATATAGAGAATCCCATAGAGCTTCCCATCATAGTTTTCTTGGTTTCTGGGTTGCAGCTTGCATCATAGTTTTCTCGGGCTTGATGGAGGTGACCGACTGGCTTGGCTTCTCCTTATCTTCCAGCAGGGGAGAAGTAGAGGAAGATGAGTTGCATGGGAGTGGAGAGGGAGGAAATGGTGGGGAGGTGGGGTTTAGTACTGGCACTGACCCTCCTGTGAATCCTCTTGTTCTTATGCCTCTGAATTCTGATGCCTCCTCCGTTTCCCTCATGGAGCCACCCTTGAGGCATCCCCCTGCTTCAGGTAGGATGAGAATGTTAGGCTTTGTTAATCTCTTCTTATCTCTTATCTATCCAAATTTTTTTATTGTGTGAGAAATGGGTTTGTTGTCCAAGTTTATGTCTATGGATTTAGGTGTTTAGCTTGGTTCCAGTTGAATCCATCTTTTCATCCATTTTGACCTATTGTTATTTTTGCTTGGCTCTTGTTTGAAAATATGTGTGATTTAGGTTATGTTTGATAATCTTTTCCTTCCCTTTTCTCAAGAAGTCATTGCTTCCTGGAGAAGTTGTCATTAAGGAATTTGTACAGATAGATAGTGCCTTATCCTTCTCTAATAACAGTTAGTTCCAAGTTGTTGGATGCATATAGTGTTTGATTGAGTGAAGTACTTTTATTGTGTCGAAAAAAAAAACAAATTTTTAATCAATATTTCAAAAGTTGGCCCTTTCTTTCAGAAAAGTGAGTCACTTGGGGTTGGATCAAAGATAGGCTACTTCTTGTTGGTAGTTTCTCGCTTTGAGAATGAATTGAATTGAGTCATTAACTTATTGCTCCTTTATTGAAAGATGTTGAAGTTTAATTCCTTGATTAACATGGTAAAACATGGATAAGATTCACTAACACTATGAATGATGCTTGGAATTTTTTTAGACTGGAAATATGATGTAATTGCCAGCCCTATCCATGATGAACAAGGGTCAAAGTTTGAGGATTTCTTGGGTAGCTACTCAGGGAATCCCAATGGTGAGCACCAATCCTTGCAACAACAACAGCCCATCTCGCAATTCCACGACTTATATCATCACCACAGCTCAGGCATAGATGGAATCAATGTTAACATTCCCCCTTCAATCACCTCCCCGGAGATAACACCGGTGGCGGAAAAAGGCGAAGCAGGATACCCCTATATTCACTCCTTCCATCGGCACCACCACCACCCTTGCCAATCATTTGATGATCGAATCACCCCCAAGCCGGTGTTCCTCATTGCAAATGCTAACCAAAGCTCCACTACAGGTTCCATCTATAATTTAGGAATAGAAAGTTCAACCTCCATTTCTAGCATGAAGTCATGGCTACGGCAACACCAATATGTGCCAGATAATAGGAAACTGAATAAGGCAAATGAGTCCCAATCATTAAGCCTCTCTATGGGCCCTGGTTTTCAGACTTGTTCCCATGAAATTGTTCCGACCGTGGAATCTTTGCCGGAGGCCACCACCGATCTCAATTGCTTGAACGGTAAATCATCAGCCCATGAACTGGTTCCTCACAAGTCTATTGAGACTTTCGGGCAAAGAACCTCACAGTATAGGGGAGTGACTAGGTGAGCACCTTTGGAATATAATAAACTTTACTTATGTTAATGATGTTTAAACAAGATTGGTGTGTGCTTTAGGCATAGATGGACTGGAAGATATGAAGCCCACCTGTGGGACAACACCTGTAGAAGGGAAGGTCAAACAAGAAAGGGAAGGCAAGGTACTGCGGTGCTTATTTCAAATCATCCATTGAATTGGCTACGAGTTTATGAATTATCTAATTAAGAGGAGATTTTTAACCTCTTTTGTTGTTTCTTTTTTCATGTCGTCCTTAAATGGCTTTCTTGATTCTCCATTCTTTTGGTGGTAGTTTATCTTGGTAAGTGGTGCATAGTTAGTTTGTTTTAAGGCTCGGATCTAGTCCTTTTTTGTATCGGTTTTGTGTATGTTGAATTGTAGGAGGGTATGACAAGGAAGAAAAGGCGGCAAGGGCATATGATTTGGCTGCACTCAAGTATTGGGGACCAACAACTCACACAAATTTTCCAGTAGGTGGAATTGAATCCATTGCATATTAATTAGCATAATCTCTTTGAACCCTTGTGGCTACTTATCGCAGCTGAGCACCTATGAGAATCAGCTTGGAGAGATGAAGAACATGACCCGTCAAGAGTTCATTGCCAGTCTTCGAAGGTTAATCTACACTAATCCTTTTAGAAAGCATACTGAAATTTTTGCTGACAAACATATTGAAATGGAGCACACAAACTTCTTGTTTTTGTTTTTTTTTCCTTAATATATTTAGGAAGAGCAGTGGCTTCTCGAGAGGGGCATCGGTTTATAGAGGAGTGACAAGGTCCCGGCAATCCCAACTTTAGTTAGCAGTTTAAGCACAGCTCTTTTGTTTGCTGCCTTGTAGCTTTTCTTGTCTTGAACCCTAGCATGAACCCCTTTTCGTTTGTTACCGTAGGCACCACCAGCATGGTAGATGGCAAGCTAGAATTGGCAGAGTCGCAGGCAACAAAGACTTGTACCTCGGCACTTTCAGTGAGTAACTTCTTCATGCAAGAATGCATATATTCAACTAATCAACCATCAGTTCGCTTAATCGATTGTATTTAAGTTTTGCATGCATGAGAAACTCCTCTTTCTTCTACAAGTATTGATAATTGGTGATGGATTGACCTTCTTAGTCGAATTTGAATTGGGTGATGTATTTGTTTCCAAATTCGTATTTTATCAAATGTCTCTCTTGAATCACTCTCTTGTCATCATTCTAAGAAGTATTTCTCAAGTGGAGTACTTCATTTTCACCAAATTAGCTATTGACTATTTGATCATTCTTCAAGTTTTATCTAATGAAGAGATGCACACAGTTCGTTGTATGTTCTATATGAACTCTACTGTGCAGGCACTCAAGAGGAGGCTGCAGAAGCCTACGACATCGCCGCCATCAAGTTCAGAGGGCCAAATGCGGTGACAAATTTCGATATCAGCAACTACAATGTCAAGCGCATTTGCTCGAGTTCCCACCTAATCGGTGGCGACCTCACTAAACGACCACCAAAAGAAACCACTCCCACATCGTCTGATCAGATGGCCATCGCTGAGCCAACAAACTCGGGTCCGAATGAAATGCTGTGGAGTTCAAAGACCTACTATACTCCTGATCCTTCACAGTCAGATGTTTCACCTTCAGTTGGAAATAACCATAACTCTTCGGATAACAAGGCAGAAACCTTTACACATGATGTATCCTACCATGGCGGTTTCAGAGACTACTCACCGGCGTACTTCTGCCCCGCCCCGATGAAGTTTGAGTACGGGGACGGTAGCAACTCAGCAAATTGGAGAGTGGCAACTGCTAGGCCTACTGAGGTTGCAACGGTCAATCAATTTCCAATGTTTGCCTTGTTGAACGATTGAAGCTCAGAAGCTACTCTTTTGATCCTTCTCGGTTATCAACCAAAGATCACAATTTTATCCAAACTTGTGGCAAAAGCTCCAGTGCAAGTTACTAATTTACTGGAAGTATCGACGATAATGCCAACTTTATTTTGTTACTTTACTTCAAGATAACTGCAATATTGTAGAATGTGGTAATGTCTTGACATTCAACTTCAAGTACTAAAAGTTTGGTTAGAGAATGGTAAAGCTGGGAAATTGCTTGATCAATGTTTACTTTTAGATATGTTAAAGAAAAAAAAGGGAAAACTTTGTTTGTCATATGCTTTCTGCTACTAGCAGAAGGCCATGGTGCTTTTCCCATCAGAGAGGAATCTTCTGAGTTCCCTTGCTATTTGTAGGATCTGTTCAAAGGGAGCAAAAGCCAAGGAGAGTAGAGGAAGGCTTTGAATCCATGGACTTTTCAGTGAATAGCTGAAAGGCAGAAAACAAAGATAGCAATTTTTTTTTTTGTTGTAAATTTCATTTTAACTCGTAATTTTTCAATATTTTCTAAAAGTATCCTCTACAAGTTATTAGTGTCATTCATTTTAACTCTCAAATTTTAGCTGGTAGAAATATTTTTAACTCATAACTTTTAATTTGTATTTTGACTTATTTTATTAAACAAACAAGGCCTCTGAAAAAATGTATAATTTTGAAATACGAAGAAATAAAATGTAGGGTATATATGAATGCATTTTTTATCAATTCTGGTTATTTAGCATGATAAATTTCCTCCTTTAGTTTTTCCTTTCAAATCTTGACCTTTTTTTATTCACATTTACTTACAGCATGCCTAGAACTATTGGTGATATCATTTTTATTATTGGAAAATATACAGCGTTTTTGTTTTATTTTTATTTTTATTTTTATTTTTATTTACATGTTATCGGCATAGTGTTACTTGGAAACTTAAATTGACCATAAATTAAATAAAATTAAAAAAAAAAAGACACCATACTCAATCGCACACATTCCAAGAATTGTCATCCCAAGGCAAGTGATTCCAAAACGAATAAACTACTAAAATATTCAATACAATATTATTATTATTATTCTGATAGATGTATAGATAGAACTCAAATATCTATCATCAATTTGTCTGAAGCTAAAATTTACATGTGTTCCTTGTCAGCAAATATAATTATCCTTGTTTCCCCAGGCCTGATCATCAGCTGCAAGTCAGCAAGCTTCTACCAAAACCTATCAGTAAAGTGACTGCTGAGCTGAGTAAATAGCTAAAATCAGTGAATTGGAGGAAGAAGACTTTGGAGGATCAAGAGAGTCTAACAACGTGACAAGGTTGCTTGCTTGGGTTTAGGGATGATAATGAGTTGGGTAATTTGAATTAGATTTTATATTTTATATTTTCATTCTTATTTATTATATTCATTTTCATACTAGGATCATACATCCACATTCACATACCTCCTCTATTAGGGGTAAGTAAAAGTCCGATTAAATCAAATGAACCGATCCGACCAATTATATTTAAAAATTTAGTTCGGTTATTTTAATAATCAGATAATTTGGTTCGATTCCGATTTTAAAATTTCTAATTCAATTAAACCAAAATTTCACACTACTATGAGGTTGATTTTCAAAAATCAACACTAAAATCAGTTGTAAAATCAAATGTGATGTTTATTTTCAAAAAATCAGCACTGTGGCCACAGTGGTGGGTGCGGACTCTCCGAATTAATTCCGATATTCCGGTCGGGTATATTAGATCCGTCTTTATACTCGATTACTCTAATACGTATACTCAATTATCTAATTATTTAATCGAGTCTATAAAATTTCTCTATATCCTTTTTTTATTCGGGTCGAAAATTAAATATTTTCTCAAATTTGGAAAAAATTGCTGTCTATTTGAATTATGTCATGCTCAACCAGAAGGCAATAGCAGGCTGATCGAGTCATCCGACCCAGCAGCCTTTGTCCATGGGCCTTACACGAACCCACATCACAATCACATCACTAGTATGGCATCATCCGCGAGTGCTCGCGGGCGGTTGGTTTCCGGCCAGCGGACAAATAGAACGCACTGAGCTACCAATAATCCAATATCCCACTTTGGCCGCAGGGTGCCCCTCCAAAGTGAGGCAGCCACTGATGCATGGACGGTCGAGGACGATGCCTTTCTTATTCGCCATCATAAAACAGCTGCCTCCGTCCCCCGTCCCGCCTCCCACATCTCATATGAGCATATGGCTTGTCTCATGATCCTGCTTACTTTTCTTCCCGGAAAAAGGGAAACGCAACACACACGGGATTAGGATTGACAAGACTGTGGATTCAATTCGGGACAGACATGCTTAACCCTTCAGTGCCCAGGAAAGCTCGACAGCCCAAGCAGGGAGGGATATATGATGGCAAGGCCCCATGAGAGGGGAGTTGCTGCATGCGTCGTCACGTACTAACACGAATGAATTAATGATGAGGCGAATTTGGGTGACCGACCCACCATGTGGACACTATGTGCCAACGTCGTATATGCCGATCGGCACGGTGGATGGTGCCAATTAATGGCACCTGAGTGCGATGCACAAACACATGTTTCACTTTCACGATATTCGGAGACGGACTGTGAGAGACGTTTAGGATGACGAATCAATCGGTGGTCCAAATTTACAGGATGCAATTGATTAAGCTGGTGAGATCCGGCAGTAGAAGAAAGGGGTTATTTTGTTTGATCCTTTAAATTCTATCGCAGGGTTCCAAACTCTGACGCAAGCTGCGTTGGCCGGATGATATGTACCTGGCACATCAAGCCAGTCCTTGTCTTACACCCATGTGATCATGAATTTATAAATTTACCTTTCTGAACAAATCATCTTTAACTATTCAGTTTGAATATTTTTTGATTTATCTTAATAGAAATTTTTATGAGATTCAACTGATGATCCGAGATCATAATATTATATACTTTGGGGAATACATTGATCATGTCAAATCGTTAACCGTTGCTCCGCCTCGCGTACGGTTGTTGCCAAACAATTTAGCGATTCTATTAAAACAAATAAAGATATCCAATGGGTTTGGAAAATCGTTGGATAGATACAGCACTACTCGTTGTCTGCCGGGATTTTTTTTTAAAGATTCTTTTGATCTAGTGATGTCCTCGACGAATTGTATTTAACTCGATTATTTGAAATTGTATATGCAAATTTAAAATCCTCTTTTAGTTATGATAAACAATAATTATAATTAATTGAACCTGGGATACTTCTACTTTTAGTTTATTTTGATGGTCTTTAAGTAAAAAATAGTAATACGAGAGTGTTGACCATCGAAACAATATCAAATTGTCTCACGTAACAGTTGAATGTGTAGAAATTGGAGGACGTGGGGGACATGAGCAAAATCCTCTTTTCCATTTTCCCATATCTCTCCTAGACCCGTTATTATAAAAGGAGAGGGGATGTGTCTAAGAGAAGGGCATCAAGTCTGGTAGAGGAACATCTAGAGAGAGTGTGAGGAATTTAATTCGTGGACTATACAAGAAGCGTTCATCGTAATTTTCTCGTCGACCGCAAAAGCAGCTTTCTCCAACAATATTTCTCCGTCTTCGAGTGCTCACGATCTACAAAAAATTCACTATAAATTTTTATAGTTTTGTGAAATCAATCATGCATATCAAAATCTAACAATGAGAATGTGAGCATGTTGATATCTTTGAGAGTATATCAGACCCTTCTAGTCGCGCCTCAGCCGTAATCGTCGAAAAATCCAACTGCGTTTCATGATTTCCCCTAAGCCGACGGCACCGCATGAAATCACAGTGGTGGTTGTCGCTGGGGCTGGCTACCTCGACGGACGGTCGGCGATTGACTTCTGTAGTCGGTAAATGCCTTACGGTGGTGGTGAGCCTGGCCATCAATGGATGGCCGAAGAAAGAGGCGTGGCGGCGGAAAAACAAAAAACCGGAACGAAACATTAACCGTTTAAAAGAAAAAAGGATGGTTTTTTTTAATTTTAAAAAATACGTAAGTATATTAATCAAAATTTTCTTGAATTTAAATAAGATTCTAACTAATTAGATAAAGATGGGTCATATTTAATCAATGGATCAAATTAAATTAAATGAGTTAGAATTAATTAAATTAGATCAGATTGGTTCATTTGAACCAGACTAAGTTAATCTAACTAGACTCACATCGAGTTCGAACCATTAGTTGGTTTGACCAGACCTAATTAGTCCAATCAAATCTAATCTAGTTCAAATTATTAGTTGGTTTAATCAGATCAGTCTGATACAAATAAAGCCGATTTATTCAGTTTGATCAATAAATATGACTCCGATTTAAATGAGTTAAGGATTGAATAAGAACAACTTAGATAAGAAATTCCTGCCCAATTAGATTAGTTCTAATGAGGACAATGGACCCAGACTAAGGATTCAATTTCATAATCGATCAGCCGGGTGTATTAGTCAATAGAGTTCCTCAAATTAAAAAAATTTATTTTTCTTATCTGTTTATGATTTTGTGGGTTTTATGCATATATGTGAATTGAATTAAACCAGTTTTGTTACTGGTTTGTCGGTTCTGTACTGATATTGTGATTTTCAATTCCAGATGCCGAGGATTCGATTTACTAATGACTCTTCGTGAGGTGCGACGGAATGAGCTGAGAGAATAGACAGAGGAGATTGACTACAACCCAAGTCTTGGAATTTAAGGACATATGGGAAGGCTGGATCGACTGTTTTGGAAACTCAAGCAGGAAGAGTTTCCAATCCTAAATAACTACCGGATCGGGGCATTGATTCGTTCGTTGCCAAGGCATGGTAGAGTAACTGGAAGATGTATCTGGGATGCTATGAAGGGTGTATCTCATATACCGAGTTGTGTAGAGAACTACTTCGTCAAAATTTTTCAGAAGAGGATTTGAAAGATTCTGAGGACGATCTAGAAGAAGATCCCGAAGAATTGGAATAGGATCCGGAGAAGGATCCAGTAGAATTCGAGGAGGAGCTGGAGGACTTCGAAATGAATCCAATTGAAGAAATCGAGGAGGATCAAGAAGAAGATCCTATAAAATACGTGGAGGATCCTAAACTTAACTTACTTCAGATCAAGTTTGGGATGAAAGGGATAGTGTTTACCAACGAGCTAGTATTTGTTCTAGTGGGAGTGGTGCTAGCTTATCTAGTTTATTAGAGTATTGTCTTTGTTACTGTTGTTATGCACAAACAGTATTTGCTAATTTAGTTTTTTTAAGTCATATATATAGTGGTTACTGTCATTATGCATGAACAATTTTATTTTATGAAAAGTTATGTTATGTGTTAACAAACTTGTTAATGATTAGTTTATTTCATTTAAATGATGAGTTCATTTATGATTAGATCATATGATGGGATGTGTTGGTGCCCCGGTTGGTTTTGATGTGATCAACCAAGTTAAGTTAGGTCCTGTTGTGGTTTTGATCCCTCTGTCTAAGTGTGCAGGAGCTTAAGAGTGAAGGAAGTCGAGCGTAAGATGCAGTGGACGAGAAGGATTGCACGAGGAAGAGAGCTATCGAGCTCGGTGCATCTGAGGTACGCGGAAGCTACAGAAGAGTACACCGGTGGAGTGAGAAGGACGTGCGCGACGTCTGAGGGATGAGAAGCCGAGAGAAAGTGTTGGACCTTGGATGGCTAGAGAGGGAAGGGGGGGGGGGGGTGAATAGCCAGACACTCAAACTTTTGGCTCTTTGAACTTTCTGCAATTAGGGTTAGCAACGGAAGAAAACCAGCAGGAAGAACAAAGACAGAAAACAATACAAATGCTAACATAAAGATGTACAAGGTTCGGGGATAACTTGCCCCTACTCCTTGGCGTGCCCGTGAGGTGGGCGATCCCTTGATCGTCGGCAGATCAAGCCCCGAAAATCCGGATATCACAGCCTCCTTTTCGATGGAGAAACCTCTCCACAGATAGTCTCAGAATGATATCAACCAATGCATAGAGACAAAGGAAAGCTTACACACAAGAGATGCAGTAGGAAGCTTTAAGGAGGAAGAAACAATACACACAACAACCACACAGCCAAACCCCGTAAAAACCTTTGCTCGTTTTCTGTTTCTCTCTTGTTGTTGTGTCTGCATTGTTGATGCTGTCTAACCCTGATTGTTGATTTGGTGTTGACATCGATTTTAGTTTAGGTAGATGATTATGATTAAGTCCTGATCGGGGATTAGGCATGGTATAAAAAATCCTAGCTTGGAGGGCTAGGTGTTGGAAAATCCTAACCTGGAGGGTTAGGTGTGGAAAATCCTAGCTTGGAGGGCTAGGTGTTGAAAAGTCCTAATTCGGAAGGGTTGGGTGAAAATTCCTAGCTTGGAGGGCTAGGTGAAAAGTCCTAACTTGGAGGGTTGGGTGAAAATTCCTAGCTTGGAGGGCTAGGTGAAAAGTCATAACTTGGAGGGTTAGGTGAAAAGTCCCAACTTGGAGGGTTAGGTGAAAAATTCCTTGCTTGGAGGGTCAGGTTCCTAGCTTGGAGGGCTAGGTCTGGAAAAGTCCTAATTCGGAAGGGTTGGGTGAAAAATCCTAGCTTGGAGGCCTAGGTGAAAAGTCCTAACTTGGAGGGTTAGGTGAAAAATCCCAACTTGGAGGGTTAGGTGAAAAATTCCTGGCTTGGAGGGTCAGGTCCCTAGCTTGGAGGGCTAGGTTGGATGAAATCATGACTTGGAGGGTCAGGTCCCTAGCTTGGAGGGCTAGGGTGGAGACCCTGGATCGGTCTGGTGACCGATCAGGGATGTTGGCACGCTGCTCCTTCGTGGATCGGTCTGGTGACCGATCCAGCGATGACTGATCGGTCTGGTAACCGATCAGGAGCACACAGTGAGGTTGGGAACCTACTGTGCGGCTCCTGATCGGTTTGGTGACCGATCAGGGAGCAGGCTGTTGCCTCACTGCTTGGCTCCTGATCGGTCCGGTGACTGATCAGGGAGCAGGCAGTGTCCTCACTGCTTAGCTCCTGATCGGTCTGGTGACTGATCAGGGAGCACACAGTGAGTTGAGCTCCCCCGCTGATCAGTTCCTGAACGGTCCGGTGATCGATCAAAGACCTAGGATCTGATTTCCGCAGTTACTGTTCACTCAGACGTGGACCGATCAGGCTTGAGCCTGATCGGACAGGGAGCTACCTGATCGGTCTGGTGACCGATCATGCTTCACTCTGATTGGTCTGGTGACCGATCAGGCTTGTGTCGTCGCGAGAGCTGGGGAGTCCCATCAAGCGGTGGATCGGTCTGGTGACCGACCCACGAGCCCTGGATCGGTCTGGTGACCGATCACTTTAATTCAAATTGCACTGTCAGACGCTCTGATCGCGTCTGACCGAATCCGATTCTCTACATTTGATCCCTGATACTTGATTTACTGAGTGATATGCTGTGCTAATGCTCTGATTAAGCTGCAGGTGACAGGGAAGGATTCAAACACTCAAGGAGAGTCAATGGAGGCCTTTCCTTGGAGCAGGTTTGTCCGTTTTCCATCTCAGGTTGCAACGGACGCTGGCGCTGGCTGGAGCTGCTGATTGGGGCTGGTCTGAGGGAAGCTCAGGGAGTCCAGAAGAGCTCAGTGGTGGCTGGTGGTTGCAGGAGAGCAGCTGGAGGCTGCAGTGAGATGTTGACCTGGCGCTAGTGGAGAGTGGATAAGCAGCGTGGTGGAGAAGAGCAGAGAAGAACTTTGGTTGCCTTGGTTTTCTGCTTGATTTCTTGCTGCGTGCTTGTGCTCTTGGCTGATCATCCTCTCTTGAGAAAGCTACTGTGATTTTTGAAGCAACCATCCCTTGCTTGAGCACTTGGAGGAAGGAACAAGAGGCTTTGAGTCCGACAGCGAGAAGACACGAAGAAAGGGGTTCTTGCATGAGATCGTCGCTGGGTGGAGCTCGGAAGAAGCTTGCTGTGTTCTTGTCTGTGCTAAGTGCTAAGTAAGATCTTTCTTGTGTTTCATTGTGCTTAAAACTATATCTTTGATTGAAATGCTGTGGAGAGGTTACTCCACCGAGAAGGAGGTTCCTTTCTATCCGAATCTTTCGGGGCTTGATCTGTCGACGATCAAGGGATCACCCACCTTAAGGGCACGCCAAGGAGTAGGGGCAAGTTATCCCCGAACCTTGTAAATCCTCTTGTTAGCGTTCTTATGTTTGCTCATAGTTTAGGGTTTAGTTTTCTGCATATTTTGTTTTTACTACTTCTGTTGTGCTACTAAAAGTTTGAGTGCAGAAATTTGAAAAGCACAAAGTACAAGTGTTTGGCTATATTCACCTCCCCCCTCTCTAGCCATCCGAGTTCCAACAAGTGGTATCAGAGCTTGGGGCTCTGTACAAGCGGATTAACAACCGAGAGCTATCATCCATGGCTTTGAGAGAAGGTTTTTCCACCACCCGACCTCCCTTCTTCGATGGCGCAGATTTCCAATATTGGAGATCGAAGATGGAGTATTACTTGAAGATGGACATCAATACTTGGTTTACGGTGAAGGAGGGTTTTACCCCTCCAAAGGATGATGAAGGCAAAGAACTTGAATCGTGGCGGTGGACGGCTGAACAAACTCGAAAGAGTGAAGCTGAAGCGAAGGCGGTAGTCACCCTACAATGCGGCATGAACAAAGACCAACTCATTAAGGTTGGTCCATTCACAAGTGCAAAAGACTTGTGGAACAAGCTCATCGAACTTCACGAGGGCACCCGAGATTCAAGAATCGCCAAGAGGGACTTATTCCTCAACCAACTTTAAAATCTCTCCATGAAGGAGAATGAAACGGTAAGTGAGCTACATAGTCGTTTCAAAGAAGTTCTCAACGGGCTTCATTCTATTGATGAAAAGGTCGAGAACCGCGACCTTGTGAGGTATGTGCTAAAAGCATTTCCAAGGAATGCTTTGTGGTCATCCATGGTGGATGCCTACAAAGTTTCCAATGATTTATCAATTGTTAAACTAGATGATCTATTTTGTGAAATGGAATTGCATGAAATGGCTAACAAAGGCCCCAAGGAGAAGGAGATTGCCTTAGTTGCAAGGGAACGATCCAACAAGAAGAAGAAGGAGAAGAAGGAGGAGAAGGAAGTCTCTTCATTTTCATCCTCTTCCGAATCCGAGTCCGATTCCGAGGAAAATGACAATGGGTCTTCTTCCTCCGAGATGACAAATTTTGTGAGAAGAATGATGAGAAGGAGTCGACGCTTCAAGGGTAAAGGTAACCCTAGTGAAGTTAAGGTTGATAAGACTAACGTTTCTTGTTTTGAGTGTGGTAGGAAAGGGCACTTCAAGAGTGAATGCCCAAAGCTAAAGAAGAAGGAGGAGAAATCCAAAAAGAAAGAGGAGAAATCAAAGAAGAAGAAGAAGGCCTTGAAGGCCACTTGGGATGAATCCTCCTCAAGTTCATCCGATGAAGAAAACGAGGAGAAGAGTACACGACACGTGACACTCATGGCTCTTGGAGAAGATCAAGAAAGCAGTGATGAATCCTCCAACTCCTCAAACGCGGCTTCATCATCTTCGGATGATGAAGAGGTAACCTCTCCCGAACTTGAAAAATGTTATAGAGCAATTGCATGTTTAACCAATATGTTGAAGAAGTCAAAAAATAAGGTTAAATCATTGCAATTAGAAATTGAACAATTGATTTCATCTAGGGATGAGAACATAGATGATTTACATGTTGAAATGTTAGAGGATGAAATTAAATCATTGAAAATTGAGATTGAACAATTGAAATCCTCTAGGGATGAGGATGTAGATGATTTGCATGATGAATTGTTAGAGGAGGAAAACAAATCATTGAAGAGTGAAGTTGAGAGACTCAAGAATATTCTTGAGAAGTTCTCAACAAGCTCAAAAACCCTAGACATGATTTTGAATGCCCAAAGGGCAGTCTACAATAGGGCCGGTATTGGTTATCGACCCAAAGAACCTTCATTTGTGTCATTGATGTCTAGGACTGATATGAGACAATCTAAGACACCCAAGGTTCAAAAGAAAGTTGTCAAGGCATGGGTGCCTAAGACTTGTTTAGTAGGTGCTTTAGGTCCCAAGGTTTGGGTACCTAAAACTTCTATTTTTCGAATTGTGTAGGTTATGATTGAGGGGGAGCATCTATCAACTTGGTTCGTTGATAGTGGGTGCTCCAAACACATGACCGGGGATAGATCATTGTTTACTACCCTTCAAAAGAAAAGTAGAGGTAATGTTTCATTTGGTAACAATGGTAGTCTTAAGGTCATAGGAATAGGAGACATTCAAATATCCGAATGTCTTAGAATCTCAAATGTCCTTCTAGTCAAGGGGATGACATTTAATCTCCTAAGTGTCAGTCAATTGTGTGACACGGGTTACACAATTGATTTTCAACCAAGTCAATGTCTAGTTAGACAACATGACACCTTGGACACGGTACTAGTAGGAACAAGAGTAGACAATATTTATCAAGTTTCATTTAAAAGTGCTACTAATGCTTTTGCTAAGTGTCTCATGTCAAAAGAAGAAGAGTCCACCCTTTGGCACCGGAGGCTAGCACATGTTAACATGAAGAACATCCGGAAGTTGGCCAACAAGGGATTAGTTCGTGGCTTACCAAGCATCAAGTATGAAAAAGACAAACTTTGTGATGCATGTCAAATGGGTAAGCAAACAAAATCTGCACATAAAGGTAAAAGCGTTGTAAGTACATCTACCGCTTTAGATTTACTTCACATGGATCTATTTGATTGTAGTACTATCATATCTTTGAATGGAAGTAGATATTGCTTTGTTATCATTGATGATTTTACTAGATATACATGGACTTATTTTCTTAAATATAAGGACCAAACCTTAGATGTTTTCATTTCTTTTTGTAGAAGGGTTGAAAATGAAAAATCATCAACTATTAAGACAATTAGAAGTGATCATGGAGGTGAATTTCAAAACCAACGATTTTTAGAATTTTGTCAAGATAGAGGGTATAGACATGAGTTCTCCACTCCTAGAACACCACAACAAAATGGTGTTGTAGAGAGGAAGAATCGTGTTCTACAAGAAGATGCACGAAGCATGCTCAATGAGTACTCACTACCGAGTTACTTATGGGCCGAAGCTGTAAACACAGCTTGCTATGTGCAAAATCGAGTCCTCATCCATAGATTCTTAGGTAAGACTCCTCATGAACTTTGGTTTGGAAAACCACCTACGGTTAAACACCTTAGGGTGTTTGGTTGTAAGGTGTTCATCCTAAACACCAAGGATCACCTTGGAAAGTTCACGGCAAAAGCTGATGAAGGGATACTAGTCGGGTATTCCCTAGTTAGCAAAGCCTACCGAGTCTACAATAAGAAATCTAGATTGGTTGAAGAATCTTCTGATGTTGTCTTTGAAGAAATTCCAAAAGTCAATGGACAACCAGAAGATGAGGTTCAACTCGAACTTAGGAGACTAAGTTTGAATGAAACTCCAAATGTTGTTGATGGTGATGAGTCTGATGACGGTGAGCCTAGACAACCCATTGATCAGCCGGATCCTGAGGCTGAGCTTGTGTCTAGTGAACCCATTCAAGAAGCACCACCAACACCTAGGCAAACTAGATTAGCCTCTAGTCATCCCCAAGACCAAATTGTTGGAGACATCCATCATGGGGTTAGAACTAGATCATTCTTTAGGAATGAGGCTAATGAAGTTGCCTTAATTTTCGAAATTGAACCTAGAAAAATTGATGAAGCATTAAATGATCCCGATTGGATCATTGCAATGCAAGATGAACTAGGTCAATTCGAAAGAAGTCAAGTTTGGGACTTAGTCCCTAGACCTAAGAAGACCACCATCATTGGAACCAAATGGGTCTTCAAAAATAAGTTGAACCATAAGGGAGAAATCATAAGAAACAAGGCACGCTTAGTAGCCAAGGGCTATAGTCAAGTTGAAGGCCTTGATTATGATGAGACCTATGCTCCCGTGGCACGATTAGAATCCATTCGATTGATGCTTGCATTTGCAGCACATCGTGGCTTCAAGCTATACCAAATGGATGTCAAATCGGCCTTTCTAAATGGTCTAATAAGAGAAGAGGTCTATGTCGAACAACCTCCGGGGTTTGAGAGTTCCGAATTTTCAAACCACGTGTTCAAGCTCAAAAAGGCACTTTATGGCCTTAAACAAGCACCCCGAGCTTGGTATGAGCGGTTGTCGACATTCCTAATTGAGAAGGGCTTCGTTAGAGGCCAAATAGACCCTACACTATTTCTACGTAGAGATGGTGACAATATTTTTATAGCCCAAGTATATGTCGATGACATAATTTGTTCCTCAAATAACAAGGGCTATTTAAATGAGTTCATTGGACACATGGAAAGTGAATTTGAAATGAGTCTAGTGGGAGAGCTGACTTTCTTCCTTGGACTCGAAATCAAACAAACCCGAGATGGGATCCATGTGCACCAATCGAAGTATACTCAAGAAATGCTCCGTAAATTCAATATGAGTGATTCGAAAGAGGTGACCACTCCCATGGCTACAAACACAAGACTAGATAATGATGAGAGTGGTAAACCCGTTGATTTGACTCAATATCGGAGCATGATAGGTAGTTTGCTATACCTCACAGCTAGTCGACCTGATATTCTTTTCGCTGTGGGTATGTGCGCTAGGTATCAAGTTTGTGCCAAGGAATCTCATTTAATCGCTGTTAAGAGAATTTTGAGATATCTTAAAGGCACAATTGGAGTCGGTCTTTGGTACCCCCGTACCGAATCATTTGATTTAATTGGCTATACCGATTCCGACTACGCTGGATGTAAGTTGGATCGGAAAAGCACGAGTGGGGGTTGCCAATTTCTAGGATCATCTTTAGTTAGTTGGTCAAGTCGGAAGCAACATTGTGTTGCTCTCTCCACGACCGAGGCAGAATATATCGCCATGGGAGAGAGCGTATCACAATTGTTGTGGATGATTCATACTCTAGAGGACTATGGATTGAGTTACAAAAGTGTGCAAGTGTTGTGTGATAACATTAGCACAATTAACCTAACCAAGAATCCAGTCCATCATTCTAGGACCAAACATATTGAAGTGCGTCACCACTTCATTAGGGATCATGTTGCTAGGGGAGATATTGTACTCTCACATGTAGAGTCCAAGTCAAACCTCGCTGACATTTTCACTAAACCACTCCCCGAAAATGAGTTTAGCTTCTTAAGAAGGGAGTTGGGAATGTGTCGTGCTTCATAGTTTTCAAAATGCTTTCAAAACCCTTCATGATAAGTTCTAATTGTTGGGATACAATTGGGTAACTTTGGGGACATCTCACACAAACTATAAGGCTTACCAAAACGTTTTTGCTTGCTAGAAATGGGGTGAGATGCTAGGATCAACTCAATTTCTCAAAATGTCAATGCGTCCCTTGAGAAATTAAGTTGACGAGATAAAAATCACTTCGGTGACCAAGTATGGGGAAAACCAATGCATAACACATGTGTATTTGGCTCCATGATCATACTTGGACATTCCAATCAAGGAAACTTGATTGGAAATTTGAATTTGGCACAATCTTGGTTAAAATTTGATTGGATGATTGTTGATTGAGTTTGACTCCACTTGGGTGGAGCAAAGTGATTGTTGAACCTATAAGGACCTTTGATCTTTGTTCAGGGATCAATTTTAGTCAAGGAATCACTTTCGAGATCGATTTCTTTCATCAGATCTTTTCAGAAATCGTGTGAAAATCTGAAACTGCAAGTTTCAGATCGTATCAGGGAGTATCAGGAACCCTGATCGGTCACTGGACTGATCAGGCGTAGGGCTGATCGGTCCTCGGACCGATCTGACTCCATCCTGTGGTGATCGGTTCACAGACCGATCAGAGGGGCAGCAGTGACTTAGCGAAATTTTATCCAAATATTTTGTGTTTGCCTGGATCGGTCCCCGGACCGATCTGGCACCCTGTGGTGATCGGTCCACAGACCGATCAGGGGGGCTTCCTGAATATCATCCGACCCTACTGTTTGCTTCCTAATCGATCAGCCGATCGATTAGGAGCCTGCCTGATCGGCCACCCGACCGATCAAGACCAGGCCAGTCCGATCAGGCCAGAGCCTGATCGGTCTGGGCGCTCTCAGATCGAACGGTGATCCGTTCGATCACATTAAATTTCGGTTGGTGGACCGATCCACCAACCTAATAACTTCGCGAAAACCCCTCATCTCCCAAGCCCTAGCGCCGAACCTCCCTACTTGCGCTTCTTCATCCCGTGCGAGCGCCTTCCCTGCATCTCCTTCTTCCTCTTACGAGTGAGCTTTTGTGCGCGCGCGTACGATCCTGAGAAGATTTCCTGCGAGCTTTTCCTTGTCTTCTGCAAGTTTCCTTCTTGCTCAAGGTCTTGCGCTTCTGTCTTGCGCCGAGAGCTTCTTCTTGCGCAAGCCTCTTCTTCCAGACTCCAAGATCTTCATCACCAACCTTCAATGGCACCTAAGTAAGCGTTGTTGTTTAGTTTCTTTTTCAGATCAGTTCTTAGAGTATGTATTAGAGGCTAACCATGTTTTGGTGTTTTATTGTTGTGCCGTAACCTCATGTTTTGGCTGTGACTCCTCCTTGCCCTGGCTTACCTTATGATTATGTTATCTATGATCAAATCTCTCTTTCATTTGATTATTGTCCCCATTCTATATCAAACTAATGAATCTTATGATCAATTCCACCATATGTTCACTCGATTATTTCTCTCGTGATCAAATCTTGGGTCCATGATTAAACCATGTTCATGTGGTCAATTCAACCTTGTTCATTTGACTTATGCTATTTCCATCCTTAGAAAATCATCTAAGGGAAAGGAACCAATGGAGGGTAGCTCGAGGGGAAAACCCCCTTCCTCATCAGCACCCACTCGAAGGCCTCAGCCTTCCTCCAATTCTCGCTTTCCAAATGCTGCCTACGAGCAGGCTTTCCAGTCTAGGACTTTTAAGTTGCTCTCCTACCGATTGATTGATGTTCCTTTTCTAACCGAGCACTGCCCCTCGATCATGGAGATAGTCACCTTTTACAACCTTGGCTTTCTCCTCTCTCTGGAAAGGACTATCAATTATGACATTGTCTCCGAGTTTTACAACAACTTCAGCAAGGACCTCAGGGGGCTTCGAATTCACTACTCGGTCGCCAAGAGGAATCTTGATTTCTCTTATGAGATTCTAGCAGAGTATCTGGGCGGTCGACGATCGCCCAACCTGTATTCGATCTATCCCGAGCTTCCTGACCCTCTATTGGCCCCATTTGCGGATGTTACTCCTGATGGCATCTATCAGTATTTCTTTGGCCATCCCCGCCCGGCCGGTCTCGATGAGTTGGGTCCTGATTTTCTTACCTTTGCAGCACTTCGTCTCTCTCCCACTGATTACATCTTGTTCAAGATTATCACAAATTGTATCCTACCAATCACTTCCAAACCTTTAACCGAGATCCGACCCTATCATTGCCTTATGCTTTACGGCATGCACCGTCGAATGGATTTTGATATCATGGAAAGCATTTTTCAGTCCATTCTATCTTATAGAGAGCCGAGCTGCCGCACAGTCTATATGCCATTTGGTCATGTCATCACCGACTGGCTTATGTCAGTAGGTGTTGATGTCACCAAGGGCAGGACGGTGCCTATGGTCCGACAGGATTGTCGGCTTGGTCGGCGGGCATTTGCCAAATCCTGCATCATTATTCGGGAGCACGATCGGGCTTTGGTTTGGAAGGACGGGAGAGGTCTCGGCGAGCTACCTGGGGGAGGACCACATTTTCAGGCACCAGCCGATGCTGCTGCACCTCATGAGGCTCCTGCTGCTGTTGCTGCTGATTACTACGATGAGCCCGAGCCAGATCTGCGCTGGCAGATTTCAGAGCTCGATTGGACCATCCAGCAGGATCTACATTTGCGAGAGATCTATCGCGAGGAGGTCCGCTCGGAGATCCGATCTTTCGACCGCAGACTGACGGCAGTGGAGTCTGATGTCTCTGGGGTTCGCACGCTGCAGCAGACCTGGTACGATGAGTGGCGCCGACATACATTTCCTGGGGATGCGCCTTCCGGTAGTGCTGCACCTGGGTCCTTTGCTGCTGATGATGACACGCTGGACGATCCGATGCAGGCTGACCCCCCCCCCCCCCGCTGATGGCTGATATACTCTGTGTCTGCTTGACATTTGATTTTCTGATTACTTGGATTGTATGACTTTCGGGCTGTATGCCTTGTGATTTGACTTTTATGGCCTTGTGCCACACTTGCTTTGACTTCGATGCATTGGTATGCATCTGTTTAGTTATTTGGTTTTGATGCACTTGACTATGACTAGATTTTGCTAAATGATGCATCTGATATTTTACATGTATTTTATATTTGCTTATCATGTTTTGATTGTTGGCATGTATGTGTGTTCACATGATTACTATCTGCCTGTGTGCCTCATTCTATATTGCTATGTTCATGCTTATGATGCCATATTCATATGATGCATATGCTTGTTTTACCATGCCCTACTTTTGTCATATGTGCTCATATGTTTATCAAAAATCAATCATATCTTTGTTGTTTTGGGATACCCCTAGGGTTGAGGGGGAGTATGGTTAAACTTAACAGCCCCTCTAGACCCTTTTCGGTGTTCGACAAAGGGGGAGAGTGTGGTTGGTTAAGTTTAGGATGATTATGTTGTAGGGGGAGGATCCTGATTCCCCTATGATTCTGAATTTGAGAAAATTGATTGAGAATCCCTAAACTTAAAATCGGGTTGTCAAACAACAAAAAGGGGGAGATTGTTGATGCAGTCTGACCCTGATTATTGTTTTGGTGTTGACATCGATTTTAGTTTAGGTGGATGATTATGATTAAGTCCTGATCGGGGATTAGACATGGTATAAAAAAATCCTAGCTTAGAGGGCTAGGCGTTGGAAAATCCTAACCTGGAGGGTTAGGTGTGGAAAATCCTAGCTTGGAGGGCTAGGTGTTGAAAAGTCCTAATTCGGAAGGGTTGGGTGAAAATTCCTAGCTTGGAGGGCTAGGTGAAAAGTCCTAACTCGGAGGGTTAGGTGAAAAGTCCCAACTTGGAGAGTTAGGTGAAAAATTCCTGGCTTGGAGGGTCAGGTTCCTAGCTTGGAGGGCTAGGTCTGGAAAAGTCCTAATTCGGAAGGGTTGGGTGAAAAGTCCTAGCTTGGAGGGCTAGGTGAAAAGTCCTAATTTGGATGGTTAGGTGAAAAGTCCCAACTTGGAGGGTTAGGTGAAAAATTCCTGGCTTGGAGGGTTAGGTCCCTAGCTTGGAGGGCTAGGTTGGATGAAATCCTGGCTTGGAGGGTCAGGTCCCTAGCTTGGAGGGCTAGGGTGGAGACCCTGGATTGGTCTGGTGACCGATCAAGGATGTTGGCACACTGCTCCTTCGTGGATCGGTCTGGTGACCGATCCAGCGATGACTGATCGGTCTGGTAACCGATCAGGGAGCACACAGTGAGGTTAGGAACCTACTGTACGGCTCCTGATCGGTTTGGTGACCGATCAGGGAGCAGGTCGTTGCCTCACTGCTTGGCTCCTGATCGGTCCGGTGACTGATCAGGGAGCAGGCAGTGTCCTCACTGCTTAGCTCCTGATCGGTCTGGTGACTGATCAGGGAGCACACAGTGAGTTGAGTTCCCCCGCTGATCAGTTCCTGAACGGTCCGGTGACCGATTAAAGACCTAGGATCTGATTTCCGCAGTTACTGTTCACTCAGACGTGGACCGATCAAGCTTGAGCCTATCGGACAGGGAGCTACCTGATCGGTCTGGTGACCGATCAAGCTTCACTCTGATCAGTCTGGTGACCGATCAGGCTTGTGTCTCCGCGAGAGCTGGGGAGTCCCAGCAAGCGGTGGATCGGTCTGGTGACCGACCCACGAGCCCTGGATCGGTCTGGTGACCGATCACTTTAATTCAAATTGCACTGTCAGACGCTCTGATCGCGTCTGACCGAATCCAATTCTCTACATTTGATCCCTGATACTTGATTTACTGAGTGATATGCTGTGCTAATGCTCTGATTAAGCTGCAGGTGACAGGGAAGGATTCAAACACTCAAGGAGAGTCAATGGAGGCCTTTCCTTGGAGCAGGTTTGTCCGTTTTCCATCTCAGGTTGCAACGGACGCTGGCGCTGGCTGGAGCTGCTGACTGGGGCTGGTCTGAGGGAAGCTCAGGGAGTCCAGAAGAGCTCAGTGGTGGCTGGTGGTTGCAGGAGAGCAGCTGGAGGCTGCAGTGAGATGTTAACCTGGCGCTAGTGGAGAGTGGATAAGCAGCGTGGTGGCTCCTGCCTGATCGATCTAGTGACTCTGTGATCGGTCACACTGACCGATCAGGGATCGAGGATCGGTCACCAGATCGATCCACCATCTTACTTGGATTTCAAGCCACAACCCACCAACCAAAGGCACCTAATCGGTCCCATGACCGATCAGGTTATGCCCTGATCGGTCCAAGGGACCGATCAGGTCACCTCTGACCGATCAAGAACCCTCCTGATCGGTCCAGGAGGACCCTGAATCGGTCTCTTTGACCGATCAGTGGTTTTCTCCAGACTCTTTGATCCCTTTCTGATCGTTCACCAGAACGATCAGAAACCACACAGAAACCACACAGAATGTTTCTGTTCTCTCCCTGATCGTTCACCAGAACGATCAGACTCCCTGGATCGGTCACCAGATCGATCTATTACCAAGGGAGCTCGTGCCAACTTTTGATCGGACTCGAGACCGATCCAACCACTTGGCTGACTCATGCTCAGTCCCCCGGACCAAGACTTCATGCCCGGCTTCACTCACCAGAACTTTGTTCAACCTAGCTTCACTCACTAGGACCCGACTTCACTCACCGGGATTTCCGTCACCTAGCTTCACTCGCTAGGACCCGGCTTCACTCACCGGGATTTTCGTCACCCTTCTTCACTCACCGAGGTTTTCTTCATCTAGATTCACTTGCTAGGACCCAACTTCACTCTCCGGGACCCGACTTCACTCACCGGGGTTTCCGTCAACCGGCTTCACTCACCGGGACCCGGCTTCACTCACCGGGATTTTCGTCACCTAGCTTCACTCACCGGGACCCTACTTCACTCACCGGGACCCTGCTTTACTCACTGGGGTTTCCATCACCCGGCTTCACTCACCGGGACCCAGCTTCACTTACCGGGATTCGTGCCCAGTCCCCGATCAGGACTTAATACGAATTTACTCAACCAAACTTAAATCAGTGTTAACACCAAAACAACAATCGGGTCAGACTGCATCAATAGAAAAGACCCTCGAGGGGCGAAAGGTCGGAGTCGGGTTCGAGTGAGATTAACTCTGGTTGGCCAGAAATCACCCAAACAAAGCGTCTACCAAAAGGTCAACTCTATTGACTTTGACCAAGTCAAAATTTGACTTGGACTATATTTGACCAAAATTGTTGGAGAGGCATGGAGACTTGACCGAAGACTTTGACCAAGCAACACACATGGACAGCTTGCATGCACAAAAACTTTTACCGTTTAAAAGATTAACCTTATCTTTTAAAATGATAAACTTTATAAAAGATAAAATTTATCTTTTAATCAACGGTTAAGGATTAAATTTATCTACATTCAATTAAAAGATAATTATTATCCTTTAATCGGACAGTAGCTTTTACCGTTTAAAAGATTAACCTTATCTTTCAAAACGATAAGATTTATAAAAGATAAAATTTATCCTTTAATCAACGGTTAAAGATTAAATTTATCTATGATTAACGGTAATGATTAATTTCCTTAGCTTATAAATAGGCTTAGAAGTTAAAGAGATTTACAACAGATTGATTGTAATTCTTCTAGCTTCTGTCTTGTGCTACAAAGTTTGTAAAAGGCTTCTCCGTCAGAATGAGATTTTCATAGTGAGTTTCAACCGTCGTGGATTAACAACCATCTACGTTGCAACCAAGTGATTTCTGTGTCTTAGCCTTTCTACTAGTTAAGTTAGTTTATGTTTATCTTATTTAATTGTAGCAACTAATCTAGAATCTTTGTGAGCCGCACAAAAGATTTATTTTTATTTTATAGCGGCAATTCACCCCCTCTTGCTGGTCCACCTCATCCCGACAAGTGGTATCAGAGTCAGGACGCCGCAGAAGGACTAACCGCCAATTGCAGCAAAATCTGAAAAATGGTTGGACGAGTGATATACCCACCGAAGTTTGAGGGGGAGCTCGCAGCATGGAAAAGAAAATTGAAGGTATTTTTTACTACTGATTACGAATTATTACTAATAATGAAAAATAGTTTTTCATCTCCAAAAGATAATGAAGAAAAAAATCAAGGAACCTGACTCTTGGAATAAAATGGAACAAGCAGACCCGATAGCAAATGGAAAGGCGGAATTCCATCTATTGACTATCCTCCCCGAACATGATGTCAGTACAACTCGGCAAAGGAACTTTAGGAAAAGTTCCTAGAATTGCACGAAGGCACATTAGAGGCAAAACTGGCACGACGAGACATCCTACAAAGCCAGCTTGCCAACCTCCGAATGGAAGACGGTCAATCAATTGCCCAACTGCACGCTAAGGTAAAAGAGCTAATCACGAACCTTGAGAACCTCGGTGAAAAGGTATCAAATCGCGACGCTCAACGATATGCATTGAATGCTTTCCTGAGAGCCTCGTATTATACCTTAGTAATCGACGCATATTTTATTTCAAAAGACCTTGAGGTAAGTACTCTAGAACAACTATTTTCAATTTTAGAACTTCACGAATCTCAGTGTGTAGGGAAGAGCAGGAAAATGGACAACGTCGCTCTTAACGCGAGGAGAAACTAGATTGAGAATGAGTCGTCAATGGACGATGAAAATACAGTGGAGATGGTAAAAACCCTTAAAAGTTTTTTTAAAAGGGCTAATAAATTTTCTAAGTTTCAGGGTAAAAGATGATCTCCAAAAATGCGTACAGTCTGATGCTATAACTGCAAAGAGGAAGGTCATCTAAAAGATCAGTATCCCAAACTCAAGAACCAGCAAAGAAGAAGAAGGCACTGAATACCACCTGGGATGAGACCTCGTCTGATGAATTAGAACTTGAAGAATACGCTGGACTTGCGCTGTTGGCAAGTCATCAAGAGGAGAGCACTGAGGAAGAGGGAGCTCAGAAGAAAGCAACGACGAAGGGGGAGTCCCTCTGTTCGAAAGTGACCCAATAAGTGAGCTATGTTTTCTCTCTCACAATCAATTATACTCTGATATAAACTTAAAGCTAATCTTAAATTAGAAAAAAATCAAAAATTAAAAATGAAATTAACTAATGCATGCTTTTCTGATGGTTCTGATAAATTGAAAAATAATATTGTTAATTTGAAAATTTTAGTTGAAAAATTAGAATTTGATATTGCATGTTTACGCCAAAAGAAAAATAGTTATCCTGATAATCTGAACTGATATATTAAAAATCATAGGGGCCAACTTAGAAAAGTGTCCAAGAACTATATACTTACAAAATTTTTAATTAACCCCATAAACAGGAATTTATTTTGGATTCCTAAGCCTTAACTAGATTAATTTTTACTTGTTATATATTTTAGTGCTAATAGTTTTTTGTTATTTTTTTAATATATTTTTTCTTTCACTTTTTATTATTCACTTTCTTTAAAATAAATAGAAATTGAATTTTAAATTGATAAAATTATATTCATATTTTTCATAAATATATGAATATTTTCGATACTTACTATGAATTTTTGAGATTTTTTTCGATTATTTCTCAATTTTTCATAATTTTGTGTTCAAAATTCAAATTTTAAATTTTAAAAATTGATAAAAATTTATTTTCCTTAATCCAATTTTTTCGAATCTAGATATGATTATTAGACCTCAGTAAAATTTTACTTAAATTTTTTGAAGTGTTTTTCAATTTTAAATTCTAGTATGTCAGTATTTAATTTATTTTTGGATATAAATAATGTTTTTTTAAGTCAAAATTTTTTGTGAAAGCTTAAACTCTATTTCTCTTATTTAATTCTACTATGATTTTTTATTGAAATTTGATTTTTTTTAATATTAAATTTCTATAGAAAATTATTTTTATAAAATTCAATTTTTCTAAATCTACTCATCATCTGTTGGCCTTAATATAATTTTCTTTGATTTTTTTGATATAATTTCAAAATTTAAAAATTTAATCTTTAAAATTTTAATCTATGACTATTTATATTTGCGCAAATGTTTTCAATTCTTTTCCGAAGATTTTGTTTTAAACAAAAGAATGCTTAGAAATTTTTTCATTCATATTTTCTATCTTTTTCCTTTCCCTAGTTTTTGTTGTGCCCTATTGTTTGCTATGATCAAAAGGGGAGAATAGTTTAAGTTCATAGGGAGGTTGTAGTTTTAATTTGTAAATATTTTTTTATGCTTAATTATTAGTTAGTATTATTTCTTTTAGTTTAATCTTAACTGAACTTGGGTTAATGCATATCAAAAGGGGAGAGATTGTTGGTGCCCCGATTGGTTTTGATGCGGTCAACCAAGTTATGTTAGATCTTATTCTGGTTTTGATCCCTCTGTCTAAGTTTGCAAGAGCTTAGGAGCGGAGGAAGTCGAGTGTAAGACGCAATGGACAAGAAGGATTGCACGAGGAAGTGAGTTATCGGGTTCGATGCATCTGAGGGACGCGGAAGCTACGGAAGAGTACACCGGTGGAGCGAGAAGGGCGTGCGTGACGTCCGAGGGACGAGAAGCCGGGAGGAAGGACGCTCGAAGGGTGAAAGGCCGGAGTCGGGTTCGGGTGAACCTAATTCCGGTTGGCCAGAAACCACTCAAACAAAGTGTCTACCAAAAAGTCTACTCTATTGACTTTGCCCCAAAGTTTTGACTCGGACCATATTTGACCAAAATTGTTGGAGAAGCATGGAGGCTTGACCAAAACTTTGACCAAACAATACACGTGGACAACTTGCATACACAAAAGTTTCTATCGTTTAAAAGATTAACCTTATCTTTTAAAATGATAAACTTTATAAAAGATAAAAATTATCTTTTAATCAAGATTAGGGATTAAATTTATTTACATTCAATTAAAGGATAATTACTATCCTTTAATCGGACAGAAGCTTCTACCGTTTAAAAGATTAACCTTATCATTTAAAACGATAAGCTTTATAAAAGATAAAATTTATCTTTTAATCAATGGTTAAGGATTAAATTTATCTATGATCAACGGTAATGATTAATTTTCTTAGTCTATAAATAGGCTTAGAAGTTAAAGAGATTTTCAACTTATTGATTGTAATTCTTCTAGCTTCTGTCTTGTGTTACAAAGTTTATAAAAAGCTTTTTTGTCAGAAGGTGATTTTCATAGTGAGCATCAACCGTCTTGGATTAACAACCACCTAGGTTGCAACCAAGTAATTTCTGTGTCTTAACCTTTCTACTAGTTGAGTTAGTTTATACTTATCTTATTTAATTGTAGCAACTAATCTGAAATCTTTGTGAGCCGCATAAAAGATTTATTTTTATTTTACAACGACAATTCACCCCCCTCTTGCCGGTCTATCTCATCCCGATAGGATGTATGTAAAATAACTAATCAATGTTTATTAGATTATATTGGATATACGGAGGATGAGTGGGAATGTACTTACCACTTAATTATTAATTACATGCATATGAGTTACACTGAATACTAAATAATGCGTTTATTTATGTTAGATCATGGCAACGAAGAATATAATAGTTGAACTCAATAAAGGAGAAAAAATTAAATGGGGATAACTACAAAATATGACACCTTAAGATACTGTTTGTACTTGAGGAACAAGAAGTTCTAGAAGCTGTAAATCAATTTATGGTAGAACCAGTAGATGGTTCTACAGCTCAGCATAAACGTGATCTTGATGCCTATAAGGCATGGAAGAAAAAGAACTCCACTGCTATGGGTATTTTGATTAGTTCAATGGTAGATGACCTGGTATATGAGTATGAGTCATTACCATTAGCTCATGTTGTCTTGATTGCCCTGAGAGATAAATACAGTGGAGTTAGCTTGAGCAAGCTTCGTCGGTTGACAATCAAGTTTGATAGCTATAAGAAACGTCCGAATGTCTCCATGACCCAACATCTGAGGGAAATGGGGAAATATGATTCAAGAGATAAAAATTACTGGTCATGAGATAACTGATGAACAACAAGTTCAAGCAATTATCCGTTCCCTTCCTGATTCTTGGAAATCAATGAAACAAAACCTTACACATAGTGAAAGTATTAAGACTTTCATTGATGTCTCACGCCATATTGAACTGGAGGCGGAGAGAATTGAACCCGCAAGAATTTCTAGACAAGCTTTTGTAGTTGAAGGCTCTGGATCGAAGATTAAGAATAGATGGTTCAAGAGACGAAAAGGGAAGGGAAATGGGAAAGAAGCTGCTGCTGCTGGGCAAGGCCCATTCAAGAAGAATGTTAAAAAAAAGAATTATGGTCAGAAATCTAAAAGCAAGTTGACTTGCTATAACTATGGCAAGAAGGGTCATTTTGCTCGGGAATGTACTGAGTCGAAAAAGGTATATCCATATTTATTTTCTTTTCATGAGCATTATATTGCTAGTTCAATGTTGTTAGTTGATTCTTATCCTTTGTGGATTATAAATTCAAGAGCAACGAACCATATAACTCGTAATCGAGCTACCTACATGGAGTACCATTGAGTACCAGCTAGCAACAAATGGATATATATGGAAAACAATGCAAGAATTAAAGTCAAAAGAATTGATACTTGCAAGCTCAACCTATGTGGTGGACATATCTTGTTTCTGCATGATATCCTTTATGCTCCTGAGTTTCGACGAAATTTAGTTTCAGTAACTAGTTTTCTTGATTTGGGCTATTATATAAACTTTTTCAGTTGTTGTGTGGAACTTTGTATTAACTCCGTGTTAATTGGATGTGGTTATGTAATGAATGGTTTCATGGTTCTTGATATAAAATAAGATATTACTTGTGGAATTAATAGTTGTTTTTCAGACATTACTCTTACTAGTGATGCTTATATTAATGAGGAAGTTTGACAAGCTAGACTAAGACATATCAGACAAGAATGGATGAATTGATTAGCTAAAGAGGATCTATTAGGCACTCATGCTAAAATTAACTTGTCTATATATGAGCATTGTCTTGCTGGAAAAGCAACTAGGAAACCATTTGGTAAGGTTATTAGAGTTGATTCACCATTGCAATTAATTCATTCGGATGTATGTGGTCCAATTAATGTGAAGGCCAGGTATGGAGGTTCCTATTTCGTTACATTTTTTAATGACTTCACACATTTTGGTCATGTATATGTGATTTCTCATAAAAATGAAGCATTAAATTGCTTTAAGCGTTATTTGAATAAAATTGAGATTCAATTGGATTGTAAGGCTAAAACTTTACGCACTGACCGTGGAGGTGATATTTGTCTGATCAGTTCAAGACAACATGTAATGAGAAAGATATTATTAGATAGCTAATGATCCCTAGAACTCCACAGCAAAATAGGATTGCTAAAAGAAGAAATCGAACTCTTCTAGATATGGTTAGGTCTATGATGGCTCAAGCTAATTTGTCTATTTCCTATTGTGGAGATGTATTATTAGATGCTACTTATATACTTAATCGAGTGCCTTCTAAGTCTGTTTCATCTACACCATATGAGCGTTGGACAAGTAGAAAATCAAATTTGAGTGATTTGAGACCTTGGGGGTCAGCTGTCTATGTTTATGAAAAGACTTACAAATTTGGAAAACTATGACCAAGGGGTAAAAAGTATATCTTTGTAAGGTATTCTGATACTTCTAAGAGTTATGTATTCATTGGTGAGCAACAAGATGGGACTATCTCTGAAATAGAATCAAGAGATGCTATTTTTTGTGAAACTAAGTTCCCAACAAGAGGTGAAATTGATAAGTCAATTCCTTGATTTGCAATAGAGGAGGAGGATATTGTTCCTTTATTAACAAATTAGGTATCACAAGAGGAACTTGAATCTAGTCAACCCAGTGGGAGTGATTTACCAATGAATGAATCAGTTTCAGTTTCTCAACAGTCTGACCTACGAATGAGTAGTCGCAAGATTATTCCTCGAAGAAGATTTGACATTGAGAATGAGGCATTAATGATTCTCCCTATTGACGATGAGGAACCTCGAACGGTTGAGGAATCATTGAGATGCCCAGCTAGAGAAAAATGGAGAATTGCAATGGATGAAGAAATGAAGTCTATGAGAAAGAATGAAGTTTGGGATTTAGTTGATCTTTCTCCGGGCCGAAGGGCTATTGGGGATAAGTGGATTCTCAAAATCAAGAGGAAGGCAGATGGATCGATTAATAAATACAAAGCTCGTCTAGTTGCAAAAGGATATATCCAATAGAGGGTGTTGATTTTGAAGAGACATTTTGGTAATCTTGACGAGGAAATCTACATGGCACAGCCAGACGGTTATATTGCTGAAGGCCAAGAAGATAAAGTATGTAGACTTAAAAAGTCTATATATGGGCTAAAGCAAACGTCAAGACAATAGAACATAAGATTCAATGAAGTCATTTTATCTTATGGTTTCGAAATGATCAATGAGGATCATTATGTTTATCTCAAGGAGGATAAAGGAAAGACTGTCATCATATCGTTATATGTTGATGATATGCTAATAGCTGAAAATGACATACAATTTGTGATAGAAATCAAATCATGCCTTTCATCACAATTTGACATAATAGATGTGGGAGAAGCTGAGTACATCTTAGGGGTTAAGATTATTAGAGATCGATCAAAAAGGCTTTTGAGCTTGTCTCAAGAGGCTTATATTACTAAGATGTTACAACATTTCAATATATCAAATTGCAACATTAAACAAACTTCTATAGCGAGAGGTACTATTCTGAGCAAAAGTATGTATCCCAAGACTCCTAATGAAATAGCCGACATGAAGAAAAAACTATATGCCAATGCCATTGGTAGTTTAATGTACACTATGTTGTGTACAAGTCTTGATGTCAGCTATGCTGTTGGCATGGTTAGCCGTTCCAGTCAAACCCAGGATCGAGACACTGGAAGGCGGTAAAGAAAATATACAGATATCTTAAAGGAACGACAGATTATTATCTCTGCTTCTAAGGATCAAAGTTGAACCTAAAGGTATACACAGATGCAGATTGGACAAGAGACCTTGATGACAAAAAATTCACATCAGGTTATACTTTTTTGCTAAATGGTGGCGCTATCTCATGGAACAACAAGAAACAGGCTTGTGTAGGTTTGTCGATAATGGAAGCCGAATATGTGTCTTGTGCAGCGGTTGTACAAGAAGTTATCTGGCTAAGAAGGTTTCTGAAGCATTTGAAGATTGCTGAGGATAATAAGAGTCATGTTTCAGTGTATTGTAACAATCAAGCTTCGATAGCTTTTTCCAAGGATCCCAAATATCACAGCAAAGACATAGAAATTAAGTATAATTATGTAAGGGATATTGTGGACAAAAGCAAGGTAGTCCTTGAGTATATTCTTACGTACCCATTCTATGCTTGTAGATCATTTTACTAAGTCATTGACTAAAAAATCATTTCTTGGATATATGAAGTCTTTGGAACTTCGTAAAATGTAACACATTGTAAAACAATCAAATATATGATAATGTCATGATTTATTTAGTGTATAGATATATATTGGTGTTACATTTTAGATAAAGTATCGATGCATGTTGGCAAGTTGAGATTGATCCATTCACATGGATAATCATCTCTATTTGTTGAGTATAAATAGAGATAAGACCATTACTTATGGGACAACTTATGTAGCTATGAATAGAGACATACTTATATGTTAGGGTCGCCTTGATTTTTTAATCAAGATAAGATCATTTATGTAATGATCAGAGTAAATGAACCCACTATCTATATTGAAATTCATAAGTTGAATTCAGGATTAGATATTAGGTATGTCTAGATCAAAATCTATACGATCTTAATTTTGAGAAAAACATGCATTCTTTATTTGATAAAGAGAAAAATATCGTAGCATGTTACTCATACCACATGTACTATAGCGACTCTAAGGGTAGTAGGAGAATGAATCTCTGCTTCTCTACTATGTGAGACCCTTAAGATTATAAGTTAATCTCAGTTTTACCCTATGTGACTATTTAGCTATCTGCTTGAAATTTTAATCAGTGTCTACTACCTTAGCATGTATCCTATTGGCTATAGATGATTCGATCTATGGAGTATAACTAGGAAAGCAATGATTAGAATGAATAGATTCAAGCTAAATAGGAAGATTAAGAGAGATTTATATCTTTGACACTTATTTACTGGTCGACCAAATTATATTTTTTTGTTGAGTACTTAAAATGTAATTGTGAATAATTGTATTGAATGAAAATACTAAATAGGCTCTTGACATAATTGTCATCGTGAGGGATTAGAGGTGTTCATATTGATATAAATGATTTAGTCTGGGGTAAAAGCAAGTTATTGATGTCTCTGATTCATGTGATATAGCAGCTAAGTTAAGTGTAACAACTTTCTTAACATTGATTACTCAGTATGCTTGCTATCGCACGAATCATTTTTCATAATATATGAATTGGATGTTCTATTAGTCTATATGACTATATGGTCTTTGTGACTATCTGATTTTTGTGACCTAATTTTGATATGGTCTTTGTGACCTAATTCTTATTTGGTCTATGTGACTTGACTTGGACGAGTGAGAGATGTAGAAGGTGGAGGACGTGGGCAAAATCCACTTCCCTACTTCCCCACTTCTCTCCTAGACCCTTTACTATAAAAGGGAAGGGGGTGCATCCAAGAGAAGGGCATCAAGTCTGGCAGAGGAAATCCAGAGAGAGTGATGAATTTGATTCGCGGACTATACGAGAAGCGTTCATCGTAATTTTCTCATCGATGACAAGAGCGGCTTTCTTTAACGGTATTTCTCCGTCTTCAAATGCTCACGATCTTAGAAAAATTCACTGTAAATTTTTACAGTTTGTAAAATCAATCATACATATCAAGGCAATTATTTTGATAATTAGAATATTATTAAAATATTTTAATAATTTGTCAATAGTAGCTTATTTATATCATTGTTTTTTGGGCAATTTACCAAAGGGTGTACGCAACACTCCAAAATTACCAAAGGGCGCACCATGGTTTCTATTTTACCAAAGGGCGCAGTCATTTAAGTGAACTTTCAATTATACCCTTGGCGCCATAAAATGCCTTTTCCATTCCAATTTTCGAGACATCCGAACCACTTTTGCAGTAAAATATTAATTTGTGGTTCGGATGGCCAGGTAGTGGAATTTTCTCAGCCTATATATATATTACTACCTTGCACAAGTCGAATCATCACGAGGGTACGTATATTATTCGACCTTGCACAACTCAATTCATCAAGGCAGCTGAGGAAGATAGGTGTTGAAGGAGAAAAAACAATCAACAGATTGGTAACAAATACAAATAGTAATGTACGTATGATTGATATCTTTGATATGGTATCAGAGCTAGTTTTATACTTATTAACTCTTGCTACAATTTTTATGTTTGGAGGAGTCTAAGGGTGATATGCATTACATAATAAGGGCTCTCTGAAATTTGTTAAACTTAAGATAAATAAATACTTGAATTCGACCTAGGGGTGATATATTACCATATCAGGCCCTAGAAGGGCCAAAAATTAAAGGAGTTCAGTCCCTAGGAGGGACTGAAATATGTTGTTTTCAGGCACTGGGAGGGCCTGAAATAAAAGGAATTCAGGTCCTCCTAGGGCCTGAAATCTTTTCATTTCAGGCCTTTACAGGGGCTGAATTCATTGGATTTGAGGACCTGGGAGGGCCTGAATCAATATAAGTCAGGCCCTCCGAGGGACTAAAATATACTGATTTCAGGCCCTGTAAGGGCCTGAAATGAAAAGATTTCAGGCCCTCAGAGGGCCTAAAATCAAAATATTTCAGGCCCTTAGGTCTTCCTAGGTCCTTGATTATGATTTTCAAAGTTTGAAAAATATAATTTAATTTATTTTTCAGGGATGATAATGTTGTTGACGAAATTTTATCCGAAATATGGAATACTCTTGATGATAATGCTGTCACGGGGAATGGATCAGAAATTACAAGGAATTTGACAATTGATCTAAATGAAGAAGCAACTAATATAGAAGGTGAGGGTTTGAATTCTTCTACAAGAGTTGTTGAATTATTTGAGGCAACCTGGAGTGGGGAGGAAGGAATTGAAAGCCGGAATGCAGATGAATTAGAACCCATTACAAGTGTACTAGAATTCCAAGCCGATGATATGCAGATTGAGGAATATGAATTCCCCCCGGATGAGTACAGTGACTTAGAGGAGGAGTTTCCATTAGCTGAAGATCCTTATATTTTAAATTACCGATTGCTTGCTGGGCCAATTGGAGAGGTAGAGGCAAGAGATGGACATGAATTTTTTGTGGGGCAGATATTTCCATCTAGAGAAGAATTCAAGAATGCACTTGTCAAACATGCCATGGTTAAGCATATGAGATATAACCCAGTTGACACCCGAAAAAATAGAGTTAAAGCAGTGTGCTTCAACCAACCATGTACATGGAGAGTAGTAGCAAGGGGCGAAGTAGAGTTCACTGTTACAAAATATATAAATGAACACCAATGTGGAACTGTTAGGGAAAGTGCTGATCATCATGCATGCTCTTCATCATTTGTTGCTGCTTTTGTTGAAGAGCAATTTCTTCATAATGAACAATACAAACCAAGTATGATTATATCAGATATTAAAGCTAGATTTGGAGTGAACATATCATACAGAAAAGCATACATAGCTAGGGAGAAAGCATTGAAAAAGGTTGTTGGAGATTATGATGAGGCTTATAGAGATCTTCCATAATATCTGCGTGAGTTAAGAGCTAGAGATCCTGAAACGTATGTGGCACTATACAGGAATGGTCACAATCAGTTCCAGCGGTGTTTTTGGGCTTTTGGTGCTTGCCGAAGGGTGTTCAGGTCTTATTTGCGTAGACTTATCGGAATTGATGCCACACACCTAAGAGGAAAGTATCCGGGAGTAATGTTGATTGCAACGGTGATTGATGGTAATGACAATGTTCTTCCAGTTGCCTTCGCAATAGCTGAAGTTGAATGTGGGTCTGCATGAGAGTGGTTTTTGGAGCATACAAAGAGGTTCTTTGGTGTCGATAATCACTCAATCACCATAGTATCAGATAGACATCGGGGTATTATATTAGCAGTTAGAAAAGTATAACCAAAGCGCATCATGCCTTTTGTTGCCACCACATGTGTTGTAATATGGTAATTGATACTGGAAGCAAAGCTGCTGTAGGTTTGTTTTGGGCAGCAGCACGAGCCAACACAACACTCCAATATGATATGATAATGCAGACAATGCTTGAAAAACATCCAGTTGCCCATAAGTGGCTTCACAACATTGACCCTAAAAGGTGGGCAAATGCACACTTTCCAGGGAGAAGGTACAGAATGCTTACCACTAATTGTGTGGAGAGCTTAAATGTTTTGTTCAAGTCTACACGTGAGCTTCCCATAAACAGGTTAATTGATAATACAAGAAGAAAAGTTGCTCAATGGTTTTATAACCGTAGAGAGGAAGTCTCCAAATGGTATGTTGCTTTGACACCTTATGCTACAAAAGAAATGGATTCAAGGAGAGAGAAAGCAAGAGCTTATAAGGTTCACCCTTACTCTCAATCAGAAATGGAAGTAGAAACATGGGGCACTTCATACATTGTTGATTTGGAAAAAAAGTTTTGTCATTGTGGGAAGTTTCAAATTTCAGGACTTCCTTGCTCACATGCTATTGCCGTAATCATTCACAGGAACATGGATACGCTCCCATATTGTGAGCATTATTTTTATTCTGAAACTTGGAAGTGGGTTTACATGGATCGTATTTTCCCTTGTAGAAGCAAGCAGTTTTGGCCTATTGGAGTAAACGACATTACAGTTCTATGTCCCCGTAGCGTTGTGCAGCCTGGTAGACGAAAGAAGGCACGGATAGAGTCCAGACACAATGGCAAGGTCAAACTAAAATGTAGCCGGTGCAAATAACTTGGTCATAATAAAAGGACATGTAGAATGCCGCCATCCCCAAGGTCTTGAGTTTATTGGTATATGTAGTGACCCAATATTCTGATTGAAGTGTATGTTTTATATGGAGGATAACTAAATGTATATATTTTGTATATTGTACAACTATAGTATTGTCAAAAAAATAGTTGTTGTTAATGTTGTGACTTAAAGAAGTATTTCAATATTATGATACATTTCTTCTTGTGTAAATTTATGTATGCATAATTGAGCAGTTGTGAAGTTTTCGGATTTTGGGTGCCACAATAATGTTATTTCAGGTCTTGTAGTCCTGAAGTCCTATGGTTTGTGAATATCTGTCATTTGAGACCCTCTGTTTGTTTGCTATGTTGATTCATTGTTCTGTGCCAACTGATAGATACTGTATTAACACGTAATTGATAATCATTAGGACTATGTTTGGAGACAAAAAATCCCATCTCCTAGCTATCTAAACTCTAACTACTGGTAATGAGTTTTGAGAAATCAAAATATAATAGGTCCATGAAACAAAACTACTACTGTGGCAACTTCTGAAAATATGAGGTAATGATGTGGATGAAATTAAATTATGGTGCAATGTCTATGTAGGTACTCTCCTTTTTGTTTTATATTAAAAATAATTTGACAACATGTATATTTATATAAAATATTTAATCATTATAATATTGAATTATTTGAAATCTGAAATGAGATTATTGTGTCAGGCCCAATAATGGAATTATTTCAGGACCACGCTGGGCCTGAATAATATCATTTCAGGCCCAGCGTGGCCTGAAATAATTATTCAGGCCAGCGATGGGGGCCTGAATAATCTCATTTCAGGCCCAACGTGGCTGTGATTTAAAATTAGGGTAGAAGAAAAGTAAGGTTCAATATTACTTATAGTATCAACAAGAGGACAGATTATAGAATAGAGATTACACAATAGCAAGGATCGAAAGCAATGCTCCATTGGAGTATGAAAATGGTTTACATACATTATAACTACAAACATATATTGTTTGTCATTAAACTTACATTATACAACTGAATCATTTTGTTTCAGGCCCTGAGTGGGTTCCCTAAAATCCTTTTGTTTCAGGCCCATTGTGGTCCTGAATTAAAATGATTCTAGCAAAAGCAAGGTTCAATATTACTGATGAGTTCCACAACAATTACATATTACAGATCATATATAGACAAAAACAATGATCCGAAGCAAAGTTTCATTGATTTGAAAAGGAGTACATGGATATATAATTACAAATATACATTGTTTGTGATGACAATTACATATACATAGTATCAACAAAAACACTATTTACAGATTTAGCTAAATCTTCCAGCACTTGTCTCTCATTATTTTATAGCCCACCTGAAATCGATAGTATTTCATTTGCTTTTGGGTAAAATCTGTAGGTCTTTGAAAAACTAGACTTTCTGCATACCGCATCATGAAAAATGCACAATCCGACCTGAAAAACCAATATTGACATTGTTGTCATTTGAGGCATCCAACCATGAAATGCATTGTTATTTTTAACAAAAATAAACATCCTCTTACGATCTGCTTTGGGTGGGTCCTTCTACAACAATTTTATTGAACTCTGTCCCAGATATGGAAGGCAATCCTTTATTCCTTGTCTTGTAATAAGACCAGTTCAAATTTTTGAAAAATGTCACCTACACAGATATGACATTAGTAACAATTATATTGGTATGAAACTTTTTTTGAGTTATATCTACGAAATAGAAAACTTACAGTTTTTTCAAATTTGGCAGTGTACCCTTCTGTGGCGCCGTGAGAATTATAATGATGGATACTACCTTCCACGAGGTCAATAACCATTAGATGCCAATGATCATCTGCATTATTTAGAGGACAGATGATATATCTAATTGGCTTATCCGTATCAGTAGCAATAGTTTGTTCAAAAGCCTGAGCGTGAATCACCTCAAAAAGTTCCTATGGTTATTAAAAAGGAAGTGTCAGTGGACTAAATCATAGAAAAAAACAATAATGATTTAGTAGCTAATTGACTTACATCAAACCCCACCCCACAGAATATAGAGGGTTGGTATGGTGAGTTACACGCTTTTGCTTCATTTCCAAGAATAGTCCAGTATGTATTGATGCAATCCCCAGTGGTGTAGTCATTCCAATCAAATATTGTCAAAAAAGATAGCATATCTAATGTAAAGGTCTCATTGGACCATACTGGATTCAACTTATACCTACATGCAAATAAGATAAGCAACTTTATAACAATGTGAATGATTAAATTTTATTAATGAATGTCAATAATCATCAATGTTTTACAATATTTTTCCAAACGTAATAGCAACTAACTCACTTTAATTTACTAAGCTTTAATAATGTTTCAGCAATCTCTGCATCTTTAGTCTTTTAAAGAATGCCTTGGAATTCTTCACGATTTTGCTTTTCACCTTTTGAAATTGTTTAGCTTTAGCTGCGTGATGTTCAGATATGTTAGTTTGGGTGGAGGTCGCAGATTTTGTTGTTTGCGTTGTAGTATCTGAGATTGATGGGGCAGGAGGCTCGTCATTGATAAGCACCATTTTATTGATTATTTTAAGTGCTTAAATCCATGTTTGATCCATGTTTTTATTGTTTAATTGTGATTTTACCCTAGGTTTTAGGATTTTCTATTATTTTGGACTTAATTGCAAAATTACATATTTTTGGATTATTTGGCCACTAATTTTCTGATATATTTTTGTAGGCATGAAAGGATCCTGGACCTAGGGTATACTGGGTCAAACTTGAGTCGGATGTGAACCGGATCGAATTATCAAGCCTACGATTAATCCGGGCCGTCCGATTCAATAGCGGCTAGATCTGAGCCATCCGGGACGATCTGAAGCAATCCGAGCTAGGGTTAGGGTTGATCAAGCTCTATGATCAAGATCTGAAAGTTTCATCCCAATCAGAGCTAAATCAACCGTTGGATCAAGCAAGGAGGGCTCTAGAGCGTCCATTCACAGATAGAGTTGATCTGGACCATCCGTTGCACATCTGGAGGATCCGAGCTACCACAAGGCAGATCCTGACCCCAGATCATCATCATAAAAGTTTGGCTTCAATCAGAGCAAGATCAGCCGTTGGATCTCCTCCGATCGATCTGAGCCGTCCATTGACTCCTATTTAATCAAAAACACAGCCGCAGCTCAACTCGTCGCGTCTCCGCCGTTCTTCATCTTCTTCGTGAGTTCTTAGCAATTTTTCGATAGTTCTTCATCAAAGGAGGCGCGTCCCCTCGATTTCTCCTTTAGATCATGTGCTAGGTCAGTGGGAGAGCTTCTCGGTGAAATTCCAGCCTCAATTTGCCCAAGAAACAGGGATGTTGAGAGGTTTCCGCAACTCTGCCATTTGATGCCTTTGGATCAGCTGCGCTTCAATACCTTCCACCCGAGCTATCCAGAGGGGTTCCCTGAGTAGCTTGGACCATCATCCACCCACCCACGCACGCAGACGCAGCTGCAATGAAGAATTCGAATGGAAAATTTCAGATTTGAGCAATCTGAGCTGGTTTTGAATCGCAGGGGTTGTTACCATCGACTTGCTGAGCTTGCGGGTTCGAGGCTCACTCTTGCTTGACGACCAAGAAGCATTTGAGCTAGGGAAGGCTTGAGGAGTAGTTTAACAAGTTAATTTCATGTTTCTAGCTGTAGTTTCGAATCTGAATTCTGTTCCTGTTTCTGATTTCTGTTTTAGCTGCTGTAATTTCGTTTATTGCATAGTTTCTGCTTAATTAGGATTTAAATCTTCATGTTAATAGTTTAAGAACTTTCTTAGTGATCAATTGAAGTTAATTTCAGTTTATTTCATATTGTAATTGCTGCGTGCCATCTCCATTTGTGCGTATCAGCCCTGTTTTTCGTCATTTCTGAAATTTCTGTTCTTCACGCTGCGTATCAGCAGCGTATCATCCTTCAGTTTCTGCAAATTTTCGATTATTGAGCTCCCTTATATAGCAGCTAGCCTAGTTTATTACTGATTTGATCTGATACTAGTTTGATAAAATCGATTCAAGTGTGCTTGTAGTGATGTTTCTGCTATGTAGTTTACTTGGTATGCAGCAATTCAGCTTTTCCCTGTTGCGTATCAAGATTTCATCTTGCTTATCAGTTGTTATATCTGCTAATCAGATTGTTTCCTTATCAGTTTCTGTTCGGTAATGTTTCAGTCCCCATTCTGCAATTCCGTGTGTAATTTGGCATAATATTTGTCTCTGAAACTCAGCTTATATGCCCCTGTGTCAAGCTAATGGAAGCTGCCCTGTATAGAGTAATGATTCAGTCTGAATTCTGATCTTTATTGCTGCACTTGAGTTCAGCCTTGAATCCTTGTTGACTTCCAATGAATTGATTAGTTAAATCTGAATAGATCAGCCACGAATTCCTGCAGCTAATTCCTTTGCGTGGCACATCAGCCTCCTCAATTTGGAATAAAGTTTGTCAATGGCTTTCACTTTGTATCAAGCCAAATCTTGACCCGGATTTTGTATCAATTTGGTTTTAGATTTCGTGCTTGTGGATTGTTTTGAGTTTGATGTTGTGGTGTCATTGATTGTCATTTGTTCTGCATATTGAATCAGATTTCATTTCCAAAAGAATTACTTAAGTGCTTAAGAGGATAAGTTATAACTTGAAATCACTTGCTAAGTTCCATGAGTTAAGTTTCCGTTCCTTTCATCTCATTTTCATTCCTAATCGCATTCCAAATTCAAAACCCATATTTTATTTGAAACCCGAAAACACAAACGACACATAAATACGAGCTTGAATTGAACAACGTCAATTAGCCCCGAGAAAAATACGACCTGTGGCCCCTATATTACATTTTCATACTTTTGATTGTAAAAGGGTTTCCAGCATTTCATTTCATTGATATTTAAATTTGATGAGCCCATACATTTCGTGACAAATTAATTAGTATATTTGGGTCTTTCAAATTTTTGGCGCCGTTGCCGGGGAAGCAACTAGTTGATTTGTTTGATTTTTGCTTGTATACTTTTTGATATATCATTGGGTTCTATTTTTTGTTGCTTATTCTTTTGTATACGGTTGCTGCCATTTTTCTTGTTTGTTTTGTGACAGGGCTGCAAATTCAAAATGGGGTCAAAAGAGATAGAAGAGGCATTGGAGGAGTTAAAAAATGTGTTAAAGGGGTTGGACTACCAACTAGAACGTAAAGCTCAGTCATCTACTTACCAGAAGCTACCTCAGCCACAATTTCAGCCTCTCCAGCAATTTCAGCAGCTAAGTCAAGAATTCCAACAACCCTACTCAAATTTCCAACAAATTCAGAATGGGCAGCCCCAATTTTCAGTTTTTGAGCAACCAAATCAGTTTTTTCAGCCACCATTGCAACAATTCGAGCAACCACAACAATTCCAACAATTTCAGCCGAATTCCAGCAATTTCCAGAATTTCCAGAATTTTCAGAACGGGCAGCCAATTTTCCAGAATTTTCAGCCCAGTTTTCAGCAATTTCAGCCCAATTTTCAGCAACCATTTCAGCATTTTGAACCTCAATTCCAGCAATACAATCAAGGGCAGCAAGTGTGTCAACCATTTCAGCAAGATCCGCCTCAAAACCAGCCATTTTATCAGCCTACACAGCCCTTGAACCAGTTTTCACAGCCCTACAATCAAGGGTTTCAAGGGCAGAATTTTCAGCCTTCGGCACCTAATTTTCCAGACCAAAATCAGAACTTTCAAGGCTACATTTCCCAGCAAAGTTTCCAAGAATATCAGTCCTTTAATCAGCCCCAACAGCCATGTTTTCAACCAAATCAGCAAGCTCAAAATTTTCAGCCTACTTCATCCTTTCAAGGTCAATCAAGGAGCTATGCTAACCAAGGAGGCTATGGGAGTTCTAGTGCAGGAAATGTGCTCCAACAGAAGGTCGAGGAAATGTTGCAACAAGTTATGCAACAACAAAGGGTGGAGGAGATAGTTCAACAAGTTTTACTATATCATCAACAAGAGAAACAAAGGCAAGCCCAAAAATCAGAACAATCCCCCGGAGTTGGATTTATATCAGTTCAAGGTGACCCTAGTGCATGGCCAAGTCCTTCTTCAAGTAATCTTGCACATTTGATAGAAGAAGAAGATGACGTACTCATCAAAGTCTGGGCACCTAGAGCATGCATCCCTCCGGAGATTCCTACTCAAAATTCATTTTCAAATGTTTCAGCTCAAGAAGAAGAAACTGAAGCTCCACAGGACCATTCTAGACTTTTATTTTCTGATGATAGCATTATTGATGGTCCTAATTTTTCTGATACTGTTGCTGCAGATATTACAGGAGAAGCATGCAGAGGAGATGATTCCATAGGTGTAGGGGATTGCACTAAGCCCCAGGGACCACCACAAGATTTAGAGAATGAACCAGAAAGTGTAGGGACTTGCTTGGTGGAAGCAAGCACCCAAGGATCACCAGTTGATTGTCCACCAGAGCCTGAGGCTGAAGAGGAGCTTGAACATAACCAGGAGGAGACCACAGATACAGCTACTATTATAGACCCTTCAGGTATTATCCAGCACGCTCAGGTAAGTATTTCTCCTCTTTGTTCAGAAAAATGCAGTGAGGTACCTAGGGATGATTCTATTGACTCTGATGAATTTATTGATATACCCTGTGTAGAGATTGTTTGTGAAAATCCAATAGAGGTACCAAATATTGATTTCCTTGATCATCATGCATTACTTGATACATCTCTTGCTATGGGTGGTGAAATAATTTTAGAGGCACCTATCATTGATGTTGTTTTTTATGATGAATCACTTAATACATCTTTTGTGGATATGGATAGTGAAAATTTTTTAGAAGTGCCTGAAATTGATGTTATTTATTTTGATGAATCTCTTGCTATTTCATATGCTGAGAATGAATGTGAAAGACTTTTGGAGATACCTGATATTGATTTGATTGGCTGTGATACATTGCTTAATACACCCTTGATTGAAAATAATTGTGAAATTTCTATTGATGAGCCAGAAATTGATTTCTTTACATGTGATGAGTATCTGGATGCAAATTTTATAGGAAATAATCATGAAAATTTTATTGAGGCACCACAAATTGATTTAATTGGACATGATGCAGATTTGGATTTATTTCATGCAGAAACTAAACTTATATCATTTCTTTCTGACCCTGTACACTTGAGAGAGGTATTACATTGTTTTGCAGGGTCCAGAAGACTCCAGGAGTGGGTGCTCCAACTGAACAGACTCCAGCCTCCTGGAAGGACTTCTGAAGGGCATCAAGAAGGAGGAGATGATCTTACTTTAATTAAAAGCACTCCACCCCTTGAATGGCTCTTAAACCTGAATCGCCTGCGGCCACCTGAACATATTTCTGCAAAATTCAAGTGTGGGGGAGTTTCAACATTTCCAGCCACCCAGACTCCTCCACTACCAAGATGGAGGCTACTTCTGGATGACTCCGTCCACCAGAATAAAGGGGAGTTTGTTTCTTTTTGTATTTTCTTTTATTTCATTTTTTTTCATTTTCATGCTTCCTAGAATTAGAATTTTCCTTTGAACTGAGTCCTTGTAAATAAATGCATGTTATTTCTTTTGTCACTTTTTCTTGTATGAGTAGAAATAAATGTATCCCTTCAGGTTATCTTCATAGCATTTTAGAGCCTTTTGAAAATAAATTAAATTTAATTGTCAAAACTTAGGGTTTGAGCTAATGGATGAATTCTTGGATGCTTGAGTACTACTTGGTTTTAGATTCTTAATTGAGGACTTGGGATGAATTATTTTGACCTAGTGAGAATTAGCCTTACCTTTGTGATACACATATGACATTGGCTCTAGAACTTGCTTAGGTTCTTTCAAAACCATATTTCAATGATTGGATCACATCTATAGAGACTAATCCATTTGTTTTCCTTTCCACATCAATTTTTAGCAATATTCATGTTTATTCCATTTTTTCTCTACTTATTTCTTACTCTTACCCTCACTTTTCTTTGGACTTGTTGTTTGATTTGTTTCTAATGTTATTTTGCCCGAGACGGACAAAGTTTTAAGTGTGGGGGAGTGATTAGTGATTTGGAAGCAATTTCATTTCGGAAAAAAAAAATTTTGCAATGGAAGGATGGAAACAAATCACATTTTGAGTGAATTGGAATGCCAAGAATTAGCAAGATGAGACAATGGCATATTTTGAAGATCCAAGTGGCATGGTGTGACAATGAAAATTTTTCTGCAAGAAGAAACAAAGGCACGCAAAAGCAAAAAGAAAGCAAAAGTTTGTGCCAAAATGAAGTTATCTTGGGTCCGGAGATGGATTGGATCAAGAATTGGGGAGCTGAGAAAACAAAATGGAAGAGGATGTACAATTCAATTGCAAAGAACCTATGGAAAGAGTCTAAGAAAATTTCGGCAATGAAAAAGCAAATGGCACGCAAGCAAAAGCAAGGATGTGCCATAGAAAAAAAAAATCAGTAAAGCTTGGACTTGCAGCTGTATCTAGCATTGGAAATCAGTAAACTTTGTGTCAAAGAGAATTGCAGCTGTACCTTGCAGTTAGCTATGCTGAAGATTGATCAAATCTGAAACATGGTAGCAGAAAATCTGTGCTATTGCAGAAATCTGTGCTATTGCTGATGCTGGAATCCGATCTACTGATATGGAATGGATGGAATGAATTTCCAGCTGGATACAATCTGAATTGAAGCTGAGATACTTCAACTTTGAGCTGCTGAAATGATACAACTGCTGTGCCAAGAGAAAATTCAGGAAATCTGAGCAGTTAACAAAGAAATTGTGCCAAAAACAGAGAACAAAAGAAATTTCTGTGAAGTGCAGGAAATTGCTGCCGAGTGCTGACTTGTAGATGCTGAAACAATACAAACTGCATTACAAGGGCAGCTGATCTGCAACCAAAATCAGAAGCCAGCAGCTGACTTGTAGGACAAATCTCTGCATTCAAGCTGAAGAAGAAACAAATCTGCAAAGAAAAAAAGTGCACACAAGACCTCCACTAACAAGGCTGCTGAATTTGCAATTGCTAGAGCTGTTCCTTGCCTAGATCTGCAACATCTTGTAGTGAGTGAACTGAGCTGGAGTTAATCTGCTTCATGGCAGAAAAACTTGTGTCAAACAGAGAAAGAAGAAAATGCAGTGAAGGAATTTTTGAAATTGCAGGGAAGGAAGTGGTTGAAATTCAAATGCTGATCAGAATTTTCGAGAGGAACAATTTACATTTTCCACCACTATATGATGTATTTACTTTGAGAAATCAGAGAATGGAAAGACTGAGGTACTTGCATAGAGCTGAAAACTGAAACAGAAAACATGATGCAATCGAAATGTGCCAAAAGTGAAGGGTATCAAGAGTAGTTGCAAGAGTTAGTGAAGGATGTATGTGAGCATCAAATTTTTGTTCCGAATTGTTATTTGAGGACTCAAGCTCTCTGATACGATCTCTGATCTAAATGTGCTCTATTGTAATACTTGAGAGCAGAAAAAAAAAAGAGAGAAAAGAAAAAAACAGTTTGAGAAAAGAAAAGAAAAAGAGAGAAATAAAGTGGCACACAACAAGTGAACTTTGGCACCATGAAATCAAGTGAAATTTTTCTCATCCAAGTCCAAGCTTGCATCACCACATTCTGACATTCACTAGAGAGAAAGAAAGAAAGAAAAAATCTGAGAAAAGAGTGAAAGAAGCAAGGTTGGCACAAAAATTGAAACTTGGCACAAGGAAGTAAAGAAAGGGTTTTTCATCCAAATCAAAGGAATTTGTTTAAGTTTGACTTCCCAACATTTTTGATATCATTAGAGGACTGTCAAGATGGGGCAAAGCACATTGGAAATATTTTTGAGCAACCAAGTCTTCCACTCCATCAATTTTTCCATTTTCTTGACTTTTATTCCATTTATTGCCATTTTTCATGTTTTCATTTGTTTTTATAGTTGTTGATCCTATTCATGATTAATGGTGGAGATTAGATAATAAGCAAGCCTATGGTAGTGCAAGAAACATGTGTGTTTGAGTGAGCTCCACTTCCATCACCAACTTAGAACTTAAGAGAGAGCCACTAAAACTTCCCTTGAAAGGCTAGTGATTTAAATTCATCTCAATGACTCATGATGGATGAAAAGGCTAAGTTGTTGATTTAAGGACAAGATAGTAATCCATAGAGCTTAGATTTATGAGAATTGACAACCCTAGGTAATTTCTTTTCATTTGTTTCTAATTATGCTTAAGAAAGCCTAAGGGATACATATTTAATTGTTTCGCGAGACGCTCAAGGTTAAGTGTGGGGGAGTTGATAAGCACCATTTTATTGATTATTTTAAGTGCTTAAATCCATGTTTGATCCATGTTTTTATTGTTTAATTGTGATTTTACCCTAGGTTTTAGGATTTTCTATTATTTTGGACTTAATTGCAAAATTACATATTTTTGGATTATTTGGCCACTAATTTTCTGATATATTTTTGTAGGCATGAAAGGATCCTGGACCTAGGGTATACTGGGTCAAACTTGAGTCGGATGTGAACCGGATCGAATTATCAAGCCTACGATTAATCCGGGCCGTCCGATTCAATAGCGGCTAGATCTGAGCCATCCGAGACGATCTGAAGCAATCCGAGCTAGGGTTAGGGTTGATCAAGCTCTATGATCAAGATCTGAAAGTTTCATCCCAATCAGAGCTAAATCAACCGTTGGATCAAGCAAGGAGGGCTCTAGAGCGTCCATTCACAGATAGAGTTGATCTGGACCATCCGTTGCACATCTGGAGGATCCGAGCTACCACAAGGCAGATCCTGACCCCAGATCATCATCATAAAAGTTTGGCTTCAATCAGAGCAAGATCAGCCGTTGGATCTCCTCCGATCGATCTGAGCCGTCCATTGACTCCTATTTAATCAAAAACACAGCCGCAGCTCAACTCGTCGCGTCTCCGCCGTTCTTCATCTTCTTCGTGAGTTCTTAGCAATTTTTCGATAGTTCTTCATCAAAGGAGGCGCGTCCCCTCGATTTCTCCTTTAGATCATGTGCTAGGTCAGTGGGAGAGCTTCTCGGTGAAATTCCAGCCTCAATTTGCCCAAGAAACAGGGATGTTGAGAGGTTTCCGCAACTCTGCCATTTGATGCCTTTGGATCAGCTGCGCTTCAATACCTTCCACCCGAGCTATCCAGAGGGGTTCCCTGAGTAGCTTGGACCATCATCCACCCACCCACGCACGCAGACGCAGCTGCAATGAAGAATTCGAATGGAAAATTTCAGATTTGAGCAATCTGAGCTGGTTTTGAATCGCAGGGGTTGTTACCATCGACTTGCTGAGCTTGCGGGTTCGAGGCTCACTCTTGCTTGACGACCAAGAAGCATTTGAGCTAGGGAAGGCTTGAGGAGTAGTTTAACAAGTTAATTTCATGTTTCTAGCTGTAGTTTCGAATCTGAATTCTGTTCCTGTTTCTGATTTCTGTTTTAGCTGCTGTAATTTCGTTTATTGCATAGTTTCTGCTTAATTAGGATTTAAATCTTCATGTTAATAGTTTAAGAACTTTCTTAGTGATCAATTGAAGTTAATTTCAGTTTATTTCATATTGTAATTGCTGCGTGCCATCTCCATTTGTGCGTATCAGCCCTGTTTTTCGTCATTTCTGAAATTTCTGTTCTTCACGCTGCGTATCAGCAGCGTATCATCCTTCAGTTTCTACAAATTTTCGATTATTGAGCTCCCTTATATAGCAGCTAGCCTAGTTTATTACTGATTTGATCTGATACTAGTTTGATAAAATCGATTCAAGTGTGCTTGTAGTGATGTTTCTGCCATGTAGTTTACTTGGTATGCAGCAATTCAGCTTTTCCCTGTTGCGTATCAAGATTTCATCTTGCTTATCAGTTGTTATATCTGCTAATCAGATTGTTTCCTTATCAGTTTCTGTTCGGTAATGTTTCAGTCCCCATTCTGCAATTCCGTGTGTAATTTGGCATAATAATTGTCTCTGAAACTCAGCTTATATGCCCCTGTGTCAAGCTAATGGAAGCTGCCCTGTATAGAGTAATGATTCAGTCTGAATTCTGATCTTTATTGCTGCACTTGAGTTCAGCCTTGAATCCTTGTTGACTTCCAATGAATTGATTAGTTAAATCTGAATAGATCAGCCACAAATTCCTGCAGCTAATTCCTTTGCGTGGCACATCAGCCTCCTCAATTTGGAATAAAGTTTGTCAATGGCTTTCACTTTGTATCAAGCCAAATCTTGACCCGGATTTTGTATCAATTTGGTTTTAGATTTCGTGCTTGTGGATTGTTTTGAGTTTGATGTTGTGGTGTCATTGATTGTCATTTGTTCTGCATATTGAATCAGATTTCATTTCCAAAAGAATTGCTTAAGTGCTTAAGAGGATAAGTTATAACTTGAAATCACTTGCTAAGTTCCATGAGTTAAGTTTCCGTTCCTTTCATCTCATTTTCATTCCTAATCGCATTCCAAATTCAAAACCCATATTTTATTTGAAACCCGAAAACACAAACGACACATAAATACGAGCTTGAATTGAACAACGTCAATTAGCCCCGAGAAAAATACGACCTGTGGCCCCTATATTACATTTTCATATTTTGATTGTAAAAAGGGTTTCCAGTTATTCATTGATATTTAAATTTGATGAGCCCATACATTTCGTGACAACTTTAATTAGTATATTTTGGGTCCGTCAAATTTTTACGTTCTAGTTGATAGTCCAACCCCTTTAACACATTTTTTAACTCCTCCAATGCCTCTTCTATCTCTTTTGACCCCATTTTGAATTTGCAGCCCTGTCACAAAACAAACAAGAAAAATGGCAGCAACCGTATACAAAAATAGAGCACAATAAAATAGAACCCAATGATATGTCTAAAAGTATACAAGCAAAAATCAAACAAATCAACTAGTTGCTTCCCCGGCAACGGCGCCAAAAATTTGACGGGCCCAAAATATACTGTCACGAATGTGGGTCCATCAAATTAATATCAATGAATGAAATGAAATGCTGGAAACCCTTTTACAATCAAAAGTATGAAAATGTAATATAGGGGCCACAGGTCGTATTTTTCTCGGGGCTAATTGACGTTGTTCAATTCAAGCTCGTATTTATGTGTCGTTTGTGTTTTCGGGTTTCAAATAAAATATGGGTTTTGAATTTGGAATGCGATTAGGAATGAAAATGAGATGAAAGGAACGGAAACTTAACTCATGGAACTTAGCAAGTGATTTCAAGTTATAACTTATCCTCTTAAGCACTTAAGCAATTCTTTTGGAAATGAAATCTGATTCAATATGCAGAACAAATGACAATCAATGACACCACAACATCAAACTCAAAACAATCCACAAGCACGAAATCTAAAACCAAATTGATACAAAATCCGGGTCAAGATTTGGCTTGATACAAAGTGAAAGCCATTGACAAACTTTATTCCAAATTGAGGAGGCTGATGTGCCACGCAAAGGAATTAGCTGCAGGAATTCGTGGCTGATCTATTCAGATTTAACTAATCAATTCATTGGAAGTCAACAAGGATTCAAGGCTGAACTCAAGTGCAGCAATAAAGATCAGAATTCAGACTGAATCATTACTCTATACAGGGCAGCTTCCATTAGCTTGACACAGGGGCATATAAGCTGAGTTTCAGAGACAATTATTATGCCAAATTACACACGGAATTGCAGAATGGGGACTGAAACATTACCGAACAGAAACTGATAAGGAAACAATCTGATTAGCAGATATAACAACTGATAAGCAAGATGAAATCTTGATACGCAACAGGGAAAAGCTGAATTGCTGCATACCAAGTAAACTACATGGCAGAAACATCACTACAAGCACACTTGAATCGATTTTATCAAACTAGTATCAGATCAAATCAGTAATAAACTAGGCTAGCTGCTATATAAGGGAGCTCAATAATCGAAAATTTGCAGAAACTGAAGGATGATACGCTGCTGATACGCAGCGTGAAGAACAGAAATTTCAGAAATGACGAAAAACAGGGCTGATACGCACAAATGGAGATGGCACGCAGCAATTACAATATGAAATAAACTGAAATTAACTTCAATTGATCACTAAGAAAGTTCTTAAACTATTAACATGAAGATTTAAATCCTAATTAAGCAGAAACTATGCAATAAACGAAATTACAGCAGCTAAAACAGAAATCAGAAACAGGAACAGAATTCAGATTCGAAACTACAGCTAGAAACATGAAATTAACTTGTTAAACTACTCCTCAAGCCTTCCCTAGCTCAAATGCTTCTTGGTCGTCAAGCAAGAGTGAGCCTCGAACCCGCAAGCTCAGCAAGTCAATGGTAACAACCCCTGCGATTCAAAACCAGCTCAGATTGCTCAAATCTGAAATTTTCCATTCGAATTCTTCATTGCAGCTGCGTCTGCGTGCGTGGGTGGGTGGATGATGGTCCAAGCTACTCAGGGAACCCCTCTGGATAGCTCGGGTGGAAGGTATTGAAGCGCAGCTGATCCAAAGGCATCAAATGGCAGAGTTGCGGAAACCTCTCAACATCCCTGTTTCTTGGGCAAATTGAGGCTGGAATTTCACCGAGAAGCTCTCCCACTGACCTAGCACATGATCTAAAGGAGAAATCGAGGGGACGCGCCTCCTTTGATGAAGAACTATCGAAAAATTGCTAAGAACTCACGAAGAAGATGAAGAACGGCGAAGACGCGACGAGTTGAGCTGCGGCTGTGTTTTTGATTAAATAGGAGTCAATGGACGGCTCAGATCGATCGGAGGAGATCCAACGGCTGATCTTGCTCTGATTGAAGCCAAACTTTTATGATGATGATCTGGGGTCAGGATCTGCCTTGTGGTAGCTCGGATCCTCCAGATGTGCAACGGATGGTCCAGATCAACTCTATCTGTGAATGGACGCTCTAGAGCCCTCCTTGCTTGATCCAACGGTTGATTTAGCTCTGATTGGGATGAAACTTTCAGATCTTGATCATAGAGCTTGATCAACCCTAACCCTAGCTCGGATTGCTTCAGATCGTCTCGGATGGCTCAGATCTAGCCGTTATTGAATCGGACGGCCCGGATTAATCGTAGGCTTGATAATTCGATCCGGTTCACATCCGACTCAAGTTTGACCCAGTATACCCTAGGTCCAGGATCCTTTCATGCCTACAAAAATATATCAGAAAATTAGTGGCCAATTAATCCATTTTAATGTAATTTTGCAATTAAGTCCAAAATAATAGAAAATCCTAAAACCTAGGGTAAAATCACAATTAAACAATAAAAACATGGATCAAACATGGATTTAAGCACTTAAAATAATCAATAAAATGGTGCTTATCAGCGCCTGACTCCATTTAGGTGCCTGGGAAGCAGTGAACTCCATCCCTTGTTCCTGCAACCAGGGTTAGTTCCAAAACACAAACAATATATAAGTTAAGTCCAGTTAACAGCCGGAGCTGTCTTGGTTCTGACTTTGGGCTTCCCAAATGTAACCGTAGGTCGAACCAATGCCTAATGTTCCCTCCTGCAGGCAACGCGTCCTCGCCTACTCCTCTCAGGAGAGTTTACCTTTTTGCCAATCGGCTCCTCCGGTTGGACTTTTGCCCAATCCTCCAGATCTGGTCTTTGTGCCTAGTCCGCGACCAAGACTTATTGCCCAACCCCCGGTCAGGTCTTCGGTGTCCAGCCCTCGGCCAGGACTTATTGCCCAATTCCTCGAATCAGGACTTCGTGCCCAGTCCGTGACCAGGACTTATTGTCCAACCCTATGTCAGGACTTAGGTGCCCAGCCCTCGACCATGACTTATTGCCCAGCCCTCGACCATGACTTATTGCCCAATTCCTTGAATCAGGACTTCGTGCCTAGTTTACGTAGGACTTTTCCTACGCACTTAAAGAACTTCATTAGATCACATGATAACCTTAACTTATGAACTCTTTGCCATTATCAAAACACAGGTTCAATCTTGGTGCTTCCGGCACCAACAATCTCCCCCTTTTTGATTTATGACAACCAGGCTCAAAAAGTTAAGTTTAAAACATATAAAGCAGATGTATATAAAGAGAACATGTTTATTCTAAGAAAACCACTTTTTTAAAATACATTTACTAAGCTCCCCCTAAAATAGAAATTCTCCCCTAAAGCTTTCAATGATATGCAATTTTCCAAAAAGACAAAGTGTTTAAATTTTGACAATTGTTTTACATAACAAAACAAAGCATTTGCACACTTACAAAGATTTTCCACTTAAAAAAAATTATTGTGCACTTGAAAAATCTTTTTGAAAAAATATTTGCACTTAGAAAAATTTTGTACATAGAAACATTTGCACTAAAAAATTTACATAAACAAATTTGTGCACTTACAAAAATATTTTACTTTAGAAAAAATTTTGTGCACTTAGAAAATTTAACTTAGAAAAATTTCTGCACTTAGAAAAAATTTACTTAAACAAATTTGTGCATTTAGATTAGATTTTAACTTAGAAAAAAAAATTTGTGCACTTAGAAGAATATTTTACTTAGAAAAAATTTTGTGCACTTAAAAAAATATTTTACTTAGAAAAAAAATTTGTGCACTTAAAAAATTTTAACTTTACTTGAAAATTTGTGCACTTAGAAAATTTTAACTTTGCTTGAAAATTTAACTTTACTTTTTGAATGAAAATTTTTACTCTCTTCCTTTCTCTCTCCCCCTTTGCCATATATCAAAAAAATTGATAGAAAACCAATTGCAAATCAATTTCGAATCAGAGCCAGTTAAAACAATTTTAAATACGTATTGAACCAACTCTAGTGAACCCAGGCAAAAACAAATCAAACTAATTAAACTGAACTTGTTCGGGTCCTGTCTAACCTAGTTAGCTACTTACTAACTATTATATAATAGCAGCTTTCACTAGGGTTAGTCAAGTTAAGTGATTTGATCAAGTTAGATTTTTTAAGCTTGAACAGTTAACTTGATTGATGTTCAATTATATTTACCACCTCAACTACTCTAGATGCACTGACTTAAAGTATCTTAAGTCAGGGCATAGACCTAAGCATCTCAACCCAGTCTAGGTTATCAATCAAAGTGTCGTAAGGTGCTTGTGAGATGTTGGCTTCTAGATCTATAGGTGCATGCAATTCTTGGGTTAAAGCCTAGGCTAAGTCCATTTGCGTAGAAAACCCTAGTTTTAAAAGGGGTAATTTTTGAAAAATCTAAGTTTAAAAACAATTTTAAATTTCAAGACCTAGGAAAAAGATTTTTCAAAGAAATATGAAATACTAATTTTTGAAAAAAATTTGAAAATATAAAAGATTTTTGGGAAAAAAATAGTCCTATTCTACTAAGCATAACCCTAAAATATTAGTTAATTGTGAAGCAGATAAATAAATAGTCAAATATGAAGTAGATAAGTAGCAGATAAGTAAATAGAAGTAGTGAAAGATTAACAAGTCAACACAAGGATCAAACCAAGTCAAAAAGACAATGTGAGTCAGCAAGTCAGCCCTACACAGTAGGGAAAGTCAAATCATTAGATACAACTCTGATCTAAGATGATGGGCCAGGGTGCCAAAATGGACCGGGGTGCCACGACCGAAACATAGACATCATCTCATCGTGTCGGGCCTGGTTTGCATCGTGCTCAGCCTGAAGTGCGTCCATGTGCTCGACGTGGTGAGCCTCTATCTCCTCTTAGAGACTATGGACCTCCGTCTCTATCCGTGCCAAGCACTAGTCCGTAGTCAGTGGTGGAGGCTCTCACAAATGCTCCTCAATCTCGGCGGCGAGATTGGCTATGTCGACGTCCACCTAGTCGTTCGAGTCGATCTGTCGTCGAGCACCTCGTCGTCTCCACGATAAAACCCCGGTGGTCGAGATGTCTATGGCCGCTAAAGAAAAGTTCCTAGCCCCTATCTCATCAAATTCGATCATTGTGATGACCTCCCCAGCAGAGATGTCACGACCATGGTGAAGAAGGAGGGAAGTGAGAATGTGACAGTAGGGCATGCATACTCGGGAATGGGTGGATATGCAAGACGCGTAAATGATCGTCTGGAACATGTGTAGACCGGTGTCTATGTCCAGTTGGTGGATCATCGCGTAGAGAAGGAAAGTGTGGAAAGGTCGCATAGCTACAACATCCCGAGTGGTCAATGGAAGAATGTAGCGGACTAGGACAATATAGAGAGCGTAATCCTGAATGCGTAGATCGACAGACTGAAATCTCTGTACCATCGGATCTGTCGCATCTCCGAAAAAATAGGAATAGAGAGTTGTTGGGACCGGGTGCATGTTGACATGGATGCGGGTTCGTAATTTTAAAAGTAATTACGTGCAGCAGAAGATTTAGCATAAATAATTTCTCAGATTATTTAACCACACATCTAAGCATGCAACTTTATCTTGTGTAGACATGATCATATATTTAAAATTTTACAGAAACGTAAACTAATTTACTTATTACCTCGTGTAACTCGAAGGAAGGGACGAGATCCAACCGTAAGCGTCCCTCAGAAGCTCCGCCTCTATTCGCGTCCATGCCGAGTATCTTCGGGATGACTTCGCAAAGCCACGAGTTTCGTGTTCTCGAGAACTACTAGATTCTCCGAGAACGCGACAAGAAAAACCAAGAGAGAAGTAAACACATCGGAAAAACTCACTACCAAAGTTGGCCGGAATCACAATTCCGGCGAGAAGGAGGAAGATGACTTGCGCCCAATCCCAAGGTGATGATGGCCGGAGAGGATGATCGTCCCAACGGAAGAACTTCGTCGCCTCGGTGCTTCTCCTTGTGCTCACGGCAAGAAGAAGGGAGAAGAACCTTGTGTGTAATGACCCGACCCATTTGGCGGCCCATTTACTGGCCCTCACGACCGTCGTACCGTCGACCGTCAACCGTGTCGTTACCACTACTAGGTCTTTCCACCCCTGGGTGTGGATTTTTGCCTTCCCAGGATTCGAAACCTAGACCCAGGCTTAATCTAGTTCTTTGTGAATCTTGAATACCAATTGAGCTATAGCTCAATTGGTATTCAGGATTCATAAAGAACTAGATTTAAGCCTGGGTCTAGGGTTCGAATCCTGGGAAGGCAAAAATCCACCGACCAGGCGGTGGGAAGGCTTAGTATGGTAAGGCACGGTCGACGGGTACGACGGTACGACAGTCATGAGGGCCGGTAAATGGGCCGGTAAATGGGCCGCCAAACGGGTCGGGTCGTTACAATAAAAAGGCGCCTTTTTATTGTAACGACCCGGCCCATTTGGCGGCCCATTTACCGGCCCTCACGACCGTCGTGCCGTCGACCGTCGACCGTGCCGTTACCACTACTAGGTCTTTCCACCCCTGGGTGTGGATTTTTGCCTTCCCAGGATTCGAAACCTAGACCCAGGCTTAATCTAGTTCTTTGTGCATCCTGAATACCAATTGAGCTATAAATGGGCCGCCAAATGGGCCGGGTCGTTACAATAAAAAGGCGCCTTTTATTATAACGACCCGGCCCGTTTGGCGGCCCATTTACTGGCCCTCACGACCGTCGTACCGTCGACCGTCGACCGTGCCGTTACCACTACTAGGTCTTTCCACCCCTGGGTGGCTCAATTGGTATTCAGGATTCACAAAGAACTAGATTAAGCCTGGGTCTAGGTTTCGAATCCTGAGAAGGCAAAAATCCACACCCAGGGGTGGAAAGACCTAGTAGTGGTAACGGCACGGTCGACGGTCGATGGTCATGAGGGCCGGTAAATGGGCCGCCAAATGGGCCAGGTCGTTACATTGTGGCCGGCCAAGAGGAAGAAGGGAGGAGAGGGAGAGAGCCCAGGCAAGACTACTTGGATGGATCATCTTTCATGGCACCCCTTGGGTCCTTTATATAGGGAGCTCCTCCTCAATCAAGCCTCTCAATTTTGGCATAATTTTTATATCAAACCATAATTGATTTTTGTCTCATGATTAAAATCAAATTTTAATTCATGATAAAAAAACAATCAAGCCTTTTAATTTTGGCATAATTTTTATATCAAACCATAATTGATTTTTGTCTCATGATTAAAATCAAATTTTAATTCATGATAAAATCAATCAAGCCTCTTCCATCTTATGGAATAAATCTCCAATCAATCCATGATTGATTAAAACAAAACAAAAGAGAAAGAGAGAGAGGGCCGGCCAAACCAAGGAGAATATGTTGGATCGAGAGAAACGATAGAGGGGGGTGAATATCGTTAAACGCTTTTCGGATAAGAACTAGAGCAAGTACGCAACGGAATAAAAACAATCGCGAACACAGGTAGTTTTACTTGGTTCGGAGCCTAGGTCAACTCCTACTCCAAAACGTTTATAGAGAGATATTACAAAAGCAGTATAGTAAAAAAGTAACTCTTCTTTTATCGACGTCCGATGTAGATTGAATTTTCGGAGCAACGGGGCATCGTCGGCGCTTGAGTCTCGAGTCAGGAGGTTTCCGGAGCAGAGCGTGGGAGTAGAAGAGCGTGATTGCGTTGAATGAATTGATGTTCGAAGCCTTGGGGTCGAGGGCCTATTTATAGCCCCTGGGGGCGCTCGGGACGTCGGGGGCACCCCCCCACGTGTCAGCCAATCCGACTTTCACTCGGTCAGCTTCTGATCCCTTCAAACTCGAGATCAGATCTTGACGGGGGCGCCCGCGACGCTGGGGGCGCCCGAGTTGACCGGGTCTCTTCTTATCCGTGGGCTTCGATGGGATCTGCTTCGTTAGCTTCACCTGGGGGCGCCCGGGAGCAGCGGGGGCGCCCGGGACCACAGGGGCGCCCTGCCCATGAGCTGCAGATGCAGTTCCTTTGCTTCAACTGTTTGTGTTCACCTTGGGGGCGCCCGGGACACTCCGGGCGCCCTACTCAGCCTTTGCCTCACTCCTTTGAGGTTCTCTGAGCTGCAGACACTCGTTCCTTCGGTCCTGCATCCAGGGTTAGTCCAAAACAACATAAAACATTAAGATGTTAGTTTATACAGCCTTAGCTGTCTTGGTTCTGACTTTGGGCCTCCAAAATGGAGCCCTAGGTCAAACCGACGCCTACTGTTCCCTCGACGGGGAACGCATCCTCACCTACTCCTCTCGGGAGAATGTACCTGATGCCAATCGGCTCCTCCGATTGGACCTTTGCCTAGCGGTCCTTCGCCAGATCTTGGATACCAAGCTGTCCTTCGCCCGGTGCCTAGCATTCCTTCGCCAGGTCTTCAGTCCCAAGCTGTCCTTCGCCTGGTGCCTAGCAGTCCTTCGCTAGGTGCCTAGCAGTCCTTCGCTAGGGCTTCAGTGCCCTGCCATTCACTCTCCAGTACCTAGCAGTCCTTCGCTAGGACTTTTTACCCTGGCATTCCTTCGCCAATGCCTAGCAGTCCTTCGCTAGGACTTTTTACCCTGGCATTCCTTCGCCAGTGCCTAGCAGTCCTTCGCTAGGACTTTTCCTGCACACTTGAGTAGCATGTTAGATAACAAATAAGACTTAACTTTTGAACCCTTTTGCCATTACAAAACTCAGGTTCGACTTGGGTGCTTTCTGCACCAACAATCTCTCCCTTTTTGATTTATGGCAACCCTGGTTCAAAAAGTTAAGTTAATCAGAGCAAGTAAAAATTAAATTTTGTTCCCTCCCCCTGGAAGGAATTTCCCCCTAGATTTTTCAAAACTTCGTGGGGTTTTTGAAAATAAATTCTAAGTTTAAGGATGAATTTTTACTTAGAATAATTTTCAACAGAAATTAATTTTGGTTGTCTATTTTGGAGAACTTGTAGAATATTTAAGTTTAAATACTTAGAAAACTTAAGAAGGATTTTGAAAAACTTAAGTTTGAGTACTAAAGAAAATTTTGACGCCTTAAGTTTAAAGTACTCAAAGAAGTTTTGAAAACTTTAAGTTTTAAAGTACTTAGTGAAATTTGAAAAACTTAAGTACTTAGGAGTACTTTAGGGAAGTTTTGAAAAACTTAAGTACTTAGAAATGTTTTGAAAAACTTAGAAAAGTTTTGAAGTACTTAAGTACTTAGAAAAGTTTAGGAAAGTTTTAAAAACACTTAAGTACTTAGAAAAGTTAAAAGAAACTTAAGTACTTAGAAAACTTTAGTACTTAGACAAGTTTAGTACTTAGACAAGTTTTGAAAAACTTAAGTACTTAGGAAAGGTTTGAAAAACTTAGTACTTTTGAAAAATTTAGTACTTTTGAAAAATTTAGTACTTTTGAAAAATTTAGTATTTTTGAAAAATTTAGTATTTTTGAAAAAACTTAATTAAGTACTTTTTGAATAAAGGATAGAGTTTGAGTTAGAGAAAAAATTTTAAACTAGAAAAAAATTTTAAACTCTCTCCTTTCCTCTCTCTCTCCCCCTTTGCCATATATCAAACACAAATAAATATAGCAGAAACAGAATAATTAAATTGCATAAAGGAAAATAACTTGCATGATTTTGCTGTACTGAACCAATTCATGATGAGAATTAAATCAAATCAGTTTCAATTTCCTCTTTTAGGGACCTGTCTAACCCAATTAGCTACTTACTAACTGTTATAAACAGTAGTTTTCGCTAGGGTTAGTCAAGTTAAGTGTTCTGTTCAAGTTAGATTTTCTAAACTTGACACTTAACTTGATTACTGTGTCAGTTGTATTTAGTGTCCTAATTACTACAGATGCACTGACTTAATGTTGGATCGAGAAAACCGATAGAGGGGGGGTGAATATCGGAAATCGTTCGGAATTTCGTAAAGAGCAATTGCACAGCGAAAGTAAAAATAAACACAACACAGAGACACAGTCGATTTTACTTGGTTCGGAGCCTGTGTCGACTCCTACTCCAAGGCCCACGGTCATTGACCGTTTACTTTGGGCAATTCTATATGAAGCGCAATAATAGTTACAGAATTTGGTTACAAAGTTAGTGCACGAAAATAATAATAAAGAATTGCACTCTTCGTTACCGACGTCCGGAGTGTATTGACTTTTTCGGGGCAGCGGGACGTCGTCGGCTCGAGTTAGAGTGTTTCCGGAGCAAGGCACGAGCGTAGAAGAGCTTTGAGGCATTGAAAAGAATTGATACTTGGAAGCCTTGGTCGAGGGTCCTTTATATAGGGCCTGGGGGCGCCCGAGACGTCGGGGGCGCCCCCCACGTGTCCTTCGATCCGGTTCAATCTCGGTCAGCGTCTGATCCCCTTATCTTCGGGATCCGCTTTGACCGGGGCGCCCGGAGTGCTCGGGGCACCCGGATTGACTGGGTCAAATCTTATCTTCTGGCTTCAAAGGCTTCTGGTTCGAGGCATGCGCATGGGGGCGCCCGGGACGCTGGGGGCGCCCGGCCCAGCAGCTGTTCGAACCCTTTTTTCTTTGACTTGTTTTGTATGCACCTTGGGGGCACCCGGGACACTCCGGGCGCCTTACTCAGCCATTGCCTCTCTCCTTTGAGGCTTTCTGAGCTGCAGACACACGTTCCTTCGGTCCTGCATCCAGGGTTAGTCCAAAACACAATGCAACAATAAAATATTTATTTATACAGCCTTAGCTGTCTTGGTTCTGACTTTGGTCTCCAAAATGGAGCCCTAGGTCGAACCGACGCCTACTGTTCCCTCGACGGGGAACGCGTCCTCACCTACTCCTCTCGGCAGAATTTACCTAATGCCAACCGTTCCTCTGGTTGGACTTTTGCCTGACGGTCCTTTGTCAGGTCTTGGATACTGGCAGTCCTTCGCCAGTTGCCTAGCAGTCCTTCGCTAGGGCTTGGATACTGGCTGTCCTTCGCCAGTTGCCTAGCAGTCCTTCGCTAGGGCTTTGCTACTGGCAGTCCTTCGCCAGTTGCCTAGCAGTCCTTCGCTAGGGCTTTGCTTCTAGCACTCCTTCGCCAGTTGCCTAGCATTCCTTCGCTAGAACTTTGCTACTGGCACTCCTTCGCCAGTTGCCTAACATTCCTTCGCTAGGACTTTATCTCTGCACACTAGAGTAACTTGTTAGAAACACAAGTAAGACTTAACTTTTGACCTCTGTTGCCATTATCAAAACACAGGTTTGGCTTTGGTGCATTCTGCACCAACACTTAAAGCATCTTGAATTAAGGCAAAGACCTAAGCATCTCAACCCTTTCTAAGTTATCAATCAAAAGTACCCTAAGGTGCTTGTGAGATGCTGGCTTCTAAATCTATAGGTGCATGCACTTCTAGGGTTAGGTCCTAGGCTAAGTCCATTTTCAAAAAAACCCTAGTTTTGAAAGGGGTAGTTTTGAAAATAAAACTAAGTCAAAAATTTTATTTTTCGAACCTTTTCAAAACTAAATAAAAGATGATTTTGAAAGCATTTAAAAATTTCTTTAAAACTAATTTGAGTAAAAAAACCAATAGTAGACTCAACCTATTCTACCAAGCATAGTCCTAACTGCCTTCTTAGTGAGCTGAACTCAGACTCAGGTAGTGGTTTAGTAAATATATCAGCTAGGTTGGATTTAGAGTCTATATGCTTAAGTACTATTTCACCCCTGGCTACATGGTCTCTTACAAAGTGATGTTTAACTTCTATGTGTTTAGTTCTTGAATGTTGGATTGGGTTCTTGGTTAGATTAATTGAGCTTATGTTGTCAATGAATACTTGAGTTTGGGTGTAGCTAAGCTGGAAGTCCTTAAGAGTGTGCATCATCCATAAAAGTTGTGCTACACACTCTCCTAAGGCTACAAACTCAGCTTCAGTTGTGGATAGAGCTACACAGTGCTGTTTTCTGCTGCACCAACTTACTAGACTATTTCCTAACAGTTGGCAGCTTCCACTTGTGCTCTTTCTATCTAATTTACAACCAGCGTAGTCAGAATCCGAATATCCTGACAAATCAAAAGTTGAAGTCCTAGGATACCAAATCCCTACATTTAGGGTGCCCTTAACATATCTTAGTATTCTTTTTAGGGCTTCTAAGTGTGTTTCCTTAGCACATGTTTGGTATCTAGCACACATTCCTACAGAAAAAGGATATCAGGTCTGCTGGCTGTAAGGTACAGTAGACTTCCTATCATACTTCTATAGAGTTTAGGGTCTACTGGTTTTCCATCAGGGTCACTATCTATTTTTACATTTGTGGCCATGGGAGTACTTATGCTTTTAGAGTTATCCATATTAAATTTCTTTATTAATTCTTTAGCATATTTGGATTGATGGATATAGTTTCCATCTCTAGTTTGTTTGATTTGTAACCCTAGAAAGAAATTTAGCTCACCAACTAAACTCATTTCAAACTCATTTTTCATTATTTTCACGAATTCTTTTAGAAAGTTTGAGTTGGTGGACCCAAAGATTATGTCATCTACGTATATTTGGGCAATAAATATATCTTTTCCTAAGGTTTTAATAAATAGGGTTGAGTCAATTTGACCTTGTTTAAATTCTTTAGAAATTAAGTAAGTTGATAGGCGTTCATACCAGGCCCTAGGTGCTTGTTTTAGTCCATATAGTGCTTTAGTAAATTTATAAACATGGTCAGGTCTTTCTAAGTTCTCAAATCCAGGGGGTTGTCCTACATAGACTTCTTCTTTAATGAATCCATTTAGAAAGGCTGACTTTACATCCATTTGGTATAGTTTGAATCCTTTATGGGACGCAAAGGCCAATAACATCCTAATGGACTCAAGTCTAGCTACTGGGGCATAGGTTTCGTCATAATCTAATCCTTCTACTTGGCTGAATCCTTTCGCTACTAAGCGGGCTTTATTTCTGACTATTTCTCCTTGATTATTTAACTTATTCCTGAAAACCCACTTAGTGTCAATGACGGATTTGCCCTCAGGTTTAGGCACTAATTCCCAGACTTGGTTCCTCTCAAATTGGGCAAATTCTTCTTGCATAGCTATGATCCAATCAGGATCAGGTAGGGCTTCATCGATAGTCTTAGGTTCTATTTTTGATATCATTGCTATTTGACTAAGGTTTCTATAGGAGGATCTAGTCCTGACTCCTAGAGTTGGATCACCCACAATTTAATCTGTTGGGTGACTGAGTTTGGGTTTCTTGGTTCTTCTAGAACTTGGTTCAGCCTCAGGTCCGGCTGGTCGGTTGGTTCACTATTTAATTCAACTCTTTGAGCTGGTTCAATTATTGGGTCAATAGTTGGTTGATTTGACTCAGTAGTTGGTTCAATAGTTAGTTCGTTTAAGGGTTCAATTAAAGGTTCAACAGTTTGTTCATTAAATTCTTGATCAGAAGATGACGTTAGGTCTGGATTATCAGATGTTGGGTTGATTTCTTCATCAAATATTAAGTTTGTCGTTTCTTCAATTTTCTTAGTTTGTTTTTTATAAACCCTATAGGCTCTACTTGTGGTTGAATATCCTAGGAAGATGCCTGGGGTTGACTTAGACTGGAATTTTCCTAAGTAGTCTTTGGTGTTCAGGATATGGACTTTGCATCCAAAGACCCTTAGGTAGTGTAGATTTGGAAGTCTATGGTAATATAGTTCATAGGGTGTTTTGTTATGTCGCTTGTTAATCAAGACCCTATTTTGGATGTAGCAAGCCGTATTAATTGCTTCTGCCCAATATTGGTTGGCTAAGTTAAATTCATTGAGCATAGCCCTAGCGGCTTCCTGTAAAGTTCTATTTTTTCTTTCGACTATCCCATTTTGTTGGGGGGTTCTAGGACATGAAAATTCATGTAAATACCCATTTACCTTACAGAATTCCTCGAACCGTTGATTTTCAAATTCTCCCCCGTGGTCACTCCTAAGTCTTTTGATTTTAGCATCGTTTTGATTTTCAATTAACTTACAGAATTCATTAAGAAGGTTTAAGGTTTCATCTTTGGTCTTTAGAAACCTAACCCAGGTAAACCTTGAGTAATCATCAACTATTACTAAGCAGTACTGGTTTCCGCTTAGTGACTTGGCTCCATGTGAATCAAATAGGTCAAGGTGCAGGAGCTCAAGTGTGGTTTGAGTTAGATCAGATTGAATTAGTTTGTGATTAGATCTGGTTTGTTTACCTTGATTACATGATTCACATATTAGGTTTTCATGATTTTTAATTATAGGAATACCTTTAATTAGGCCAAGTTGGGTGATTTTTGAAATAATTCTTAGGTTAGTATGACCTAGTCTCCTATGCCAGAGATTTGATTGTTCTAACTGAGTTAACATACATTTAGGTACTAGGGGAAGGTTTATAGTGTATACATTATTTTTCCTAGTGCCCTTAAGCATGATTTCTGAGTCTTGTACATTTCTAATCAGGCAGTTAGAATTGTTGAAGGTGACTATATAACCAGAATCACATAACTGACTTATACTAAGCAAGTTAAAATTGAAGTTTTCAACCAAAAGCACTTTCTTAATAACAAAGTCAGATTTAAGTTCAATATTACCTAACCCAATTACCTTGAGTGTAGCATTGTTCCCAAATGCCACTGAGCCTAGGTTCTTGAACTTGAGTTTGGTGAATTTCAATTTATCTCCAGTCATGTGTCTGGAGCAACTGCTATCCAACATCCATTGGTTCAAATCTTTATGTTCCTACACATAAAGAGTTTTGTTGATTTGGATCCAATTAGAGTCAGGAATAGCTTAAATTGATTTTCACTGCCTAGTCTGTCTCACCCAAATCTAGGGTTTTCAATCACGTTAGCCTTATAGGTTTTGTGAGACAGGTTTTGATAAAGGAATTTTTTTGAAAAACATGATTTATTTTGAAAAACTTGAATTAATTTTGAAAACAATTGAATTTATTTTAAAAAGAATGTTTAAGTCTATAAGTAACTGAAAATTCGTGTTAGATTTGAATTTGACAAAGAATAATTTGAATTTGAATTTCAAAAATTGACTTCCAGGTCTTGGCGAGGCACTAGGCCTTCTTTGGCCGTAGCCTTATTGGAACATCAACCCTTTCCTTGACAAAGCCTTTTAATAAAATTTCATTTTCAAAATTAATCTTTGAAAAATTCTGGTCTAACTAGTTTGGGTCTTGGATCGGTAGCTTTGGCTAGTTTCACCAGTCTAAAGAGACCAAGTATACTTGACCTTATTAGAATTGGTTTCCCTAACGTACTATCATCTCACCTCCACCCAATACTATGTTGTCAAGTTTCAATTAAGTTTGTTCAATCCTTAAACTAACCATTCCTAAGTCTATGCATGGTAAATTGCAAAAATTAAATAAACAATCAGTCAAGCAAATTACAATCAAGAATTAAGTTCTATCTAACAATAAATATAGTTTTTAATTTGGCTCCCCCTGGACTAAAGCCATGGTAATGGTTAGGTAAGATGTGAATCTTGTCCTTGGGGATCCAATACTGATTTGATCCAGTTGGTTTGTTCAGATACAGTTTAGGTACCCATGCTTGAACTTTATTTCTGGACTGATTCAGTACAGCAAAGTAGGATCTTTGTCTAGATTTGGTTCTATAGCCAAGTCCGGATCGATTTAGAACTGATTTCTGTTTTCCAAGAATCATGTCAAGACCCTTGGAACCAGAAGTGAATCGTTCTAAAGCTGATCTAAGATCCTTAACCTGAGTTTTTAGGGAGGAGTTCTCTTTCTCAAGTTTTTTAACTTGAGTAGAGGTTCCTTCTTGAACCTTCTCATTTAAGGGTTTAGAGTCAGCTCCCTCTTTCAGGAGTTTTACTTCCTGTCGGAGGGATTCGACTCGGAGTTTAGCTTTCGCCAAATCTCAAGAAAGATAAGATATTAACTTGTTTAATTGACTTCTAGTAAATCCACTTACCTTGATTTCGCCATCTTCTGAAAAGGTCAGTCTGCCATCGTCCTGTTCTGATTCTGACTCGGTCTCGACTTCTTCTGAGGCGGTCAGTGCTAATAGGTTCGACTGTGGGACCTCTTCTTCTTCTTCGGAGGAGGACTCATCCCACATTGTTTGAAGTGCCTATTTCTTCCTTGTCTTCTTTGCTTCCTTCAAGTTAGGGCATTCGGTCTTGTAGTGACCCTTCTTCTTGCACTCGTAGCAGGTCACGTTGGGCTTGTTCTTTTCGTTTGCGGGTTCAGCTGGTTCATCCCTTCTTCGGCTGACTTTCCTTTTTTTGGTTTGGTTCTTCAGTTCCTTGTAGTAGCTTCGGGCCAGTCAGAGCAGCTTAGGTTGATCTCCTTCTTCGTCTTCTGAGTCTGAGTCTGAGTTAGACTCGGGTTCAGGTTGAGGCTTTTTCTTTGTTGTCCTTCCAGTTTTACCTGCAACAAAGGCAATACCTTTCTCGGCCAAATTGCAGTTAGTCTGTTCATGTAACTCTAATTCAGAGAACAATTCATCTAATTTAATTTTCGAAAGATCCCTTGAAACCTTGTATGCATCTACCATAGATGCCCATAAAGTGTTTCTCGGGAAAGCATTTAGAGCATACCTTATTAGGTCACGGTTTTCAACCTTGTGACCAATAGTGTGTAGACCATTCATTAGTTCTTGAATTCGGGCGTGAAGCTGAGCTGCTATTTCGTTGTCGGTTATTTTGATGGTATACAGCTTGTTCAGGAGCAGATCTCTCTTGCTGATCCAAGTGTCTGATGTTCCTTCGTGCAGCTCGATCAGTTTTCCCCACAGCTCCTTGGCACTGTTGAAAGGGCCCACCCGGTTCAGCTTCTCTTTTGTTAAACCGCATTGAAGGGTCTGGGTCGCCTTTGCATCCGCTTCAATTTTCCGTTTCAGAGCGGTGTCCCACTCTGTGTAGCTTTGAGGTACTCCTTCAGCATTTCTCGGAATCTCCAGTCCGGACTGGATGATTATCCACATGTCAACCTGAGTTTTCAGGTGGACCTCCATTCTGCTCTTCTAGTAGGAGAAGTCTTCTCCACTGAAGAGAGGTGGTCTTGTGGTGCTGAAGCCTTCTTGCATGGCCATTTTATCTGAAATGAAAACTAGACACAAAAAAAAATATCCCAAGACTTGGTCTTGGATTAGTAGTGCGGGATAAACAATATTTATCGAGGGGTGTTGCACCAGCCTCGATCAACGAGAAGAAATTCGAACGAAAAAGAAATATTAGAAGAATTTCGAACGAAAAAGAAATATTAGAAGAAATTCGAACGAAAAAAATAAAAAAAAATTTAAACAAATCCGAAAAATTTTCAAACTGGTGGTTGCACCAAATTTGAACTTCCCCGCTCTGATACCACTTGTTGGATCGAGAGAAACGATAGAGGGGGGTGAATATCGTTAAACGCTTTTCGGATAAGAACTAGAGCAAGTACGCAGCGGAATAAAAACAATCGCGAACACAGATAGTTTTACTTGGTTCGGAGCCTAAGTCGACTCCTACTCCAAGGCCCACAGTCGTTGACCGTTTTCTGCGGACAATTCTATAAGTGCGCAAAACGTTTACAGAGAGATATTACAAAAGCAGTATAGTAAAAAAGTAACTCTTCTTTTACCGACGTCCGATGTAGATTGAATTTTCGAAGCAATGGGACATCGTCGGCGCTTGAGTCTCGAGTCGAGAGGTTTCCGGAGCAGAGCGCGGGAGCAGAAGAGCGTGATTGCGTTGAATGAATTGATATTCGAAGCCTTGGGGTCGAGGGCCTATTTATAGCCCCTGGGGGCGCCCGGGACGTCGGGGGCGCCCCCCCACGTGTCGGCCGATCCGACTTTCACTCGGTCAGCTTCTGATCCCTTCAAACTCGGGATCAGATCTTAACGGGGGCGCCCGCGACGCTGGGGGCGCCCGAGTTGACCGGGTCTCTTCTTATCCGTGGGCTTCGATGGGATCTGCTTCGTTAGCTTCACCTGGGGGCGCCCGGGACGCTGGGGGCGCCCGGGACCACGGGGGCGCCCTGCCCATGAGCTGCAGACGCAGTTCCTTTGCTTCAACTGTTTGTGTTCACCTTGGGGGCGCCCGGGACACTCCGGGCGCCCTACTCAGCCTTTGCCTCACTCCTTTGAGGTTCTCTGAGCTGCAGATACTCGTTCCCTCGGTCCTGCATCCAGAGTTAGTCCAAAACAACATAAAACAATAAGATGTTAGTTTATACAGCCTTAGCTGTCTTGGTTCTGACTTTGGGCCTCCAAAATGGAGCCCTAGGTCAAACCGACGCCTACTGCTCCCTCGACGGGGAACGCGTCCTCACCTACTCCTCTCGGGAGAATGTACCTGATGCCAACCGGCTCCTCCGGTTGGACCTTTGCCTAGCGGTCCTTCGCCAGGTCTTGGATACCAAGCTGTCCTTCGCCCGGTGCCTAGCATTCCTTCGCCAGGACTTTAGTCCTAAGCTGTCCTTCGCCTGGTGCCTAGCAGTCCTTCGCTAGGGCTTCAGTGCCCTGGCATTCCTTCGCCAATACCTAGCAGTCCTTTGCTAGGACTTTTTACCCTGGCATTCCTTCGCCAGTGCCTAGTAGTTCTTCGCTAGAACTTTTTACCCTGGCATTCCTTCGCCAGTGCCTAGCAGTCCTTCGCTAGGACTTTTCCTGCACACTTGAGTAGCATGTTAGATAACAAATAAGACTTAACTTTTGAACCCTTTTGCCATTATCAAAACTCAGGTTCGACTTGGGTGCTTTCTGCACCAACAGAATATTCTCCTTGGCCGCCCCATCTTGGTTCAAATAAATTACGGGCCAAAATTTACACACAAGAGAATTCAACTCAAGTGATCGGCCAAGTTTTCATCCAAATCATAGGTCCATGGTTCAAAACCCACCAATGGATTAAATTTTGTCATCTTTGATTTATTATAAATTTTTATAAAACAAACCAACTCTTTGGTTTATTTTAATTCAAATAATTCCATGGATTATTTTAAGCTTATAATAAAACATACCACCTTGGATCAAATCCCTTAATGAATTAAACTTATTTAATTCACCTATTAATTCTTTAAAGACTTAGCCATTCTATGCTTCCGATGCGTCTGAAATAAATTCAGTTTTGACTAATCGTTTGGCTCAACCAAACTTAATCTTTCTTGATTGGAAAATCCAATTTTCAACTCGTTTTAAATCCCTCGGATTACTCGTAGTCCGTGTGACTAATAGGCTTTCGATTTATGTTGGTCGTCTATAATTAATCAATTAATTATAGAACGATCATAAGTGGCACCTAATAGTATATCATGATCCCCAATTAATCGAAAGATCAATGGTTGACCTCAGAAACAATTCTGAAACCCTTCAGCAGCTATAATGAATCGTGCCCCATTCCCTTCACCATCTTATACCCACTTGGTTCAGGACATGGTCTATGTGTGTCAGCCCCCACTAGGCCTCCTACGGATTCTAATTACTCTAATGTATTTAAGAGATTCATATTCTGAACATGTCATGCTCTGGCCAGAGGCTTCGAGTAACAATCCGACGATAGGCCTCGGGTATACATCTCCTCGCAAGGAGTGGTGAATCCTTTGTAGGTTGTTCAAACATCTTCGGGCACTTCGGCTTATACCTAATCATCCTGGGTCCACACCTCCTTGGAGATGCTTGCTTAAGATGTCAAAGTATAGGTCTCCATGACCAAAATGACTTGAACACTGCAAGTCAAAGGAACATCGCACTTAAGTTGCAGTAAGAACTTCACTGACATATCTATATGTAGATTACCATATGAAGTTTTACAGCCAGTCACTCCAATGAACTAGTTCCCTTAACTAGCATTCATGATTATCTCCGGACATCTCAATGTCACCAGCCAATGAGAATCAGCTGATTAGAGAATAACCCATGCTAGTCTCAACAGAATTGATAGTGTCGGTATTTATCAATTCATCGACTAGGGACAATTTCAATACTTCACAATTGCACATGTAGAGATAATCACTAGTTGTGAATTCATCACAAGTTCTCTCATGCTGTGAATTGTATTACAGACATTCAATAAATGAGTTTAAGATCTCAATCATATACACAAACATGTATACTAAAATAGTGAATATTCATTTATTAGAATAAATAATTACAATCATAAGGCGATTGCCTTAGGACACTTCTCTTATATCACTAACAAGAGTGTCAAGGGTGATATGTGAATAGGGAGGATCGAAGGGTAGGTCTGTCGGAGGATAACAGCAAAATGTGGACTGAGAAGGTCGTAGCCCAAGAAATCGGTTAAACAGAGTGGGTGTGATAGTGAGTAGAATGGTCTGTACAGTGGTAGTGTAACAGAGACCATCAAGTTTGACCAAGTTATTATAGAATTCAGCACATAAGGTCGTGTTGATTGGATTGGTACAATATACAAGTTGGTCTAGCTGATAGAAGTTAATAACATCTATAGCTAACGGACAAGACTAGATAAAAAAGCGTCTATTTAAATAATATGTCTTGATGGGTTTATAGGTGGTGTGTGCAAACTTATTGAATAAGGCTAATGTGGGAAACCTAGGGTCTGGGCTAGGCTCGGCCCCTGGTCAGTTTGCGTAACTCGGCGTTTACTAAACAAGTAGAAAAACTATGCATTTAATTACTGAAATTAAATTGTAAAATCAACCGTAAATGCATAATTAAGTCATACCGGGGAGGCATTATGGAAATGGAGTGGTCGAGGGAGAGTGAACAACTCTAGGGCGCCTTAGAAGTCAGGAGAGGATGAGAGAAGCTCGGTTTGGTGTGGTGAATGAGGCTTGTGGTGAAGGGTTTATAAAAGGTATTACCGGTGCCCATGAGGGAACCCTGGGCGCCCGTGATAGGAATTGAGGCGCCCGTGTGCTTCTCGGGCGCCTGAGTTCAGTGTGCTCATGCTTTTGGCAGGGTTGACTACCTTGAATGCCAAAAAGGTTTGGGGCGCCCGTAAGGTGTTGATGCAGTCTGGCCCTGATTGTTGTTTCGGTGTTGACACCGATTTTAGTTTAGGTGGATGATTATTGATTATGATTAAGTCATGATCGGGGATCAGGCATGGTATGGAAAATCCTAGCTTGGAGGGCTAGGTGTTGGAAAATCCTAACCTGGAGGGTTAGGTGTTGAAAATCCTAGCTTGGAGGGCTAGGTGTGTGAAAAGTCCTAATTCGGAAGAGGTGGGTGAAAAGTCCTAGCTTGGAGGGCTAGGTGAAAAGTCCTAACTTGGAGGGTTAGGTGCAAATTCTCATCTTGGAGAATTAGGTGAAAAAGTCCTGGCTTGGAGGGTCAGGTCCTAGCTTGGAGGGCTAGGTTTGGAAAGTCCTAATTCGGAAGAGTTGGGTGAAAAGTCCTAGCTTGGAGGGCTAGGTGAAAAGTCCTAACTTGGAGGGTTAGGTGCAAATTCTCAACTTGGAGGGTTAGGTGAAAAATCCTTAGCTTGGAGGGCTAAGGTGGATGAAACCCTAGCTTGGAGGGCTAGGTTGGAACCCCTGGATCGGTCTGGTGACTGATCAGGGAGTTGGCACGGTGCTCCTTCGTGGATCGGTCTGGTGACCGATCCAGCGATGACTGATCGGTCTGGTGACCGATCAGGGAGTATGCGTTTCACCCATTGCTTGGCTCCTGATCGGTCTGGTGACCGATCAGGGAGCAAACAGTGAGGTTGAGTTCCCTTGCTGATCTGCTCCTGATCGGTCTGGTGACCGATCAGGATCACTGTGTAGATAGTTCTGGACAACGTTCCAGCGTCGCAGGTTCCTCTCTATAATCGATCAGGATGGAGCCTGATCGGTCTGGTCACGACCTGATCGGTCTGGTGACCGATCAGGAGGTTGCCTGATCGGTCCGGTGATCGATCAGGAGGTCTGGACTGCGAAGCTCAGAAATCGCCCGATAAAGGGGTGGATCGGTCGGGTGATCGATCCACAACCTGGGATCGGTCTGGTGATCGATCCAGGAGAGTCCCAAAGAAATTACGATTTCTAATCAAGCATTGGGGACCGATCAGGATGGAGTCTGATCGGTCTGGACCCAGCCTGATCGGTCTGGTGACCGATCGGGAGGCTCTCCGATCGGTCCGGTGACCGATCACCTTAATTCAAATTGCACTGTCAGACGCTCTGATCGCGCCTGACCGTATCCGATTCTCTGCTGCTTACATCTGATACTTGATTTACTGTATGATATGCTGCTCTAACACTCTGATTAAGCTGCAGGTGACAGGGGAGGATTCAAACACTCAAGGAGAAGTCAATGGAGGCTTTCCTTGGAGCAGGTTTGTCCGTTTTCCATCTCAGGTTGCAACGGCTGGAGCTGCAGACTGGAGCTGCCGACTGGAGCTTGGCTGAGGGGAGCTTAGGAAGTCCAGGGAGGGCTCAGTGGTAGCTGGCGTTGGCAGGGAAGCAGCTGGAGGCTGTAGGAGATGCTGTCACCTGGTGCTGAGTGGAGAAACAAAAGGGCGGAAGAAGGCTTCGTGGAAGCAGAGTTCAAGAGTTCTAGAGTTTGCGAACTAAGTTCTTGCTGCGCCTTTGTGTTCTCCACATCTAGCTTGTGCGTTCTGAAGTTTTCATCACCTTGAGCAAGCTACTGCAATCGAGAAGCAATCATCCATTACTTGAGCGCTTGAAGGAGAGAACAAGAGGCTTGGAGTCCGACAGCGGGAAGACACGAGGAAGGATTTCTTGCGTGAGATCGCCGCTGGGTGGAGCTCAGGAAAGCTTGCTATGTTCTTGTCCTTGCTAAGTGTTTGAGTAAGATCCTTCTTGTTGTTTCTTTGTGCTTAAACTTAAATCTGTGATTGAAACGCTGTGGAGAGGTTTCTCCATCGAGAAGGAGGTTGCTTTCTATCCGGTGATAACCGGGGCTTGATCTGCCGACGATCAAGGGATCGCCCACCTTAAGGGCACGCCAAGGAGTAGGGGCAAGTTATCCCCGAACCTTGTAAACCCTCCTTGTTAGCGATCTTGCTAGTTGTGTTTGTTTGCCTTCGTTTTCTGTTTTCTGCACTGTTTTGTTTCCTTTGTTTCTTCCGTTGTGCTACTGATAAGGTTGAGTGCAGAAATTTGATAAGTGCCAAAGGTCAAAGTGATTGGCTATATTCACCCCCCCCTCTCTAGCCATCCGGGTTCCAACAAGTGGTATCAGAGCTTGGGGCTCTGTTTTTGTGGATTAACAACCGAGAGCTACATCCATGGCATTGAGGGAAGGCTTCTCCACCACCCGACCTCCATTCTTCGATGGCGCTGACTTCCAATATTGGAGATCGAAGATGGAATATTACTTAAAGATGGACATCAACACTTGGTTTGCGGTGAAGGAGGGATTCACCCCTCCTAAGGATGATGAAGGCAAAGAACTCGAATCATGGCGGTGGACTGCCGAACAAACTCTGAAGAGTGAAGCTGACGCGAAGGCGGTTGTCACTCTACAATGCAGCATGAACAAAGACCAACTCATCAAGGTTGGTCCTTTCACAAGTGCAAAGGACTTGTGGAACAAACTTATTGAGCTTCACGAGGGCACCCGAGACTCAAGAATCGCAAAGAGAGATTTGTTCCTCAACCAACTTCAAAATCTCTCCATGAAGGAGAATGAATCGGTAAGTGAGCTTCATAGCCGGTTCAAGGAAGTCCTCAATGGGCTTCATTCGATTGATGAAAAGGTCGAGAATCGCGACCTTGTGAGGTATGTCTTGAAAGTCTTTCCAAGGAATGCTTTGTGGTCATCCATGGTGGATGCCTACAAAGTTTCCAAGGATCTATCCATTGTAAAGTTAGATGATTTATATTGTGAGATGGAATTGCATGAAATGGCTAACAAAGGCCCCAAAGAGAAGGGGATTGCCTTAGTTGCAGGGGACCAATCCAACAAGAAGAAGAAGGAGAAGAAGAAGGAGAAGGAAGTCTCTTCATCTTCATTCTCTTCCGAATCCGAGTTCGAGTCCGATTCCGAGGAAGATGGTAGTCGCTCTTCTTCCTCCAAGATGGCGAACTTTGTGCGAAGGATGATGAGAAGGGGTCGACACTTCAAGAGTAGAGGTAACTCTAGTGAAGCTAAACTTGATAAGACTAATGCCTCTTGCTTTGAGTGTGGTAGGAAAGGGCATTTCAAGAATGAGTGCCCGAAACTAAAGAAGAAGGAGGAGAAATCCAAAAAGAAAGAAGAAAAATTTAAGAAGAAGAAGAAAGCTTTGAAGGCCACTTGGGATGAGTCATCCTCAAGCTCATCCGATGAAGAGAAGGAGGAGAAGAGCACAAAGCATGTGGCACTCATGGCATTGGGAGATCAAGAGAGCAGTGATGAATCTTCCAACTCATCAAACACGGCTTCATCATCTTCGGATGATGAAGAGGTAACTTCTCCCGAACTTGAAAAGTGTTATAGAGCAATTGCATGTTTAACTAGTATGCTTAAGAAGTCAAAAAATAAGGTTAAAGCTTTGCAATTAGAAATTGATCAATTGAAATTATCTAGGGATGATAACATTGATGATTTGCATGTTGAATTGTTAGAAGATGAAATTAAATCATTGAAACTTGAAGTTGAAAACTTGAAATCCTCTAGGGTTGAGGAAGTAGATGATTTGCATGATGAGTTACTAGTAGAAGAAAACCAATCATTAAAGAGTGAAGTTGAGAGACTCAAGAATATTCTTGGGAAGTTCTCAACTAGCTCTATGTAACGACCCGAAAAATTCTCTTAATATTTACTTAAAATATTAAGCATGTCTAGATAATTTTCTGAGGAACCTAGAAATATTAAGGCGAACCTTGGCCTAGAAAATCCATGTTTTCTCATTTAAATTGGGAAAAATGGCACTAATGGGCCTTATATGGGCTTTCTAGTACCATAATTTTTGGTGGATTTTAGGTGAAAATTAGTATAAATATAAAGGGATTTTAATAAGAAATATTAACATAATTATGGGGGAATTTTTAAAGGATTTTCGGAATTTTAGGGAAATAAAAAGAAAAATAAAATAAAAATAAGGTGCATGGCCCAAGGATTGAACCTTGGACCTCTTGTACAACCATGTATGCACTAACCAACTCACCTAACAAGGTAATGTTATGAGGGAATGAAGTGGATATTGGTTAAAGCATAGAAGAAGATGAAGGGTCATGGAGAGACTCTTCATTTACCTTCTTAATGGGCTATAAAAGGGGGGTTTTGGGAGTTACCTCTTCTTCCCATTACTTGCATTTTCGAAACTCCTCCTTCCCTCATCCTAGCCGAACACCCAAGGAAGGGTTCTCCCTTGGAAAAGCTCCACAAGAGGTCTCATCTCCAAGATCTAAGGGGTCTTCCAAGGATACAAGGACAAGGAGGGCAAGGGTCCAAAGATCTTACCATTTCCTTCCCTTTCAAGGTTTGAAAAATCAAGAAACCCAAGGTAAGACTCCCTCACCTGTGGTATAATATTTCCTTATGATTTCCATGATTTTTAGCATGATATATTGGTTAGTTTTTGGATTTGATGTTGAAAGGAAGGAAAACCAAGAACCTTAAGGTTAAGGGTTTCGGCCACCATGATTTAAAGGTCTATAATTATGCTAAAAATCTTTATAATGTTATTTAATGTTCCCTTATGATGTGTAGAGGTTAAGTATAATTTTTGGGAATTTTTGGAGTACCCTAGGACACCCTAGGGTTTCGGCCAACATGAAAGGAACAAAATCAACACCTAGAGACCCTATGGGTTTCGGCCACAATGTTTTAGGGTCTATAATTATGCTAAAAATCTTTATAATGTTATTTCATGTTCCCTTATGATGTGTAGAGGTTAAGTATAATTTTTGGGAATTTTTGGAGTACCCTAGGACACCCTAGAGTTTCGGCCAACATGAAAGGAACAAAATCAACACCTAGAGACCCTATGGGTTTCGGCCACAATGTTTTAGGGTCCATAATGATGCTAAAAATCTTTATAATGTTATTTAATGTTCTCTGATGATGTTTAGAGATCAAGAATAAATTTTGGGAATTTTTGGAGTGCCCTAGAATGCCCTAGGGTTTCGGCCAACATCAAGAACCCTTGTGTAGGGTGGGGTTTAAAACCTCAAGTAAATGTTTTATGTTTTAACATGATATAAGGGAGATGGAGGGTGTTTATGTGAATGTTTCACATGGCCTAGAGACCCTATAGGTTTCGGCCAAGTACCCTAATAGGGTGGAAAGTTAGGACTTATTTCATGTAAGGGTCCCAATGGCCCTATGGTAAGGTATGGTTGGTGTTTAAGCAATTGATTTGGGGATTTAAGGGAATTATTCCATACCCCCCATGGCCTTGAAGTTTTGGCCAAGAGTGAGATTAGGACTAAAGGATTAGGGTTGGCCTTAAGTATGGACTCAAAAAGGGGTCCTATGGCCTAGTATATGTGTATGAGATGTTGTTTGGAAGTTAGGTGAAGGTTCATGGACCTAGGGTTCCTTGGGGATTTTCGGCCAAGGGCATAACCTAGGGCTAGGGTTGGGTTAAACCTACCAAGATGCTTGAGTATGAGTTACCAAGATATATATTTAAGTAAGAGGGAAGAAGTGCTATGTTAACCAAACCCTTAGTTGTATGTCATAAATTATATGTTAAGTCATAGATGTTTAGACATGTGCCATGATTTATAAATGATATGTACGTATGCCATGTCTTATGAATGATATGCCATGTTTTATGAATAATATGCATGTATGTCATGTCTTATGAATGATACGTATGTATGCCATGATTTATGAATAAGATGTATGTATGCCATATGAATGAAGTTAAAGTACATGCCTTTTAAGGCATAACGATGATGTTAAGTATGATGAATGAATGATGATGAAAGACAAGTATGATGAATGAAAGATGATGCTTATGTCTTTAAGGCATAAATATGCTAAACGGCACGGTCGATGGTCGACGGTACGACAGTCGAGAGGACCGGTAAATGGGCCGGTAGACGGGCCGAGCCGTAACAAGTTATGCTATGTTAAGTATGCCATGAATGTCTCATGAATGATGAAGCATGTAAAGTATTTTATTTTATGAATGGGCTTGTACCAGACCGAAGTATGGGTCCAAGGGATGGGCACCTTAAGAACGCCCCGGTTCTGGACTACCGACTATGCTGTCCACGGTTCTGGCACTACCGAAGCTGTGCAACAGGGATGGGCACCTTAAGAACGCCTCGGTTCGGGGAGTACCGACTATGCTGTCCTTACCCTAGTAGGTCGAGGCTAGCTATCTCGTATTTACTTAGGGATGCGCGTGTATGATGTATGTATGTGGTACAAGCCAGGGCCCCAATGATATGATGATTATGTTTAAGCATTTAAAAGTATGTTTTAAAAGTTAAGCATCTATATATATATACATGCAATTGCCACATGCATCCATTCATGTTATGCATTATGTTATGAAAAGTATGTTTATGAAAAGTATGTTTATGCAAAGTATGTTCATGTTAATATATGATGCCATGATTTAATTGTGTTTATGTTAATATATGATGCCATGATTTAATTGTGTTTATGCTAATATATGATGTCATGATTTAGTTGTGTTTATGTTAATATATGATGCCATGATTTAATTGTGTTTATGCTAATATATGATGCCATGATTTATTTATGTTTATGCTAATTTAGGATGTCATGATTTTAGTTATGTTCATGCTAGTTTAGGATGCCATGATTTAATTATGTTTATGCTAATTTAGAATGCCATGATTTTATTTATGTTCATGCTAGTTTAGGATGCCATGATTTAGTTGTGTTATGCTAAGTTAGGATGCCATAATTTTATTTATGCCCATGCTAATCTCTGAAGCCATGATTTAATTAGGTTTATTATGTTATGTCTGTGCCAAGTATTATGCCATGCTATGAAAGTTTACGATGTTTATGTCTATGCCAAGTATTATGCCATGCCATGAATGTTTTTATGGTTATGTTTATGCCATGCTACGAATGTGATTAAGTTATGATCATGCCATGACGAATGTATGCTAAGTGATGAAAAGGCTTATGTTCTAAGTAAAGCACTAAGTAAGTTAATGTCTTATGTGCTCATGATGAAAAGATGAATGGTTTTAGTGAGTAGGAAAGAGTCTTACTAAGCCTGTGTGCTTATAGTCTTATTTCTTATACCGCAGATCACGCAAGGGGACACTAAGGAAGCAGCAGGAGGGGCATCCAAGAATGTGTGTGGTAGTGACTTGGCCAAGGAGCAATATGGTTGCTCGTCTTATGATAGAACTTTACCTTTACTATTATGTGCTTGAATATGATCTATGACATGATGCTAAGTATGACATGATGCTAAGAATGACATGATGCTAAGTATGACATGACGCTAAGTATGACATGATATGATGCTAAGTATAAAGTTTAATATGTCAAGTTTCCATGTTATGATGNTGAAAAGAAAAAAAAAAGCGGGCGTTACAGGTTGGTATCAGAGCAGTTACCATCTCACTACACATACATCAAGCCCTCTTCCTGCCGCTTCCAAGTAAGTACCTCTATGCATATCTTATGATAGTAAGTACTTTTAGGATACCTTATGTTCTTTAAATATGCAAGTATGAATGATGACTTATGATAGATGATGGAAAGTATTGCAAATATGAACGATATTTTATTTTATTTTATTTATTTATTTAGAATTTAATATGGGGGTAGGAATAACAATAACTCATATTATCCATACTTGTCCTTTATGAAGGAAAGCATGGCTAGAAGACAGAGTAACAAACTAATGTATAAGGCAGAATTAACTAATGTAATTCATAGCTTAGGTTGTGAACTAAGATTTCGGAACCCAACTATTATTAGGTTTACCCATAATTATAATAAGTATATAATTATGATATATGCCTATAATTACATCATAGGGCTATTAATGGCACTTGCTCAATTATGACAATCATGTATGTCACTTATATCATCAAGGATATAAGTATAAATGGCCGTGAGTAAAATACACATAATCACGTATGTCAAATTGGCAATATTATGAGTTCCTTGGATTAAAGAATTAACCCTTATTCGATGTATCCGGGATCCACGAAAATGTATCAAGACCTGAAGGAGAAATTCTGGTGGTCCGGTATGAAGAGAGACGTGGCTCAGCATGTTAGTACTTGCCTGACCTACAAACGAGTGAAAGCAGAACACCAGCGACCCGGAGGAGTTCTGCAGCCACTTTCGATTCCGGAATGGAAATGGGAAGATATATCGATGGATTTTATTTCAGGACTTCCCAAGACTACAAACGGGTATGATGGGGTTTGGGTAATTGTGGACAGGCTGACGAAGTCTGCTCACTTCCTAGCAGTCAAGATGACTTATTCGATTGAGCAACTAGCTCAATTATACGCTAGGGAAATAATTAGACTCCATGGAGTTTCCAAGACTATCACCTCTGATAGGGATGGTCGCTTTATCTCACGTTTTTGGGAGTGCGTCCAGAAGTCTCTGGGCACTAAACTGTGGTTCAGTACTGCTTTTCATCCTCAGACTGACGGGCAAACTGAATGAGTGAATCAAGTACTGGAGGATATGTTGAGAGTTTGTGCCCTGGATTTCAAAGGAAGTTGGTGCCGATATCTATGTTTAGCGAAATTCGCTTACAACAATAGCTACCAAGCTATTATCGGAATGACACCTTATGAAGTTTTGTACGGGAGGAGATGTAGATCTTCAATCTGTTGGTACGAAGGTGGTGAAAAGAAGGCAATGGGGCTCACGACAGACCTAATCGACGACACCACCCGAGCGATACAGAACATTCGGCAACGGATAGAAACTGCTCAGAGCCGACAGAAGAGTTATGCTGATGTCCGGCGTAGACCCCTGGAGTTTAATGTTGGAGATTGGGTGTTTCTGAAAGTGGCTCCTATGAAGGGGGTGACAAGATTTGGGAGGAAAGGAAAATTAAGTCTGCGCTACGTGGGGACGTACCTGATTCTGAAAAGAGTTGGTAAGGTGGCATATGAGCTGGAGCTGTCTCCAGAGATGTCAGCTATCCATAACGTATTCCATGTGTCCCTGTTTAAAAAAGTGTATTCCAAATATGGACCAAGTGATCGATCCGCAGACGGTACACGTGCAAGAGGACCTAAGTTATGAGAGCAGACCTATCCAGATTTTTGATAGGGAGGTTAAGAAGCTGAGGAGTGAGGAGGTACCCTTAGTCAAGGTCCTATGACAAAGTCAACGGTTCGAGGAAGCTACCTGGGAACGCGAGGACGAGATGAGGCGCAAGTACCCGGAGTTATTCTAAGTTCGAGGACGAACTTTCACGAGGTATGGGGGATTGTAACGACCCGAAAAATTCTCTTAATATTTTCTTAAAATATTAAGCATGTCTAGATAATTTTTCGAGGGACCTAGAAATATTAGTACGAACCTTAGCCTAGAAATCCATGATTTTTCTCATTTAAATTGAGAAACTAAGTACTAATGGGCCTTATATGGGCTTTTCTAGTACCATGATTATTAGTGGATTTTAGGTAGAATTTAATATAAATATAAATGGATTTTAATTAGGAATATTAGTATGATTATGGGTGAGTTTTAGCATGGTTTCCTATTTAAATTGAGAAGTTAGGCACTAATGGGCCTTATATGGGCTTTCTAGTACCATGATTATTGATGAATTTTAGGTAAAAATTTATAGAAATATAAAGAGGTTTTAATGAGAAATATTAACATAATTATGGTGGAATTTTTAAGGGATTTTTGAATATTAGGAAAAATAAAATAAAAATAAAATGGAAAATTAATACATGCACCAAGGATTTGAACCTTGGACCTCTTCTATAACCATGCATGCTCTAACCAACTCACCTAGCAAGGGATTTCCATGAGGAAATGAAATGGAGTTTGGTTAAGGCTTAGGGGAAGAGGAAGAGACACCATGACTCTTCACTTACCCTCCTTAATGTGCTATAAAGAGGGGGTTTGGGAGTTTCTTTCTTCCTCCCTCATTCTAGCCGAAAATCTCAAGAGGAGATTTCCCTTGGAAAAACTTCACAAGAGGGTCTCATCTCCAAGATCTAAAGGGTTCCCAAGGTTACAAGGGCTAGAGGTGACTTAAGGTCTAAGGAGTTCGACTTAAGGTCTAAGGAGTTCTTTTGATTCTCTTTCAAGGTTCGAAAAATCAAGAAACCCAAGGTATGACTCCCTCACCTGTGGTATAATAGTTCCTTATGATTTCCATGATTTTTAGCATAATATATTGGTTAGTTTTTGGATTTTATGTTGAAAGAAAAGAAAACCAAGAACCTTAGGCTTGTGGGTTTCGGCCACCATGATTTAAAGGTCTATAATTATGCCAAAAATCTTGATAATGTTATTTAATGTTCCCTTATGATGTGTAGAGGTTAAGTATAATTTTTGGGAATTTTTGGAGTACCCTAGGACACCCTAGGGTTTCGGCCAACATGAAAGGAACAAAATCAACACCTAGAGATGGGTTTCGGCCACAATGTTTTAGGGTCCATAATGATGCTAAAAATCTTTATAATATTATTTAATGTTCCCTGATGATGTTTAGAGATTAAGAATAATTTTTGGAAATTTTTGGAGTACCCTAGGATACCCTAGGGTTTCGTCCAACAACAAGAACCCTTGTGTAGGGTTGGGTTTAAAACCTCAAGTGTTTGTTCATGTATTGTCATGATATAAGGGAGATGGAGGGTGTTTATGTGAATGTTTCACATGGCCTAGAGACCCTATAGGTTTCGGCCAAGTACCCTAAGGGGGTGGAAAGTTAGGACTTATTTCAAGTAAGGGTCCCAATGACCCTATGGTAAGGTATGGTTAGTGTTTAAGTAATTGATTTGGGGTTTTAATGGAATTTTTCCATACCCCCATGACCTTGAAGCTTCGGCCAAGAGTAAGATTAGGGCTAAAGGATTAGGGTTGGCCTTAAGTATGGGATCAAAGGGTTCCTATGGCCTAGTATATGTGTATGAGATGTTGTTTGGGAAGTTATGTGAAGGTTCATGGACCTAGGGTTCCTTGGGGATTTTCGGCCAAGGGCATAACCTAGGGCTAGGGTTGGGTTAAACCTACCAAGATGCTTGAGTATGAGTTACCAAGATATATATTTAAGTAAGATGGAAGAAGTTTTATGTTAACCAAACCCTTAGTTTGTATGTCATGAATTATATGTTAAGTCATAGATGTTTAGACATGTGCCATGATTTATGAATGATATGTATGTATGCCATGTCTTATGAATGATATGCCATGTTTTATGAATAATATGCATGTATGCCATGTCTTATGAATGATACGTATGTATGCCATGTTTTACGAATAAGATGTATGTATGCCATGTCTTATGAATGAGGTTAAAGTACATGCCTTTAAGGCATCACGATGATGTTAAGTATGATGAATGAATGATGATGAATGACAAGTATGATGAATGAAAGATGATGCTTATGTCTTTAAGGCATAAATATGCTAAACGGCACGGTCGATGGTTGACGGTACGACGGTCGAGAGGACCGGTAAATGGGCCGGTAGACGGGCCGAGCCGTAACAAGTTATGCTATGTTAAGTATGCCATGAAGGTCTCATGAATGATGAAGCATGTAAAGTATTTTACTTTATGAATGGGCTTGTACCGGACCGAAGTATGGGTCCAAGAGATGGGCACCTTAAGAACGCCCCGGTTCTGGACTACCGACTATGCTGTCCACGGTTCTGGCACTACCGAAGCTGTGCAACAGGGATGGGCACCTTAAGAACACCTCGGTTCGGGGACTACCGACTATGCTGTCCTTACCCTAGTAGGTCGAGGCTAGCTACCTCGTATTTACTTATGGATGCGCGCTTATGATGAATGAATGTGGTACAAGCCAGGGCCCAATGAATGATATGATGATTATGTTTAAGCATTTAAAAGTATGTTTTAAAGATTAAGCATCCTTATATATATATGCAATTGCCACATGCATTCATCTATGTTATTCATTATATTTATGATTATGCAAAGTAAGTTTATGCATGGTATGGTTATGCAAATGATTTTATTTATGTTCATGCTAGTTTTATAATGCCATGAATTAATTGTGTTTATGCTAAGTTAGAATGTCATGATTTTATTTATGTTCATGCTAGTTTTATGATGCCATGAATTAATTGTGTTTATGCTAAGTTAGAATACCATGATTTTATTTATGTTCATGCTAGTTTTATGATGCCATGAATTAATTGTGTTTATGCTAAGTTAGAATGCCATGATTTTATTTAAGTTCATGTTAGTTTAGGATGCCATGATTTATTTATGTTTATGCTAGTTTAGGATGTCATGATTTAATTATGTTTATGCTAAGTTAGAATGCCATGATTTTATTTATGTTATGCTAGTTTAGGATGCCATGATTTAATTATGCTATGCTAGTTTAGGATGCCATGGTTTTAATTATGTCTATACTAATTTATGATGCCATGATTTAATTATGTTATGCTAAGTTAGGACGCCATGATGTTATATAGGTTCATGCTAAGAATGTTTATGAGGTTATCATTATTATGTCTATGTTTATGCCAAGCACTATGCCATGCTATGAATGTTAACGATGTTTATGTCTATGCCAAGTATTATGTCATGCCATGAATGTTTTTATGGTTATGTTTATGCTATGACGAATGTATGCTAAGTGATGAAAAGGCTTATGTTCTAAGTAAAGCACTAAGTATGTTAATGTCTTATGTGCTCATGATGAAAAGATGAATGGTTTTAGTGAGTAGGAAAGAGTCTTACTAAGCCTGTGTGCTTATAGTCTTATTTCCTTATACCGCAGATCACGCAAGGGGACAGTAAGGAAGCAGCAGGAGGGCATCAAAGAATGTGTGTGATAGTGACTTGGCCAAGGAGCAATATGGTTGCTCGTCTTATGATAGAACTCTACCTTTACTATTAAGTACTTGAATGTGACTCTATGACATGATGCTAAAGTATGACATGATATGATGCTAAGTATGACATGATGCTAAGTATGACATGATATGATGCTAAGTATAAAGTTAATATGCCAAGTTCCTATGTTATGATGCTAGGAATGGTAGTAAGTGCATGTAGGTGTAAGTTTAAAAGTTTCCGCTGCATTATGATGTCTACATGCCCTAAGTATGTTAACGTAACGCCGCTTTATGAAAAGAAAAAAAAAAGCAGGCGTTATAGAGGGTCCCCACCCTCTTTGTTTGGCCGGCCATAATAAAATGGGAGAACCAAATTATTTGGTTCAAATTATAAAATAAACCGCGCGTGGTTTGTTTTATAAAATTATGGATAAAGAAATTTATATAAAGAAATTTATATAAAGAGATTTATTTTCATGGAAATTAAAATGAACCTTGGATTGATTTATTTTATTTTTAAAAAATCAATAATGGATTGATTTACCATGATAAAGAAATTTATATAAAGAAATTTATATAAAGAGATTTATTTTCATGAAAATTAAAATAAACCTTGGATTGGTTTATTTTATTTTAAAATCAATAATGGATTGATTTACCATGATAAAGAAATTTATATAAAGAAATTTCTTTCAATAATAAAAGGGGAGATATGGTTGTTTTTATTATAAATTATGTTATAATAAAAACTTGGTATAACGGAATAATTCATAGAAAAAATTTATAAGATAAATTTCTTATGAAAATTTATTCCGTTAAAAGGAGACTTGGCGATTAAGAGGCTACTATATAAAGGTATCAAGGCAAGGCTTGGAAATCAATCCAAGAGATCAAGGATTCTTGCCTAGCCTCTCTCCCTCTCCTTCTCTCCCTCTCCCTCTTCTAGTGCCGCCGGCCCTAGAGCCCTCCCCCTTTGTCGTGAGCTTCCACCACCAAGAAGAAGCCGAAGAAGAAGAAGAAGCGGGCGCGACTCCTTCCTTCCTCCCGGAATCTTGATTCCGTTCTTCGTTTGGTGGTTAGTTTTTCATCTTTCTCTTGGTATTCTTGTCGTGCCTTTGGAGAATCTAGTAGTTCTTGTCGGCACGAAACTCGTGGCTTTGCGAAGTCATCCCGAAGAAAACTCGGCGTGGACGCGAATAGAGGCGGAGCTTCCAAGGGACGCTACGGTTGGATCTCGTCCCTTTCTACAAGTTACACGAGGTATTAAGTAAATTAGTTTACTTTCTGCAAAATTTTAAATGTATGATCATGTCTCCACAACATAAGGTTGCATGCTAGATACGTGGTTAAAATAATTTGAGAAATTATTTATGCTAAACTTTCCGCTGCATGTAATTAAATTTTAAAATTACGAACCCGTATCCATGTCAACATGCACCCGGTCCCAACAGAAGCTTCTTCTTGCGCAAGTCTCTTCTTCCAGACTCCAAGATCTTCATCACCAACCTTCAATGGCACCTAAGTAAGCGTTGTTGTTTAGTTTCTTTTTCAAATCAGTTCTTAGAATTTGTATTTGAGGCTAACCACGTTTTGGTGTGTTATTGTTGTCTCGTAACCTCATGTTTTGGCCTTGACTCCTCCTTGCCCTGGCTTACCTTATGATTATGCTATCTATGATCAAATCTCTCTTTCATTTGATTATTGTCCCCATTCTATATCAAACTGATGAATCTTATGATCAATTCCACCTTATGTTCACTTGATTATTTTTCCCGTGATCAAATCTTGGGTCCATGATTAAACCATGTTCATGTGGTCAATTCAACCTTGCTCTTTTGATTTATGTTATTTCCATGACCTATTCAAATCCTTAGAAGATCATCTAAGGGAAAAGAAGCAGTAGAGGGCAGTTCGAAGGGCAAAGCCTCTTCTTCATCTGCGCCCTCCCGAAGGCCTCAGCCTTCCTCCAGCTCTCGCTTTCCTAATGCTACCTGCGAGCAGGCTTTTCAATCCCGCACCTTCAAGTTACTTCCCTGCCGATCGATTGATGTTCCATTTCTGACCGAGCACTGCCCCTCTATCATTGAGATAGTTACCTTTTACAATCTTGGTTTTCTCCTCTCTCTTGAGAGGCCGATCAATTATGACCTTGTTTCCGAGTTTTACAACAATCTTCAACAAGGGCCTCAAGGGGGCTTCGAATTCACCACTCGTGTAGCAAAGAGAAATCTTGATTTCTCTTATGAGATCCTAGTCGAGTATCTGGGCGGTCGACGATCGCCTAATCTGTATTCGATCTATCCTGAGCTCCCTAACCCTCTGTTGGCTCCGTTTGCGGGCGTCACCCCCGACTCTATATATCAGCATTTCTTTGGCCATCCCCGCCCAGCCGGGCTTGATGAGTTGGGTCCTGATTTTCCGACATTTGTAGCACTTCGTCTCTCCCCTGTCGAATACATCTTGTTCAAGATTATCACAAACTGTATCCTTCCAATCACTTCCAAGCCTTTAGCCGAGATCCGACCCTATCATTGCTTGATGCTCTTTGGCATGCACCGCCGGATGGACTTTGATATCATGGAGAGCATCTTCCAGTCCATCTTATCCTATCGAGAGCCAAGCCGTCGCACGGTCTATATGCCTTTTGGTCACGTCATCACCGACTGACTTATGTTAGTAGGTGTCGATGTCACCAAGGGCAGGATAGTGCCCATGGTCCGACAGGATTGCAGACTTGGCCGGCGGGCATTTGCCAAGTCCGGCATCATTATCCGGGATCATGATAGGGCTTTGGTTTGGAAAGACGGGAGAGGTCTCGGTGAGCTACCTGGGGGAGGACCACATTTTCAAGCACCCGCCGATGCTGTTGCACTTCAGGAGGCTCCTGCTGTTGTTGCTGCTGATTACTACGATGAGCCCGAGCCAGATCTACGCTGGCAGCTCTCAGAGCTGGATCAGACCATCCAGCATGATTTCCATTTACGGGAGATTTATCGCGAGGAGGTCCGCTCACAGTTCTGATCCATTGATCGCAGACTGACCTCAGTGGAATCTGATGTTTCCGGGGTCCGTACGCTGCAGCAGACGTGGTACGATGAGTGGCGCCGACATACATTTCCTGAGGATGCGCCTTCCGGTAGTGCCGCACTAGGGTCCTTTGTTGCTGATAATGACACGATGGACGACCCTATGCAGGCTGACCCCCCCCTCCCCCCCGCTGACGATTGACTGTTCTCTGTTCTTGTTTGATGGTTTCAGACTATTTGACGGATCTGTCCGTCCTGACTATTGCCTATTATGGCGTGATATTGACTTTGATGCATTGACTTGCATCGCACTATTTGCCTGGATGTTTTATGTTTTACCACTATGGCTATTTTTGATGTATATCTTGCCATCTTTTGCTTATTAGTGGTTTCTATGGTGCTATCTGCGTGTATGCCTTATTATGCATGCTTATGATTTTGCGTATGATGCCTTGCCCGTATGATACATATGCCTGTTTTGCCATGCCTTATCTTTGTCATATGTATTCATATGTTTATCAAAAATTAATCATATCTTTGTTGTTTTGGGATACCCCTAGGGTTGAGGGGGAGTATGGTTAAACTTAACAGCCCCTCTAGACCCTTTTCGGTGTTCGACAAAGGGGGAGAGTGTGGTTGGTTAAGTTTAGGATGATTATATTGTAGGGGGAGGATCCTGATTCCCCTATGATTCTGAATTGAGAAATTGATTGGGAATCCCTAAACTTAAAATCGGGTTGTCAAACAATAAAAAGGGGGAGATTCTTGATGCAGTCTGACCCTAATTATTATTTTGGTATTGACACCGATTTTAGATTAGGTTGATGATTATGATTATGATTAAGTCCTGATCGGGGATTAGGCATGGTATGGAAAATCCTAGCTTGGAGGGCTAGGTGTTGGAAAATCCTAACCTGGATGGTTAGGTGTGGAAAATCCTAGCTTGGAGGCCTAGGTGTTGAAAAGTCCTAATTCGGAAGGGTTGGGTGAAAATTCCTAGCTTGGAGGGCTAGGTGAAAAGACCTAACGTGGAGGGTTAGGTGAAAATTCCCAACTTGGAGGGTTAGGTGAAAAAGTCCTGGCTTGGAGGGTCAGGTCCTAGCTTGGAGGGCTAGATTTGGAAAAGTCCTAATTCGGAAGAGTTGGGTGAAAAGTCCTAGCTTGGAGGGCTAGGTGAAAAGTCCTAACTTGGAGGGTTAGGTGAAAATTCCCAACTTGGAGGGTTAGGTGAAAAAGTCCTGGCTTGGAGGGTCAGGTCCTAGCTTGGAGGGCTAGGTTTGGAAAAGTTCTAATTCGGAAGGTTTGGGTGAAAAGTCCTAGCTTGGAGGGCTAGGTGAAAAGTCCTAACTTGGAGGGTTAGGTGAAAAGTCCCAACTTGGAGGGTTAGGTGAAAAATTCCTGACTTGGAGGGTCAGGTCCCTAGCTTGGAGGGTTAGGTTGGATGAAACCCTAGCTTGGAAGGCTAGGTTTGAGCCCCTGGATCGGTCTGGTGACCGATCAGGGATGTTGGCACGCTGCTCCTTCGTGGATCGGTCTGGTGACCGATCCAGCGATGACTAATCGGTCTGGTGACCGATGAGGGTGCACACAGTGAGGTTGGGAACCTACTGTGTGGCTCCTGATCGGTCCGGTGACCGATCAGGGAGCAGGCCGTTGCCTCACTGCTTGGCTCCTGATTGGTCCGGTGACCGATCAGGGAGCAGGTAGTGTCCTCACTGCTTGGCTCCTGATCGGTCCGGTGACCAATCAGGGAGTCCACAGTGAGTTGAGTTCCCCCGCTGATCAGTACCTAAACGGTCTGGTGATCGATCAAAGACCTAGGATTTGATTTCCGCGGTTACTGTTTACTCAGAAGTGGACCGATCAGGCTTGAGCCTGATCGGTCAGGGAGCTACCTGATCGGTCTGGTGACCGATCAGGATTCACTCTGATCGGTCTGGTGACCGATCAGGCTTATGTCGCCGCGAGAGCTGGGAGTCCCAGCAAAGCGGTGGATCGGTCTGGTGACCGACCCACGAGCCCTGGATCGGTCCGGTGACCGATCACTTTAATTCAAAATGCACCGTCAGACGCTCTGATCGCGTCTGAATGTTTCCGATTCTCTGCGCTTAACATTTGATACATGATTTTCTGCTTGATATGCTGTGCTAACACTCTGATTGAGCTGCAGGTGACAGGGAAGGATTCAAACACTCAAGGAGAGTCAATGGAGGCCTTTCCTTGGAGCATGTTTGTCCGTTTTCCATCTCAGGTTGCAACGGACACTGGCGCTGGCTGGAGCTGCTGACTGGGGCTGGTCTGAGGGAAGCTCAGGGAGTCCAGAAGAGCTCAGTGGTAGCTGGTGGTTGCAGGAGAGCAGCTGGAGGCTGCAATGAGATGGTGTCACCTGGTGCTCAGTGGAGAAACAAAAGGGCGTAGAGGAGAAGAGCAGAGTAGAGTTTGTGGAAGCGATTTCTGTCTTGAGTTCTTGCTGTGCGTTTGTGTTCTCCACACTTTGCTTGTGCGTTCTAAAGTTCTATCATCTTGAGCAAGCAACTGCAATCAGTGAAGCAACCATCCCTTACTTGAGCGCTTGGAGGAAGGAACAAGAGGCTTTGAGTCCAACAACGAGAAGACACGAAGAAAGGGTTCTTGCGTGAGATCGTCGCTGGGTGGAGCTCGGGAGAAGCTTGCTGTGTTCTTGTCTGTGCTAAGTGCTAAGTAAGATCTTTCTTGTGTTTCATTGTGCTTAAAACTATATCTTTGATTGAAACGCTGTGGAGAGGTTACTCCACCGAGAAGGAGGTTGCTTTCTATCCGGATCTTCCGGGGCTTGATCTGCCGACGATCAAGGGATCACCCACCTTACGGGCATGCCAAGGAGTAGGGGCAAGTTATCCCCGAACCTTGTAAATCCTCTTGTTAGCGTTCTTGTGTTTGCTCATAGTTTAGGTTTTGGTTTTCTGTATACTCTGTTTTTATTACTTCCGCTGTGCTACTAAATGTTTGAGTGCAGAAATTTGAAAAGCGCAAAGTCCAAGTGTTTGGCTATATTCACCCCCCCCCCTCTCTAGCCATCCGAGTTCCAACAGGCATGTCCCTGATTTGAATAGAAATCCGATCTCTTTGAGTATTCTTGATTCTAAAGGGTATAAGTACACTGGTGAAGGTGGAGCTGTGAAGATCAGTAAAGGGTCTCTTGTTGTGATGAAGGGACTAAGGAGAACCGCCGGTTAATATGTTCTGCAAGGATCCACAGTGATAGGTGATGTTGCCGTCGCAAGGTCGTCTATGTCTGATTCTGATGTTACAAGACTTTGGCATATGCATTTGGGTCATATGAGTGAGAATGGAATGGTTGAATTGAGCAAGAGAGGACTCCTTGATGGTCAAAGTATTACAAACCTAAAGTTCTGCGAGCACTATGTTTTTGGCAAGCAGAAAAGAGTCAAGTTCTCAGCTGGCATTCATAACGCAAAGGGTATGCTAGACTACATTTGTTAGATCGTTGACGTATGCTAGAGGGGGGGTGAATATCACTTTTCGGTTTGTTGTCTACCTACGTTTTTAGTGCGCAAGCGGAAATACAATAAAAACTAAACTAAAACAACAAACAACGCTAACAAACCTATTTACGTGGTTCGGAGATGAAGACTCCTACTCCACGACAGTCCATGAGGTGGACGATCTCTCGATCCTTTGGCGGATCACTCCCCGGATGCCTTCCGGCTAGCTCCCGTAGCTCCTTGTGGGTGGAGAAACCTCGCCACAACCTTGAGTACACTATCTGAGCACTAAGACTACTAATGAGCTCTAACCAAGCTTATTTCATCAAGGGTTTCCATCCAAACCCGAGCCTCTTTAAATAGAGTTCATGGCTGAAAAACCCGACACCAGTCGACTGCTCCCAGGGAAGTCGACTGCTCCCATGGTAGTCGACTGCCCCCACTCAGATTAGACCGTTGACAGCCCAACGTTCGAATTCTGATCACTTACCAGTCGACTGCTCCTGGGGCAGTCGACTGGTCCAGGGTCGAAATCCTTCTGTGAGTTTCTGTTTGTGCTGGCAGTCGACTGCCTCTCTCCCAGTTGACTGCCCAACATATACAAACACTCATCCTCACTTCAACGACCCTCCTCCACGCGTGCCTTCAGGTACACTCCCTTGGCTTGCCCCTTGAAGTCTTCTTCCACCGGCTATCGTCCCTCGGATGCGCACACAAGCCTTCCCTTGACTTGCCTCCATTCCACCCTTCACGTGTGCCCTTTGAAGTCCACTTTCCAGCTTGCCCTTGGAGTCCTCCTCCCTCGGCTCTTGTCCCTTTATGACTTAGCTGACTCTTCACCAGCAACCTTGACTGTAGCCTTCGCGCCCTCTTCATCTTCGGCTCCCGTCCCTCGGATGCACACAAGCCTCCAGCTTGTCCCCATGCCATCCTTCACGCATGTCTCAAAGTCCGCACCCCTCGACTCATCATCCCTGCTATCCAAGGTCCCTCGGGTGAACACAAGCTTCCAGCTTGTCTCCGTGCCACCCTTCACCGTACCGAAGCCGTCCAGCTAAGTCCATATGTGTAACCTGTACATTCTGCACACTCACATACACATATTAGATCACAAGGGAAAACCTAACTTAAACCCTTTGCCCAATTATCAAAACACATGGTCACTCCGAACCATAGATTGGCTCAACAACCTCCCCTTTTTGATGTTTGGCAATACGTTTATGTTAGGGAAAATAAAAAGTAATAAATAACAATAACAATGCTAAACAATCATTTGGACTTACGTTGACAAGACTCCACCTTGGACTTACACCGCTAATGCATATGCAAATGCAAACAATACATGGATTCTATCCCAAGGCATCCCCACACCTAACTTCCCCAAGTTAGGAATTTTCACCAAAACGGGTTTTTTAAAGCTCCCCCTACATTGGACTTACAAAGGCTTTTTAAGAACCTCTCCAAGGTTCCCCTTATGCCAAGAATGGAGCAACCATACTTCCCCTTTTTCTAAGCTTCTCCTAAACCTAGGTTTTCTCGCAAGGGCGTGTTTGGTTTCCCAAATTAAACCCAACACTTCTCCCCCTTTGCCTAACATCACAAAGACTCCAACAATATCCCAATTATTGGATCTTTTAATCCCTAATGATCTTAAACACAGTGTACTAGCTCCCCATACATTTGTTTTACATCATTTGGACACAAACCAGCTATTGGATACCTAATCCAGCCCTGACCAGTCGACTGCCCCTCGACTGATACTCTGAAAATCAACTTTTCTGGCCAAATTCAGAAATGCGCCAGAAATTCCACAAATCTCCAAAACTTCCCAAATTTTGTGGAGAGATTTGTGGTACCCATACCTACTTGGGAAAAATACATTCAACAATGTATCTATCACCATTCCCAAGTTTGACATAAAACTCAAAATTTCCTATGAAAATTAAGGCATAACACATAAGAGGCAACCTCCCCCTTAACCTATGCCCTTCTCTCGATTTTCAATTTTCACAACCAATCATCAAGTTATGTTCTACCCAACTTAACACCATAAAATCAAGTTAAGTTCTACCCAACTTAACACCCAAGTTCTTTCCCCTTTGACACCATCAAAGGATTGCCCCAAGCAACCTTACCCCTAGTGCCAAAAAGAACTCAACAAAACAAAAAAAAAATCTAAAAATTTGCAACCACATTTGTTAGGATATACCCTATCCTAGAAAAATATGATTACATGAAAAACATCAAATGTGCTTGACTTTTCGTACAACCTCTACTTTCCTCAAAAATGGTCATTTTGTATCAACTTTCAAACCTATCTATAATTCCATGTGTTTGCCAAGGCTAATCATTAGAATTCGACACATGGAATTATCCTCAACTCTCCCCTTTTTATCTCTTAATCCTAGATACATATGGGAGACTTCCATATTCATCAAGAACGTATCATTCAATATCAATTTATGACCTTCAAACCATATAATATCATAAAAATTTCACAAGATAACATGACACTTTTCTATGCTTCCAATTTTGCAATTTTTTATTAGCCAATCTGCCTTTTCTACTTAACCTTATGGATCAGTCGATTGCCCCTAGGGCAGTCGACTGGCAAAACAAACAGAAGGTTCCAAATTCTGAATTCACCCTGGATCAGTCGACTAGTTCGTTACCAGTCGACTGATACCTGAATTTTAGGTTTTTAGCCTAATTTCAGAAATGCCTAATTAATTCCACAAATCTCCAAAAATTCTGAAATTTCGTGGAGAGATTTGTGGAACCTATGTCTACTTGGGAAAAATATGTTTCCAAACAAATCTATTCCAAATCCCAAGATTGGCACAAAATTCAACCCTTCCTAAATTGTATCATTTAAGCTTATCCAAAAGTCCTAATTTAGGCCTCTCCTTGATATATCTTCTAATTTCTGATCATAACAATTTTCTAGCACTGAGTTATGAGGCATCTACCTATTACACCTTAATTTTTATCAAATATAATATCATTTTCATCTTTTCCTCCATAAATTTCTTTTTATGTGCCAATTCCTTAGGATTAAGACTCACCTTAGTCTTCCAAACCCTTTGGCACATTTCCTAGTCCCCCTAGACTTCCTAAAGGAACCATCTCTTGAGATCCACTTACCATGGATCCCAAAGGCTCCTAGAGCTCCCCCTCAAGCTCTTAACCCTAGCCACCTCCCTAGGTGACTCAATCCACACTAGACTACATCGGTGTGCCCCCGGTGACTCTTGGCCTACAAAATTAACCTTCTTAACCTTAGACACCTTGTCTTTGGTTAAGTCCTTCTTTTTCCCTTTAAATGACATTCCCTTGCCATTCTTGGACTTCTCCTTCTTGTCATAATCATATGCTATCCTAGCATATTTCAATCCCTTGGCATTGGAGACCTTAGACCGGTATCCCAATCCCGATCTATTATAGTTGGGTTTTAAACTACCCAACACCATATCTAAACCCTTAGATCCAACCATAAATCTTTCTAGGGTCTTTTTCAATTTATCAAGCCTTGCCCTCAAGGCTTGATTTTCCTTTTCTAGGCTTTTAACCTTAGAATCCACATGTCCATCTTGGACACTCCTAGACCTACCCATCTTCCTAGGCATATGTTTTCCCTTCTTGGGATTAATGCCTTGATCCTTAGGTCCTAAGGACTTGGATTTTTCATGATGCATGGTTCTCCTAGAGTTTTGATCTATCTTGTTAACCCTATTTCTATCATGATACCTAAATCCATGATTATGCACAAGCAAGCATTTTTCATTATTTCTAGCATACATGGATGAATAATTGACACTATTTTTAACATTCATAGAGGAACTCAAATTTGAATTACATTTTAGCTTAAGGTTAGGAATTACCTCCCTTACCCTTGTAGTTCCCCCTTGATGTGAGCTTCTTTTCTTTCTTTCCTCCTTCTCCCATCTTCTCAATTGCTCCATTTTCTTTAGCTCTCCTTTTCTAGGACATTTAGTGTGATAATGCCCTAGCTCTCCACATGTAAAGCATCTAATTTTCTTTTTCTTCTCTTGGGCTTCTCCATTCCTACAACTCATGTTAGATTTAAACGGAATTGAAATGAGTGTAAGATTTACCTCTTTTTTCTTACCATTTGGACACTTGTCCTTGTAGTGTCTCTTTTCATTGCATCCAAAGCATATGATATGATCCTTGGTCTTTGCTTTGGTGGAGGTTGGAACTTCTTCTTGCTCTTGCATAGATGAGGGTCTCTCCTCCCCTTTAATTCTTGAGATTGATACTTCCTCTTCTTCTCTTGAGAAAGTTGATGATTTTTCACTTAATTCTTCCACTTCACTTGAAGAAATTGACAATTCCTTTTCTTTTTCTTCTTCTTGACCCGTTTGACTTGTCTCCTTAGGCTCTTGAGCTTGTGTAGGATTCTCATGATATCTTTCTAACTTATTCCATAACTCATATGCACTTTTATATTCTCCTACACCACTCAAAATATTATTAGGCAAAATATTAACCAATATACTAATTACCTTTTCATTCGCCCTAGAATGTGCTTGTTGCTCTTTAGTCTAATATCTAGGGCAAAGCTTCTCTCCAAGCTTGTCTCTTGGAGCTTCGAAGGGCTCTTCTATTACCATTCTACATTCTCACTCCATTCCAAGCCATGTCTTCATTTGCATCCTCCAATATTCGAAATCTTCATGATCGTAGGGAGGTGGAGTGTAGATGTCATCCCCTAACTTGTCTTCCATTATTCTTCTCCTCTAGCTTGTGCTCCTTTGGTGATTAGTCCAATGAGAGCGGTCCTTCGCTCTGATACCACTTGTTAGATCATTGATGTAAGCTAGAGGGGGGTGAATAACACTTTTCGATTCATTCTCTACCTATGTTGTTAGTGCGCAAGCGGAAATACAATAAAAACTAAACTAAAACAACAAACAACGCTAACAAACCTATTTACGTGGTCCGGAGATGAAGACTCCTACTCCACGACAGTCCGTGAGGTGGACGATCCCTCGATCTTCGGCGGATCACTCCCCGGATGCCCTCCGGCTAGCTCGCGTAGCTCCTTGTGGGTGGAGAAACCTCGCCACAACCTTGAGTACACTATCTGAGCACTAAGACTACTAATGAGTTCTAACCAAACTCATTTCATCAAGGGTTTCCAGCCAAACCCGAGCCTCTTTAAATAGAGTTCATGGCTGAAAAACCCGATACCAGTCGACTGCTCCCAGGGCAGTCGACTACCCCCACTCAGATTCGACCGTTGATAGCCCAACGTTCAAATTCTGGTCACTTACCAGTTGACTGCTCCTGGGGCAGTCGATTGGTCCAGGGTCAAAATCCTTCTGTGAGTTTCTGTTTGTGCTGGCAGTCGACTGCCTCTCTCCCAGTCGACTGCCTAGCATATACAAACACTCATCCTCACTTCAACGACCCTCCTCCATGCGTGCCTTCAGGTACACTCCCTTGGCTTGCCCCTTGAAGTCTTCTTCCATCGGCTATCGTCCCTCGGATGCGCACACAAGCCTTCCCTTGACTTGCCTCCATGCCACCCTTCACGTGTGCCCTTTGAAGTCCACTTCCCAGCTTGCCCTTGGAGTCCTCCTCCCTCGGCTCTTGTCCCTTTATGACTTAGCTGACTCTTCACCAGCAGCCTTGACTGTTACCTTCGCGCCCTCTTCATCTTCGGCTCTCGTCCCTCGGATGCACACAAGCCTCCAGCTTGTCTCCATGTCATCCTTCACGTATGCCTCGAAGTCCGCGACTCTCGGCTCATCATCCCTACTATCCAAGGTCCCTCGGGTGCACACAAGCCTCCAGCTTGTCTCTATGTCACCCTTCACCGTACCGAAGCCGTCCAGCTAAGTCCATACGTGTAACCTGTACATTCTGCACACTCACATACACATATTATATCACAAGGAAAAATCTAACTTAAACCCTTTACCCAAACATCAAAACACATGGTCACTCCGGACCATAGATTACCTCAACAACATTCACTCTGATTTGTAGGGGCCTTCTAGAGTACCATCTAAAGGTGGTGCGCTCTATATGTTGACTATTATTGATGATTTCTCAAGAAAAGTTTAGGCATTCTTTTTAAGACATAAGAGTAATGTTTTTACTACCTTTAAGGAGTAGAAGGTCATGATTGAGAAGCAGACAGGGAGGCAATTAAAGCATCTTCGAACTGATAACGGATTAGAGTTTTGTTCTGATGAGTTTAATGCCTTATGTAGAGCTGAAGGTATTGTGAGGCATCATACAGTTCGGCATACTCCTCAATAGAATGGTGTAGCAGAGAGGATGAATAGGACTTTAATGGAGAAGGTGCGTTGTATGCTTCTTAATGCTGGGCTACCGAAGTTTTTCTGGACAGAAGCCGCTGCGTATGCCTGTTATGATGTAAATCGCTCTCCATCAATTGCTATTGAAAGGGAAACTCCACAAGAGGTATGGTCTGGTACTCCTGCTAGTTATTCTGATTTGAGAATTTTTTGATGTCCTGCGTATGCTCATGTTGATAATGGAAAGCTGGAGCCTCGTTCGGTGAAGTGCATATTTATAGGCCTTAGACAAGGAGTGAAGGGATACAAACTTTGGTGTCCAGAGACCGGGAAAGTCATCATCAGTAGAGATGTTATCTTTGATGAGACTAGCATGCTTCAGGGGTCTCCATTTAAAACTCTTTCTGAGGAAGATAAGCAGAAGACAAGCACACAGGTGGAGATTGAGATTGGGCCGATATCTACAGAGACTACACCAGAGCCTATTTTAGATGTTGTGGATGGAACGAGCTCATCACAAGCACCTTCACAATATTCCATTGCAAAAGATAGTCTCGGAGAGAAATTAGACGCCCTCAGAGATATGTAGAGGCTGATTTGGTCGCTTATGCTTTAAACGTGGCCGAGGAGATTGATTCCGGTGAAGAACCTGAGACGTATTCAGAAGCAATTAGCTGCGATAATTCTGGTAAGTGGATGATTGCTATGCAGGAGGAGATGGAGTCACTTGGTAAGAACGACACATGGGACTTGGTGAAATTACCTAAGAGTAAGAAAGTTGTTCGCTGCAAGTGGATATTTAAAAGAAAGGAGGGAATACCGGAAGTTGAAGAAGCCAGGTACAAAGCCAGACTAGTTGCTAAAGGCTTCAGTCAGATTCCAGGAGTAGACTTCACTGATGTATTTTCCCCAGTTGTAAAGCATAGTACGATTCGAGCTTTTCTTGGTATTGTGGTAATGCATGACTTAGAGTTACAGTAGCTAGATGTGAAGACAGCATTCTTACATGGGGTACTTGAGGAAGAAATTTATATGCAACAACCAGAAGGTTTTGAAGTCTTAGGAAAAGAGGATTATGTATGCTTGCTGAAAAAGTCCCTTTATAGTTTGAAGCAGTCACCTAGGCAATGGTATAAAAGGTTTGACTCGTTTATGATCACTCATGATTTCAGAAGATGCAGCTATGACAGTTGTGCCTACTTTAAGAAAACTGATGATGGATCATTTGTTTATCTGCTCTTATATGTTGATGATATGTTGATTGCAGCCAATAATAAGGAAGAGATAAGAAAGGTCAAAGCCCAACTAAGTAAAGAATTCGAGATGAAAGATTTGGGAGCTGCAAAGAAAATACTTGGGATGGAGATTCTGAGAGACAGAAAGGCAGGTAAATTATACCTAAGTCAAAAAGGGTATATTGAGAAAGTACTTCATCGGTTTAACATGCATTCTGCCAAGTCTGTTAGTACTCCGTTAGCTGCACACTTTAGACTTTCAGCTAATTTATGTCCGCAGTCAGATGATGAGGTTGATTATATGTCACGGGTTTCATATTCTAGTGCAGTGGGATCTCTCATGTATGCTATGGTTTGTACATGCCCAAATTTATCACATGCAGTGAGTACAGTTAGTAGATACATGGCAAATCCTGGTAAAGAGCATTGGAAGGCAGTTCAATGGATTTTCAGATACTTACGAGGGACTTCTGATATTTGTTTGCATTTTGGGAGTAATAGAGATGCAGTTATTGGATATGTTGATTCTGACTTTGCAGGTGACCTTGATAAAAGAAGATCACTTACGGGGTACGTGTTCATTATTGATGGTTGTGCTATCAGTTGGAAAGCTACTTTACATAATACAGTTGCATTGTCCACTACAGAGGTTGAGTATATGACTATTACGGAAGCTTTGTAAGTAAGCTATTTGGTTGAAAGGACTCTTCAGTGAGCTTAGCGAAGACTTGCAGATTATTACAATCTTTTATGATAGTCAAAGTATCATTTTCCTCACGAAGGATCAGATATTTCATGAGAGAACAAACCACATTGATGTGAGGTATCATTTTATACGTGATGTTATTACTCGTGGTGATATTATTGTCAGGAAAGTCAGTACTCATGATAATCCTGCTGATATGATGACTAAGTCACTCCCTATAGCCAAGTTTAAGCATTGCTTGGACTTGGTTGGTGCTAGATGCTGAGATTTGCCTGTGGGGCTTTTGTGGAAGAGGTGGAGATGTTTTTTTGAAGATTTATGGAATTCGCGTCAAGGTGGAGATTGTTAGAATTTGATGACTCGAATTCAGTTTAATCCGTTAATTTATTATTAGATATTTTCTTATTAATATGTTAATTAACAAATTTTTTATAAATCTGTTATTTAACCGTTTCATTATTAATTTTTCTTTTGACTAAGTATCCTAAGGTCTCTATAAATTGTGTATCTCATGGACAAGTTTTATCAATCAATGAAGAAAGTCATTTGGTTACCTCTTTTTTCTTTCTCTCTACCTCTCTTTTCTCTCTACTTCTCTTTACTTTATCAGAGCCGCCGACTTTGTATTCCACAGTTCATAGTGATTTTTCCTCCTCTGCCCGTGGTTTTTTCCCGTCAAGGGTTTTCCGCGTAAATATGGTGTGTTCTCTATTGTTCTTCTTGTCGTTTTTCCATGCTAATCTCGTTTCATAAGCAACATGGATGGTTAAAGTGGGTGACGTCTGATACTGGATTAAATGAAAACACTAGTTGTACACATTTTAGAATGTTGTCAAGAGTAGAGTCAAGAGTAGGAAGTGAACACATTTCTTATCCTCAATATAATATGGGAAATTGGAATGTACTATTTATGGTCTGGATATTAGTGATAGTGAACTTAATTCTTTTGGTTGTATACTTGTTTTGTTTGTTAGTTGGTATGGTTAAGTAATGCAAGTGTTGTAATGTGATAAAAATATTTAATTATGGATGATGCGACATTTGATCTATGTTTATGAATGAATTCAATGTTTCTTGTCACATGAGCTCTACACTTAATTCAATATTGTAATGCAACTATGTATATCTAGAGCCATTATTCAGGTGCAACTATTTTTTTTGGCTTGACAACGATCACATGATCGGTAATGCCTGTTCAGTGGGCATTAACCGTGTTGAAAGAAATAAACTTAAGATACACAGTACTTCCATAATACTGTTGCCTTGTCCCTAGGGAACTCAAATGCACCATTGAAGGAAGATGAAATTACAAATTCTAAGATCATTGATCAGGAAGAGGAAACTGTCCAATTGCCTCCTGTTGATGAAATCTTGTCAACATGCTTGAAACTCCTACAAGCGAATGGTTCTTTAGCCTTTCCTGTGAAAGATCTGCTTGTTTTGATATGCACTCAAAATGATGGTCACCACAGACAGAAGATCCTCTCTCACATCATGGATCATGTAAAACATTCTTCTATACCATCGGCTCCTTTAAGTGGGAATGTGTTATCTGCACTATTTCGCATTCTTGCTTTAATTCTCCATGATGATTCTATGGCACGGGAAGTTGCCCATAAAGCTGGGCTGATAAAGATTGCTCTGGATCTGCTTTATAGATGGAGGGTTCTTCTGATGAAGCAAAACCTCAAGCTCCGAAGTGGGTCACTGCATGCTTCATTTATGTTGATCAGTTGCTGCAGGTGGAGCAAAGGATTTTCAATCTTCTCTGGAGTCTACTATGGGATCATAGTTCCTTGAACGAATGAAACATCATAGGACTTGTAAGCATTCAAGAGTCAATACAGAAGTGTAAAGCATAATTACAGACCAAAAAGGGTCATATGAAACATCATAAGACTTGAAACATTATAGAACCAAAAAGGGCCATATGAGAAGTTATTCCCAGTGATATTAACAAGAACAATACATAAGCATAATTAGTTGGACTTGTAAGCCAAATTACAGACCAAATTACATCCGTAGTTCCAATGAAGCTATTAGAATACAAAAGTCAAAAGTAATACATATCTAGAAGTAGTTATAATACAAGTAGTTAATCACAATACAAGAGTCAAAAGTCTATTAAGTAGTGCATATCTAGAAGCATTGATTTCCTTGAAACAATAAAACTCTTACTTAAGTAGTCCTGAAAAGGGAGTCGTCTAGCTCTCCAATTGGGGTTTTGCTCCGATAAACTGCAAACAAGTATCTCGTTAAATACCTGAGCAGTAAACCAAGGTGAGTAGAAATATGTTTAGTGTTAACGGTCACAAAGCAATATGTTCTCAATTAGATTAATCAAACTTGTGTTGATAGGATTGACTCACAAATAAACTCGTATCACTTCCACTTCTTGAACTTGCCCATAAATTTCCCATGCTTGAACTTGCCGTAGTGCTTGTGGTGCTTGAACTTTCCATGGCCGAATCCATGGGTATACAATCCATGTGACAACTGGTGCACGCGATAGGCAGCAGCTGCTGCTCCATCGGGCAACCATGACCCCTTGTGGTTGGAACCAAGTCCTCCAGTATCCAGAATATGCCTACATGTAAACACTATATCACCTATAAACTTGATATGTGAATGTTGGTTATAAAGAATGAGACTCACCGTGGTGTGGAGCTGATGGAACAAGATTCCCAGCCGGTGGATATTCGGAAGGGAGATATCCAGCTGGGGGATATCCTGACGGTGGGTATCCAACATGTGGATATCCTGATGGAGGAAAAAATCCAGCAGGTGGTAACCAACAGGTGGTATCCAGTAGGTGGTATCCAATAGGTAGATATATTTGCTACAAAAGGTAGGAAAAAAACTTAATGTGAGAAGCAAATAGTTATAATCATGCAATGAGAAAACAATACAAAGTCAGAACCTCATTAATATCTAATGCCAATGATCATTAAATTCATCGTACTTGTTCTTTGCTTAATCTGCTGCCCGATGCTAAAATAGTTGCCTGAAAATTCGAAGATGACGAAGTTGCCTGACAATAATCAAAAGTTATTACATGTGTCTGCTTAAGTTTATCCATTTGTAGAAAAAGCAAGATAAAACATCATCAATAATAAAACATGCCTAAAATCTTATCCAATTATTATTGTCTTCCAATGCAATAATGGTCAACTAAATAGGTTTTCTAGAGATATTGAGACTAGTCAGTTCAAGTAACTTCAGGCAGATTGTGATACATTTGGACACATCCAACTTTTAAAAAAAAATGATGAACCAGGCAGCAGACAAATTGAACCTAGGGTGACCGACCCGGCCCCACGGAAGTTTTCCACCGGTCACCAGGGTAAATTGGGAAGCGCTCGCGGTGGGCAGTCTAGAAGCCCAACATCCCAGGGTTCGCGCCCCATTTGAAAGAAAAATTCCTGCAACACATCCAGCTTTTTAAGCATATATTGGAGGAAGATTAACATTATTATATACAAGTAAAAATGGGATCTGATCCAAAAATAAACCGAAAGTTACCAAAGGGCGTACGCAACAATCGAAAATTACCAAAGAGCGCACCATGGTTTCTAGTTTACCAAAGGGCGCAGCCCTTTAAGTGAATTTCCTATTATACCCTTGGCGCCACAAAATGCCTTTTCCATTGACAATTTCGAGACATCCGAACCACTTTGTAGTAAAATAATAATTTGTGGTTCGGATGGCCAGGTAGTGGAAATTTTCTCAGCCTATATATATATTACTACCTTGCACAAGTCGAATCATCACGAGGGTACGTATATTATTCGACCTTGCACAACTCAATTCATCAAGGCAGCTGAGGAAGATAGGTATTGAAGGAGACAAAGCAAGCAACAGATTGTTAACAAATACAAATAGTAATGTACGTATGATTGTCATCTTTGATATGATATCAGACCTAGTTTTATACTTATCAACTCTTGCTACAATTTTTATGTTTGGAGGAGTCTAAGGGTGATATGCATTACATAATAAGGGCTCTATGAAATTTGTTAAACCTAAGATAAATAAATGCTTGAATTCGACCTAGGGGTGATATATTACCATATCAGGCCCTAGAAGGGCCAGAAACAACATAGCTCAGTCCCTAGGAGGTACTGAAATATGTTGTTTTCAGGCACTGGGAGGGCCTGAAATAAAAGGAATTCAGGTCCTCCCAAGGCCTGAAATGAAAAGATTTCAGGCCCATACAGGGGCTGAAATCATTGGATTTGAGGGTCTGGGAGGGCCTGAATCAATATGAGTCAGGCCCTCCGAGGGACTGAAATTTACTGATTTCAGGCCCTGTGAGGGCCTGAAATAAAAAGATTTCAGACCCTTAAAGGGCCTGAAATAATATGATTTCAGGCCCTCGTAGGGCCTGAAATCTTTTCATTTCAGGCCCTGTGAGGGCCTGCAATATGATTTCAGGTCCTGTGAGGGCCTGAAATATTATGATTTCAGGCCCTGTGAGGCTCTGAAATCAAAATATTTCAGGCCCTTAGGCCTTCCTAGGTCCTTGATTATGATTTTCAAAGTTTGGAAAATGTAATTATAATTTATTTTTCAGGGATGATAATGTTGTTGACGAAATTTTATCGAAAATATGGAATACTCTTGATGATAATGCTGTCACGGGGAATGGATCAGAAATTACGGGGAATGGATCAGAAATTACAAGGAATTTGACAATTGATCTAAATGAAGAAGCAACTAATATAGAAGGTGAGGGTTTGAATTCTTCTACAAGAGTTGTTGAATTATTTGAGGCAACCTGGAGTGGGGAGGAAGGAATTGAAAGCCGGAATGCAGATGAATTAGAACCCATTACAAGTGTACTAGAATTCCAAGCCGATGATATGCATATTGAGGAATATGAATTCCCCCCAGATGAGTACAGTGACTTAGGGGAGGAGTTTCCATTAGCTGAAGATCCTTATATTTTAAATTCTTGATTGCTTGTTGGGCCAATTGGAGAGGTAGAGGCAAGAGATGAGCATGAATTTTTTGTGGGGCAGATATTTCCATCTAGAGAAGAATTTAAGAATGCACTTGTCAAACATGCCATGGTTAAGCATATGAGATATAACCCAGTTGACACCCGAAAAAATAGAGTTAAAGCAGTGTGCTTCAACCAACCATGTACATGGAGAGTAGTAGCAAGGGAGGAAGTAGAGTTCACTGTTACAAAATATATAAAGGAACACCAATGTGGAACTGTTAGGGAAAGTGATGATCATCATGCATGCTCTTCATCATTTGTTGCTTCTTTTGTTGAAGAGCAATTTCTTCATAATGAACAATACAAACCAAGTATGATTATATCAGATATTAAAGCTAGATTTGGAGTGACCATATCATACAGAAAAGCATACATAGCTAGGGAGAAAGCATTGAAAAAGGTTGTTGGAGATTATGATGAGGCTTATAGAGATCTTCCACAATATCTTCGTGAGTTAAGAGCTAGAGATCCTGAAACGTATGTGGCACTATGCAGGAATGGTGACAATCAGTTCCAGTAGTGTTTTGGGCTTTTGGTGCTTGCCGAAGGGTGTTCAGGTCTTATTTACGTAGACTTATCGGAATTGATGCCACACACCTAAGAGGAAAGTATCCGTGAGTAATGTTGATTGCAACGGCGATTGATGGTAATGACAATGTTCTTCCAGTTGCCTTCGCAATAGCTGAAGTTGAATGTGGGTCTGCATGGGAGTGGTTTTTGGAGCATACAAAGAGGTTCTTTGGTGTCGATGATCACTCAATCACCATAGTATCAGATAGACATCGGGGCATTATATCAGCAGTTAGAAAAGTCTACCCAAACGCGCATCATGCCTTTTGTTGCCACCACATGTGTTGTAATATGGTAACTGATACTGGAAGCAGAGCTGCTGTAGGTTTGTTTTGGGCAGCAGCACGAGCCAACACAACACTCCAATATGATATGATAATGCAGACAATGCTTGAAAAACATCTAGTTGCCCATAAGTGGCTTCACAACATTGACCCTAAAAGGTGGGCAAATGCACACTTTACAGGGAGAAGGTACAGAATGCTTACCACGAATTGTGTGGAGAGCTTAAATGCTTTGTTCAAGTCTGCACGTGAGCTTCCCATAAACAGGTTAATTGATAATACTAGAAGAAAAGTTGCTCAATGGTTCTATAACTGTAGAGAGGAAGTCTCCAAATGGCATGTTGCTTTGACACCTTATGCTACAAAAGAAATGGATTCAAGGAGAGAGAAAGTAAGAGCTTATAAGGTTCACCCTTACTCTCAATCAGAAATGGAAGTAGAAACATGGGGCACTTCATACATTGTTGATTTAGAAAAATAGTTTTGTCATTGTGGGGAGTTTCAAATTTCAGGACTTCCTTGCTCACATGCTATTGCCGTAATCATTCACAGGAACATGGATACGCTCCAATATTGTGAGCATTATTTTTATTCTGAAACTTGGATGTGGGTTTACATGGATCGTATTTTCCCTTGTAGAAGCAAGCAGTTTTGGCCTATTGGAGTAAACGACATTACAGTTCTATGTCCCCGTAGCCTTGTGCAGCCTGGTAGACGAAAGAAGGCACGGATAGAGTCCAGACACAATGGCAAGGTTAAACTAAAATACATCCGGTGCAAACAACTTGGTCATAATAAAATGACATGTAGAATGTCGCCAACCCTAAGGTCTTGAGTTTATTGGTATATGTAGTGACCCAATAATCTGATTGATGTCTATGTTTTGTATGGAGGATAACTGAATGTATATATTTTGTATATTGAACAGCTATAGTATTGTCAAAAAACTAGTTGTTGTTAATGTTGTGACTTGAAGAAGTATTTCAATATTATGATACATTTCTTCTTGTGTAAATTTATGTATGCAGAATTGAGCAATTGTGAAGTTTTCGGATTTTGGGTGCCACAATAATGTTATTTCAGGTCTTGTAGTCCTGAAGTCCTATGGTTTGTGAATATCTGTCATTTGAGACCCTCTGTTTGTTTGCTATGTTGATTCATTGTTCTGTGCCAACTATAGATACTGTATTAACACGTAATTGATAATCATTAGGACTATGTTTGGAGAAAAAAAATTCCATCTCCTAGCTATCTAAACTCTAACTACTGGTAATGAGTTTTGAGAAATCAAAATATAATAGGTCCATGAAACAAAACTCCTGTTGTGCCAACTTCTGAAAATATGAGGTAATGATGTGGATGGAATTAAATTGTGGTGCAATGTCTATGTAGGTACTCTCCTTTTTTGTTTTATATTAAAAATAATTTGACAACATGTATATTTATATAAAATATTTAATCATTATAATATTGAATTATTTGAAATCTGAAATGAGATTATTGTGTCAGGCCCAATAATGGAATTATTTCAGGCCCACGCTGGGCCTGAATAATATCATTTCAGGCCCACGCTGGGCTTGAATATCACGCTGGGCCTGAAATGATATTATTTCAGACCCACGATGGGCCTGAAATGATATTATTTCAGGCCTAGCGTGGGCCTGAAATGAGATTTTTCAGGCCCAGCGTGGGCCTGAAATAATCTCATTTCAGGCCCAACGTGGGTTGTGATTTAAAATTAGGTTAGAAGAAAAGTAAGGTTCAATATTACTTATAGTATCGACAAGAGGACAGATTATAGATTAGAGATTACACAATAACAAGGATCGAAAGCAATGCTCCATTGGAGTATGAAAATGGTTTACATACATTATAAATACAAACATATATTGTTTGTCATTAAACTTACATTATACAACTGAATCATTTTGTTTCAGGCCCTGAGTGGGTTCCCTAAAATCCTTTTGTTTCAGGCCCACTGTGGTCCTGAATTAAAATGATTCTAGCAAAAGCAAGGTTCAATATTACTGATGAGTTCCACAACAATTACATATTACAGATCATATATGAGACAAAAATAATGATCCGAAGCAAAGTTTCATTGATTTGAAAAGGAGTACATGGATTATATAATTACAAATATACAATGTTTGTGATGACAATTACATATACATAGTATCAACAAAAATACTATTTACAGATTTAGCTAAATCTTCCAGCACTTGTCTCTCATTATTTTATAGCCCACCTGAAATCGATAGTTTTTCATATGCTATTGGGTAAAATCTGTAGGTCTTTGAAAAACTAGGCTTTCTGCATACCGCATCATGAAAAATGCACAATCCGACCTAAAAACCCAATATTGACATTGTTGTCATCTTATAAATCCAACCATGAAATGCATTGTTATTTTTATCAAAAATAAACATCCTCTTACGATCTGGTTTGGGTGGGTCCTTCTACAACAATTTTATTGAACTCTGTCCTAGATATGGAAGGCAATCCTTTATTCCATGTCTTGTAATAAGGTCAGTTCAAATTTTTGAAAAACGCCACCTACACAGATATGAGATTAGTAACAATTATATTGGTATGAAACTTTTTTTTGAGTTATATCTACGAAATAGAAAACTTACAGTTTTTTCAAATTTGGCAGTGTACCCTTCTGTGGCGCCGAGAGAATTATAATGATGGATACTACCTTCCACGAGGTCAATAACCATTAGATGCCAATGATCATCTGCATTATTTAGAGGACAGATGATATATCTAATTGGCTTATCCGTATCAGTAGCAATAGTTTGTTCAAAAGCCTGAGCGTGAATCGCCTCAAAAAGTTCCTATGGTTATTAAAAAGGAAGTGTCAGTGGACTAAATCATAGTAAAAAACAATAATGGTTCAGTAGCTAATTGACTTACAACAAACCCCACCCCACAGAATATGGAGGGCTGGTATGGTGAGTTACACGCTTTTGCTTCATTTCCAAGAATAGTCCAGTATGTATTGATGCAATCCCCCATGGTGTAGTCATTCCAATCAAATATTGTCAAAAAAGATAGCATATCTAATATAAAGGTCCCATTGGACCATACTGGATTAAACTCATACCTACATGCAAATAAGATAAGCAACTTTATAACAATGTGAATGATTAAATTTTATTAATGAATGTCAATAATCATCAATGTTTTACAATATTATTCCAAACGCAATAGCAACTAACTCACTTTAATTTACTAAGCTTTAATAATGTTTCAGCAATCTCTGCATCTTTAGTCTTCTTAAAGAATGCCTTGGAATTCTTCAAGATTTTGCTTTTCACCTTTTTAAATTCTTTAGCTTTAGCTGCGTGATGTTCAGATATGTTAGTTTGGGTGGAGGTCGCAGATTTTGTTGTTTGCGTTGTAGTATCTGAGATTGATGGGGCAGGAGGCTCATCATCTTCATCTTCATCTTCATCTTCATCTTCCTCCTCATCCTTCTCCTGAACAACTTGTTTGCCCTTGCCTTTGGCCTGGTAGGTTTGTCTGACCTGAGTTATTTTTCTTTTTTTGGCAAGTGGCTCACCTTCATCTGACCCTTTGCTTTGCAATTGTTCATACAGCTGTTTGATTTTTTGGTTAGACTGAAGTATGATAGTCTCTCTTACAGCTAGCCTTTTATCAGTTTGCTCCTCTTGTTGTTTAAGCTGCGAATCTTTGTCACCAATTATTTTATCCTTTTCAACAATGATGACATCTTTTTGTTTCAGCTGGGACTTCTTCTCTGCAATTATTGTTTCTTTGTGAGCAATAATTTGATCCTTGGCACTGATGGCTGATGCCGTCTCACTTTTGGCTTCCTCCAAACTTTTAATTGCTATATTTAATTGTTGCTGTAAGCTTTCAATTTGTTCTTATTTTTCTATACATATATTTCAGGCTTCCATTTGTAAGGGATGTAGGCTTCCTTGTGCTGCCTGGCTTGCTTCTGGTGCTTGCTGTAATACCTCACATTCTACCTCAAGTGGTTGAGTTGGAGGAGAGTAGTCAGGTACCAAATCATGCTCTATATCAAACGGAATTAAATCAACAATAATTAAATTTGGGGCCACACGGTCTATCATCCTCTTGATAGTGTCAACATGGGCTTTAGGCCAAGTCCAGCGAAGTATTCTTGGCAATCTATGAGGATGTTCAGGAGCAGCAATACTAATATGTTCATTAACCCATACCTGCAACATCATTATAATCAGTAAATAATATCCATCATGAAATTATATTAGCAGGTATATGTGCTCTCACTTACAGCCAAAATATTTGGAAATCCCTTGAGCAAGGGAGCCTTGGCCGGTTGGGTTGAATCACCTACATGTGGTCTATGCCTCAATGTCACCTCCTTTCCAATGGCTCCCAACTGAGGAGCCATGAAATTGTACACGGCATTGCCCAATTGTAGTTTGGTAGATTGTCAAAATCATCTACGCAATCAATAAGTGGCAGGGCAGGAATGACAAGTATGCTGCTACTACCACAAAATAGCACTGTACAAAAAAAAATAGAGTATATACAACTGACAGTACAGCTTGTCATTGGATGTAGACTTTATTAGTAGTTTCTCCAAATGCCGTGCAGAACAACTGGAATCTTCAAAATACTCCTTGTACAGTGGGTTGGAGGCCTCATTTAAATCAAGTTTGACTATCTCTCCCTAGTCCGGTAGCCCTAGAATAACTGATATATCAACCATTGTGAAATTGAGTTTTTTCCCATGGAATACAAAGCTCTGTTCTTCTTCATCCCAATTATCAAACATGTTCTGAACATGGGGTCTTACACAAGAACTAGTTGGAAGGTCGAGGACCCAAGAAAAGGGTGTTTCTCGAAGCAATTGTTCTTGTGCTGGTGTGGGTGGAACAGATTCAATAAAATTTTTGAAATGGCAAAGGCTACTTTTCCATTTCATTCGTTACTTCGACCTCTGTTGGCAAAACTTGTATACTCGTAGGCAATTTGATTTTTCGTTTTGGCAGCTGTTTTTTCTCATGACTTCCCCCAGAGACTTGCTGTTTCTTAGATTTGGTGGGAGCAGCTTTCTTTGAAGCTGATCTTTTTTGACCCATACCGAACTTTGCAACCATCAAAAATTATTTGACACAAACAAAAATGACACTTAGTATTCGTTCATAAAAGGGCCTCCTCAAATTCAGTTTACTGAAAACTATCGCTAACCCTAGGTGAAAGCAAGAACTGAAATGACAAACTAAAAATTAGGGTACGTACAAGTCGACTAGTGCGATGACGATGATGTCGCCCACAACTTCTCCAATCAAGACAAGCCCGCAACCTTCAAATCGCAACAAATCTGGAGCTAAAAATCAGTGACTGCTAACAAATGAGTGACTGCTGGGCCTGATATAAAGGTTTCAGGCCCTAGGGAGGCCTTTTTATATGTATTATAAATATAATTTAGGTTATATCTATTTTATTTATAAAAAATTTATAA
>JAGFNQ010005968.1:140249-192052 GCA_024364735.1 Boesenbergia rotunda
TTTTGGGGTCCGAACCTCTAATCCTGATGTATCACCATTGCTATAGCAGTAGTTTAGGTGTATCAGTGAGTTTTGAGCAAAACTCACTGATGGACCTACCATATCTAGAATTCTGAGAAACCTATATCAGTAGATAGGGTTGAGATAGGAGATGAGATTTTGGTTGGCCAAACCTCTAATCTTGTTGTATCACCAATGCTATAGCAGTAGTTTGCAATAGGAGGTTTTTAGGTATATCAGTGGGTTTTTATGTGCACACTAAGTACCAATATTTATGAGTTATGTTCTATAAATGTATTACACCTATACAACTACAAATTTATTATCCACTAACTTAAATCAGAAGTATTTAATGGTTAATAGTGACCCTGAAATTTTCCTAGTTGAGGCACACGGTGGGCCTGAAATCACTTGATTTCAGGCCCACCCTGGGCCTGAAATGGAGCTATTCAGACCCACACTGGGCCTGAATTGAAGTGATTTCAGGCCCACCTTGGGCTTGAAAGTTTTTATTTCAGGCCCTCCTTGGGCCTAAAAAGTTTTTATTTCAGGCCCTCCGTGGGCCTGAAATGATTTATTTCAGGCCCACCGTGGGCTTGAAATCATTTTATTTCAGGCCCACCGTGTGCCTGAAATCAGTTTATTTTAGGTCCACCGTGGGCCTGAAATCATTTTATTTCAGGCCCACCGTGGGCCTGAGAAGTTAAGTTCATGCTCACCTTGGGCATTAAATAAAATAATAATTTATAGATTAATATTTTATATTTATCTACAAGTTGTGACCAAATCCTGTAATTTTATTTAATTATTAATTTTTAGAATTTGAAACAAGTTTTTTAAATTTATGATAGAGATAATCCAGCTTACTATGTCAATACAGAATGCATACTAATTTTCAATTCCTTCGAGACCATTAAGTCATATTTTCAAATTATGTATCAGAAACCCACTGATGGACCTTCGATACTTGGATATATATCAGTAGTTAGATTTAACCAAAGAGATGTTATTTCTGGTGTGCAAACTTAGTCCAAATCATTATGAGTTATGTTTTCTTACCGTATCAGTTGGTACACTACATTGCATCAACTCGATGTGAATCAACATCACACAATTGTTTTGTTTTTCTGGACAATAAATTATATTCATACATATTACACAATTTCTATACAAATGGAGCTGAATCACCAGCAAAGGATTTTTTTTACAACATTACTTCAACAGATTGACAGTCTCATGTTTTACAATACATGTCTCCCATAATATTTACTGTTAGATCAAATCTCATTTTCATCATATCTTCTTGTTTGAAATCTATCTTCTCATCGTATAGAAGACCTCGGACGTATTGCATAACAAAGAAGGCACAGTCCACGTTGAAAATAACAAACAGTATTTTTGATTTCAATAAGTGGGGTAATAAAATACTTTGATGATTTTAAAATTTTCAAACTCTTCCTCACTTACTGACCTATGTTCTTGTTGGGGACATTTTTGTCCGACGGAGGGCCATTTGTCCAAGGGATGATGACTTTGTAGATAAGGATGAATAGCCGTAAGTTCCTCGGAGTATATTGTTTAAGTTTTTACCTGTCAAATATATCATGAATTCAATGACATTTTTTACCAAATGATGACATATATATGAATAAGGTAGGTACTCATCGCTGAGTCAAAATCATGCTTATATTTATGGCCACTAGTAAGAGAATTTAAATGAATGAAAGTCATTGCTTCTGTATCCACGCAACAAGTGAAAGTGTGTATTATCATGCACAAAGGTATTAAATATATCTAAACCTTGTTCTATCATATCCGTCTTCATCACTTGTTGCAGGCAAAAACTTCTTGACGATCTTATGAAGCTAAAAAGTTGCAAAATCAAAATTATTAATAACCACATCATAATAGTAGCTCTTCTACAATCTATTATTTCATACTAATTTACATCACTTACTGTGAAGAAGGTTGAACAATATATTGACACTTTGTATGACCTACCAGATGTGGATGCTCCCCTAAATAACATTTTACAGAAGGCATCAATGACCTCACCTTTTGTAAAAACCTCTCCATTGAGAATTTGTAAGAATGAATGCAATTTCAAAGCAAAGGGTGCATCCTCCCAGATAAATTTTCATTAGCTAACCTACCAAGAAATTGATAAGATTATATATTAAAGCCCCAAATATATTAACTAAACTATGTTTCATAACTTACTTTAGGTTCTCCAATTTATTTATCACGTAGGCCACTTCTTTATCTTGATTTTTCTTCTTCGACTTCATAAAATGCTTCTTCACAAACTATATTGATACAATTTAGACCAAACTAATTAATGACCAAATTCAATCAATTTAACGTAATTTAGATAAAAATAACTCACATACATCAATGCCTTGTTGCCTCATTTTGTATAGTTCGGAGGTCCTTCTTTTTTCCTCCTCTATATCTTCTTCAGACATGACTTCCATTACAGTAATGGTTTCTCTTGCTTCATCCATATCCTCCTTACTAAGTTTCCTTTTTCCCTTGTCCATGACATTTGATATTTGTTCCTTTCTCCGCTTCCCCTTATGTAATAGCTGGTGCCATACTGGACTCTCAATTGGAGTATCCCTGTAATCATACCGAGTTCGGTCACGTCCTCTCCTTGTTCTACAAGATATTGGATCAGAAAGAGGACTGACTACAGGATAGCTTTCTTGACCCTCCATCCCCTTTTTTTCAATAATTGAAATTAATTCCTTAACCCTTTCATTCAAACATATATTCTCCTCTGTTAGCTCCTTGATTAGGGTGTCTTTAAGAATGCATTCACCACATGGCCTTAGATCTTCTGTGTCATGTCCTTGTGATGTCTCCATTGCCCGTGGAATGTCATCCCCAATCCCAAGGTTCTCAAACAATGTGTTTTCATGTAGGTTAGGAATTATTTCAACAATCACCTGTCAATTACCAAGTACACAAATTTTACTGCCTCTATATCAAACTAATATAGATAACAGTTTAGAATAATTACCTCTTCGGACCTGATTTGGTTGACAAGGTCCCTCACCCTACTAATATGCGAAGGAATATTCCTCCACTTATTTATTCGGGGTCCTTCAACATTGTATGGTTTTTGAATGAGTACATGGTCCAAAAACCATGCCTACACAATGTTTTCCACACAATTACATTAATAACAGCAAAATATTATAAAATTTATCAACAATATTCTACTCACTACCAAAAGCCCAGCAAATCCCTTTACGTAAGGGAGGTTGGTGGTCCTCTGGTTTCCCTGACTTGATGAAAATAATTCCCCAATCTTAGGTAATTGGGGAGACAAAAATTTATGGATAGCTTCCACCCAATTGAATCTACCAAGATTGTCATAATCATCTACTATATCTACAAGCTCTAGAGGGACCTTATATGTACTAGAAGAAAATAAAACACAAACAAATATATACTAAATATATAATTTATAAACTAATAACACATCATCCTCTGATTCAACACTTTTAAAATAATGTTTAAGTAAGTCCTCAATTCTTGTTCTAGTAGGTTATTTTTCTTTTGAGAAGTAAGTACGATAGAGGTCACCCGATGCTTTAGTTGAATTAATAGGGACCGAAATTCCACGGTCCACTATACTCAGTACCAAAGCAACATCTTGTCTGGTGAACGCAACCGGCACACCTGAAATAATAAAAATATTTAGTTATCATCAATAATATAGGCTTCAACTTATTTCAATTTGGGCCTGAAATAAATTCTTTTCAGGCCCACGTTGGGCCTGAAAGGATTTCATTCAGGCCTACGTTGGGCCTAAAATGAATTCATTTCAGGCCTACCGAGGGCCTGAAGTAAATTCACTTCAGGCCCTCGGTAGGCCTGAAATAAAATCATTTCAGGCCTACCGAGGGCCTGAAGTGAATTTCACCTTAAATTCACTCATTTAAATTGATCAAATATCAATCATTTAAGGCCAACTATATCCAAGTTTTATCTTACTATAGATATTGTTTATAATTCATAATTAAAACTATTACCTGAGAATTTAAAAACTTGCGAGGTTGAATCCCAACTTTCAAATATATTAACCAAAATTCCTTGGATATGCTGCAATTCTTGAATTCCAAGAAAATACTGAAAGACGACTCTTTGATCTTTGCAATGTGTTGATCATTTAAAATTTCAAATGCTTCAACAAAATGTTTAAAGTTGTCTAAAACACTGCACCAATGTAATTTTTTCCCAAACTCATCTGAACCCTACAGTTTTTATACATTACAAATTTAATCAGCAAAAATAAGTATAAACAATTTCACAAACTATGTTATTCTTACCTAAGCCTATCGCTAACATACCTTGGTGATTAATGACAATGAAGAAGACGATGAACCACCCACAGACCTTTTTCCTGCCATTATGATGAAAATCACCCCTGCAGAAACCCTAAATCCTACTTTGATAATGCCGAGCAGTATCAACTTCAACGTTAACACTTAAAGCCGCCACAGGATCACACACTACCACTTTCCTGTATAGGAGCCTAGGTTTTAGTTGGGCGGAGGGATTCGAGGGATGAGCAAGCGACTAAAGCACAACTAGGGCACACACAATGTCCTCCTTCAACAACTAGGGCACACTACGTTGTTGCGGTGAGAGAGAGAATGGCAAAAAATGGAGCAACCTTGCTATCCAAACCACATTTTAAAGCAAAAGTGCTTCGGATGTCTCGAAAATGGGAATGGAAAAGGCATTTTGTGGCGCCAAGGGTATAATAGGAAGTTTACTTAAATAACTGCGCCCTTTGGTAAAATAGAAACCATGGGATGCCCTTTGGTAATTTTCGATTGTTACGTATGCCCTTTGGTAAATTGCCGAAGAAAAAAATAAACCGGCAATGGAGAAAAATAAAATATGGGAAAGAGAAGGAGAAAAAAAGGAGAGAGAGAAGGGGTGAAAATAAATACGGGAGAGAAATAAAAATAAATAGTTTTTACTTCAACTTTTGTGGAAAAGTCTAGAAAACTTTAAAATTTATAATTAGGTTCTTTTTTATTATTTTTTTCGCGTATAAATTTTCCCGCTCTGATTTCATAAGAGGCAATCACACTCCCTTAGTCTCCCATTGCTACACCCCTATTTGTAAGGACTAGTTTTATAATGACTAGCTTATAATTGTTATTTTTATAATGACCAATTTGTAATAGTTATTTTTAAACTAGCTAATTTTATAATTGTTACTTTTATAATAGCCAATTTTATAATGGTTACTTTGTAATAATTATTTTTTAAACTGACTCTAAGGTAAATATCCTAAAGCTCACCCAACATTCATTTTTTTTCATAATATTCAAGTATTATCGAAAATTTAAATCAAATACATACATCCATCCATTTCCAAATTCCATAACAAATAATATTAACATAGATAAAAATGAATTACATAAATAAAATAAAAAAATAGTAAATTTTATAAAGATCATCTTAAAAAACATCTACTACATACAATATTATATTTTAATATTTTCATAAAATTTAGAATGTAACTTAAGCTGATCTTCTATCATCTCACTAGTATCCAGTATTCTAAAAGGCGGCGCCTAGGATCGCCTAGGCGGCGCCTAGTCAGTGGGAGGCTGTCCACTGCTCCAACTTTTGTAAAGGCAACACCGGTGGGCGTCGTCGAATTAATTGGCTGTCTAAGCGGCTAGGCGTTGCTTAGTCGCGGGGCAGCCATTTTTTTTTCTCGTGAAAAAGCCTTCTCATTCGATTGGCTAATCAATTGACAGTGTTCAATCGATCGACTAATCGATTCGGCAGGTTTCTGTTTTCGCGAAAACCTCCCGATTCGGCAGGTTTCTGTTTTCGCGAAAACCTCCCGAATCGATGACCAATCGATTCGGGAGGTTTTCATGACAAACAAAAACCTGCCGAATTCATTAGTCGATCGATTGACATCTCCCAATCGATTGGATAATCGATTTGGGAGGTTTTTGCGACAAATAAAAACTTGCCGAATCAATTAAACACTATTAATCGATTGGGAAGACTTTTTTCGCGAGAAACAGAATGCTGCTAAATCGATTAATCAATCGATTCAAACCGTAATCAATTGCTCAATCGTATGGTGGCGAATAAGGTTTTTTACTTTTTAAATATTTAGCCCAGGGTTTTGATTTTTGAAATGATCCATCGCAGCCGCCGCAACTTCTCCCCCCTCCTAATTTCTTCTTCTCCGTCAAAGAGCGCCCCCCCCCCCCCCCCCCCCCCCCCCCCCCCCACCAACGATTGATACCCCTTTGAAGTGTAATTTGAATGATGTTGGTTGGAAATTTACGGACTTTATTGATCCAAAAAATTTAGATAAGTTGAAATATAAGTTGTGTGACAAAATTACTAGTGGTGGGATTTATAGGATCAAACATGTTGCTAATATCAAAGAAAATATTGCCTCATGTAAGAAGTCTTCAGATGAGGATAAAGTGAAGTGTAAGAATGACATTGAAGAAGCAAGAACAAAAAAGAAACAAAAAAAATATGAATGAAATGGAGTGAGAGAAGAAGTTGTTCTGGAAGAAAATGACGAAGATGAAGGGAGTCTAGGGACAAAAAGCAACCCACTTACTCTTGGCCCTATGGACCGATTTGCATCAATCATTAATCCTGAATCTTCATTAAGTGGAAGTAAGAAGACAAAACAACAACAAAATATCATTGATACACTTTGGAAGCAAAGGACACACATTGTGCACCAATATTTAGCTCGATGGGTGTACGAGTCCTATATTTCTTTTCATGCCATTGACAATGATAGCTTCAAGAGGTTTGCAGAAGCGATTGTCAATTTGGCCCGGGCTATCTTCCTCCAACTCAATACCTATTAAGATAGCCCTTATTGAAGGAAGAGGTAGATAGAATAAAAAGTCTAAGAAGAAAGAAGAAGAATGGACTTTAAATGGTTGCTCAATTTTGACTAATGCTTGGTCCGACCGGGAAAAAAGAAGTATCATGAATTTGTATGTCAATTGTAAAGAAGGTAAAACTTTCCTTTCTTCTAGAGAAACACTAGATGAAGCACACATCGGGAATTATATATTTGAATATGTGGACAAATGCATTGAAGAAGTTGGGCCCCAAAGTGTAGTTCAAGTGATAACGAACAATGCTTCAAATAATATGGCGGCAAAAGATTTGTTGAAGGAGAAGAGACCACATATATTTTGAACTTCATGTGCAACTCACACTATGAATCTTATGCTTCAAGGAATTGGAAACCAACCTAAGTCAAAGGGGTGATTGAGAAAGCAAAGAGCTTGACAATTTTTATTTATGCACATCACAAAACATTATCAATGATGAGATAGTTTACCAAAAAAAGGCGCATAGTGAGGCCGGGAGTAACACGATTTGCAATCACTTTTCTAACTTTGCAAAGTTTGATGGAGAAGAAAAGTGAACTAAGAGTTATGGTTGTTAGTGAAGAATGGAATGCATGTAAACATTCAAAGAGTGGAAAGGGAAAGGTAGCATCTAATACCACTATGGGTGTCTCTTTTTGGAATGGGGTAAGTTTTTTGCTTGAAGGTGTTTGCCCCTTTAGTTAAATTGCGTCGTCTTGTTAATAGGGATAATAAACCATCTATGCGTTATGTCTAAGGAGAATTACTTAGAGCAAGAGAGGAGATTAAAATGACATTCAAAAATCAAGAGTTTCACTATCGTCCGGTTATTGATATTATTGATATGAAAAGTTGTACTTGGCTTGATAGTCCACTACATTTGGCGGCCTACCTCTTGAATCCTTATTACTCCTTCAATGACCGGAGCATAGGAAGTGATGAAGTGTCACGAATGAATTTTTCACTTGTGTTGAAGCAATCTTTCCCGATGATATTAATAGCCAAAGTGAAATAGTAAATATGGAGTTGTTGAAGTATATCAACAAAGCGGGAGGATTTGGAAGAGCATTGGCTATGGTGGGATGCGCAAAAAATATGAGAAATATGATCCGGGTAAGAACTAAGTAATAATTGCTTACTTTATTTTATAATTTATAATTTTTTATTACTTATTTCTTGATTTTGATTATTGTTATTATTTAATTTATTTTTATTTAGTTGGATGGTGACATCTTTTTGGAAATGGTGTACCTAAATTGCAAAAGATGGCTAAAGGATCATTTCTTTACCTACAAGTTCTTCCAAATGTGAGAGAAATTGGAGTACTTTTGAGGGGATAACTACTTAATTACTTATTAAGTTATTATGTGCTACTACTAACTACTGTACATATATTAATATTTTTTTTAATGTAGATCCATACCAAGAAAAGTAATAGATTAGATACCGGAAGGTTTAATTCAATGCCAAGATCATAAAACAAAAAGAGAAGACAAGAAGAAAAAGGAGTTGATGTGCTACTTGCTAGTGAAGCAACTATAACACAAGGATGGATTGTTGATGGTGGAGATGAAGATGTTGAGCCAAATATTGAAGATATAAGAGAACTTCACGAAGAAGAATTTGTATCGGATGAAAAAGAGGAAGATATCGTGAATTTTGAGTTTAAATCCGATACAGAGGAAGTTTTGAAGAAATATGGAGTTGAACTAGAAGAAAAATTAGGGATATAGAAGGATTATATGATATTACGAGTTATTTTGGGTACTTTTGTTATTTTCATTGTATGTTGGAGTTGAACAAATTTATATTTTGATTTTTGATTTTGATTAAAATTTTGTTTCTTCCTCAGTTTTTGTATTTTATCTTCATTGTAGTTGAATGGTGAATTGTTGATTGTTGAAAATTAAAATTAGATTATACAGGAGCTTCAAAATTAATTGGTTGATCGATTGAATCTTGTCAATCGATTGACATGAATTTTTGCGAGAAACATAAACTTACCGAATTGATTGGTTGATCGATTGAACACTGTCAATCGATTGAATAATTGATTGGTATGAATTTTTGCGAGAAATAGAAACTTACCGAATCGATTGGCCGATTGATTGAATACTGTCAATCGATTGACATGAATTTTTGCGAGAAACAAAAGTTTACCAAATCGATTAGCTGATAGATTGACCATTGTCGATCGATCGGCTAATCTATTGGCTCAGTTTCGCCTAGGCGGCCGCCTAAGTGCCAAAGCGTTAGCCGTCAGGTGACTGCTCGCCTACCGCCTTGCACTTTTTATAACACTGCTAGTATCTTTCGTAAAGATTTCATACTCCTTCATTGTCATCTCATGTTTTTGCATCTCAATTTACTCTCATTGTAATTTTTTCAATTTTTTACCACTTATTATTGAATTCCATGTCATCACAATCTCTAGTTTTGGATTTGCCCTTTTTTTCACAACCTTTTGCCCATTGGACGAGTATGGATTTCACAATCATTCACGTCAATAGGAGCATCCGGATTGGATGAGGATGTGTACTCCCTCGATTCTGAGGTCTTAGATTGTTTGTTAGCACGATGATCAACTTTCTGTAAAGCACATTTCTCATGATCTCTGAAAACTCGCTAAACATGTTTATAGTTGAAGGATTTGTTGCAATGATTTTTCTATCACATTTACGTGCTCTCATGAGCACATCCTTATCACACTCCATCCGCTTTCACAATATGTATCAAAGTTGTTGTATATGACTGTAAATTCATTCATCATCTGATGGAGCATATAGAAATGTAATTTTAACTTCACCTAAAGTCGCTCCATAAATTCATCAAGCTGATACTTGTTATAGTAATCCGTGATTCATTTCCAGAAAATTTATTCTTTTTTATCATTAACGATAATTAGATCGGTGCTAATATTGATCCATACCTTTGCAATGTGTATCCCTTTGTCCATTGACCACTTGTCTCATTTGGTTTCACACACCCAAACTCACTTCATTGCTCAACTTTGAAATCGCAGATGGTGTTAATGATTATTTATCGGCCCTGGATACATCTATGTTAGTCCTCTTTGATACGTCCGAGAGCATCAATGATGGTTGCGGAGAAGAAATTACATAAGGGGGTGATATTACGAATTGACTTGCCATGGATTACCGATATTCGGGAGGATACATATAAAATAGAGGTTGAGAGATATTACTAAAAGGAGCCAAAAAAAATTTGGAGAAAATAAAGGAATATATGAAACGTTTAAAAAATATTTTAGTGTTTGGAAGTGGAAAATTGATGATATTGAAAGGGCAATTGTTTGAACTTTGTAAAATTGTATTTTAAAAATTGATTATTTTTTTTAAAATCACTGTAATTTCGATCCATTTTGGAAGATTAAAAGATGAAATTAATCACTAAAAGTAAGAATGGAATGATTTGATTGGACATAGGATGAATATAAAAAAAACTTAAAAAGAGAGGATAGTGTAATCCAAAATTAGCCGTTTGTAAACATGGAATGGAAAAAAAAGGGTTGGAAAAACATGACACGAAAAAGCGGTAGGGAAAAAAATGGTAGGAAAAAATGGCAGAAAAAACAGTAGTGAAAAACTGGTAGGACAAAAAAAAAAGAGGCTAAATCATATTAATTTTTTTATAACAATAATCCACTATCGATAAAAAAAAAACCTGGTTCTATATATCGACCTAGTCGAAGGTTTTAAAAATAAAAAACCTAGCCATAATGGTGGCTAGGTTTTTTTACCCGAATTTCAAAAAGTAAAAAATATCTCTATCGGAGATATGCTAATAGCCCTAGTCTGTAATACATGGCGCAAGGTGATCAAAACATAATGATAAGTGCCTTAATTGATAAATTTATACTCTTTAAAGTAGTGATATACTAGTTTTTTTGATTTAATTCTCTACAATCCCATCAATCGAATCGTTTTTTCAAGATATAAGAGACATCTCAATCGTTTTAATTTTTTTTTAATTCCATCAATTATTTTAGTTGAATCAAAATTTAACTCACCCTAATAATGTTAGAATAATTATAATTTTAAAATAAAAAAAAATGAGACAGTTTTTTGATTTTTTTTTTATAAATAAAGTGTGCTACTAAAATAAAGGTTGATCTTTTAATTTTTATCATTTAAATATTCACTAACAAAATCAAAATCACTCTCCATATTTAAATTCAACTTAAATCTTATCTAAACTCTTTAGGCAGTTTAGAAACTTAGTGTGACTAGTGTTGAAGGGTCGGACAGCCCAATAAGAATTGAGTTTTTTTTTTAATTACTGATGTTTATTTGAACTCAAGGCCCAATTAAAACAACAAATTTAACAATATTTCACTGAAAATATAATATAATTTATTAAGGCATTTTTTTATTTGATCTGACCCAAGGGCGCTGAGGTTCCGTCGGCCTTTTTTTCTTATCATGGAAGACTAGCTTAAGCAAGACCCAAGTAGGAATGACAATAGAGTGAAACGGAGAGATTTGTCATTTCCATCTCTACCTCAGAATTATATCTTCATTTTTTTTTATTTTCATTTTCATCATTGATTACGTATAATCAGGGAATCCTTATTCTCGATCCCGTGGGATTAAATTCTCATCCTGATCTCATCCCTACTTCTAATCCGAGAACAAATTTAAAAAATAATCATCTCTCTTTCACATCTAACATTTACCAAATTAATCAAGGATTTTTCATCTTTATTCTCATTCTTATTCTGATTCCCATCCTTATTCTTATTCTCAATTCTGTTTCTGTTCCCACCATATCTTATCGAGACGGATTCAAAGATGGAATAATATCCTATATCAATTTCCATTTAAATATAGAGATTTGAAAAATCTCTAAATCCGAACTTATATTTAAAAATACTCACCGAATCTTCTCTCATTTCTGGTTTTTTTTCATGGGTCCATCCATTGCCCAAATTGAAGCACATGAGAGTTGGGCTTTTATAACAATTAGGCTGCATTTGGTAGGGTGTAATCCATCCTGTAATATAATCGAGATTACATTACAAATTAGATTCCTTTGTTTGGAATCACTTTAAGATTGTAATGTAATGTAATTTGGATTACAAAAGAGGTTGATGATTTGTAATTTGGATTACAAATCAAAACCTCCGTAATCTGGATTACTTTACAGCTTGTAAAGTCGTCGGTCGGGCGGCGACGGTCGTCGGGCGGGCGGTGACAGTCGTTGGTCGCCGCCGGCCGGCCGCCGTCGACCACCGCCGCCGGCCGGCCGACGGTGATCGCTGGCGTTCGCCAGCCGGTCAATAGTCATCGGCCGCCCGGCGACGGTCGTCGGTCGTCAATCTTGATTATATTACAGGATGGATTGTCCTCACCAAACAAAAGAATCCAACTTGTAATGATTATCAAAGACTACATACAACTCATTATCAAATATAACAATGTAATCAAGATTACATTATATTACATTACAAACTTAATTATATTACAGACCGGATTACATTATCCCTATCAAACATAGCCTTACAGTATGTGGCCGCGAGGGCACGATCGTCATTTTATAAGTCTGCTTCCAAACACTACGGCGCGATCTGAAGGCACTGAACGGGTTGCTGGCGCCTGCAAGACGTTGCCGGCGGGTGAAGAAGTAGTAAATTATTAGACACTACTATTCCTTTTTTCTTTTAATAGAAAAGCTATTTGACATTTTATTTTTTTCTATTAGAGAATTAATCACATGTTCACTTGAACAAGCTGTAAAAAAAAGAGAAACCATCTGGACGCGATGGACGGATGAGTAATATATAAAAATTATTATTATGAAATTTGAAGTTAAAATTTGATAAAGTTAATTTTCACGTAGTAGTTATAGTATTTGAATTAGTAATCTTTATGATTTATTTTCTTCATATTTATCCTGAAATGAATTGATGAGGTATTGAGATGAACGAATCATAATTTATAATCAGGTAAAAACTTAGAAAAGGACTGTCAAAGAACATTGGAATGCTCAAAAGGCTTTCTTTTTCGTGAAAAAGTAAATTCAGTAACTTAACTAGATTGATATATATTCAGCAAAGGAAGAGATCATCCTCAGATATGCACCCAGAGGATTACACTACTAAAGAAAATTAAAAAAATATAATTTTAATTTTCAAATATTTCTTACTATGTTATTTAAACTTAATTATAGTTTGTTTTCATGCTTTATGATTTCGTACAGGTCAAAATAATAGTGGATAAGACTTGAAAACTTAGGCACTATTCAATCATGGGATGGGAGAGTTTTCACAAATAAGAATGCTATTAGGAAAAATTGACCGAAACAATCAAATTTGAAAATTGGATTCAGTTAATTTAGAGTTTTAATTTTTTATAAAAAAAATCTTATTGTTATTTTGGTTTATTTAGTTCAGTATCAATATGAAAAATGCAAAAATCAATTAAATATAATTGATATTAGTCGATTATACCTATATTGATATTTAATTTTGGCCAACATAGTCCACGGTATTGAATTATTTTTGACTTAATTGATTTTATGATCAACTTTTTATTTTGATAATTTTGATAATAATTGAATTTAATATTATTCTTGTAATTATTTGATATACTCCAGGGATGGATAATCCAAGATTTTTACCCGTTCTCCATTAAAGAAACAAATTAGTCTGGGCAATTTGATGAACAGCAGTCGCTTGAGCATGGGAAAGTCCCCTTCTTCAAATCACAACCTTCTTCGTCGGTGATTATAATCTCGATGGAGCTGTTATTTTTTTTGTCTCCAACCTTTCTAGGCTTTAAAGCTCATTTGCCACGCTTGGCAAGAAAACATGTGTGAGGCTTTAAAGCTCATTTGCATTAAGATGTCTTTTACTAAAAGGTCTACGCAATGCTCTATTTCTATTATATATATGCATTTGATAATGAATTATGTCAAAGAGTGTTAGACAGGAATTATTTAGAACAACTCGAAGAGAATATTGCCGAAACTCTTTGCATGTTAAAAAGGTATTTTTCATCTTCTTTCTTTACCATTTCGGTTCATTTGACAATTCATTTAGCAAGAGAAGCTCGCTTGTGTGGACCAGTTCACTTTCGCTGGATGTATCCATTTGAAAGGTAGTAAATATCATTCAACAAATTAGAATTTTGCTATCAACAACACTTGATTGTGAATTTTGTTTTATTATTTAGATTTATGAAAACACTTATGTTATGTGAAGAATCGAGCAAAGCTAGAGGTTTGCATAGCTGAGTGTTATTTTGTTGAAGAAAGAATGAGATACTGTAGTGCTTATTTTAAAAAAGATGCTTGTATTGGTGTCCGACTAATCGGAACAAGGATGTGGATAATGGATTAGTTGAAGGTCGTCCAATTTTTAAAGGAAAAGAAATGATTATGGAAGACCATTTGTTGCAAGCAGCACATTGATATGTGTTATTCAACACTGGAGAAGTTGAATTTTACTTTCAGTGATTATAGTTAAATGCAAACTCTATTAGCTAAGTAGGTTAGTAAGTTCTTTTAATAGTATTCTATGCTTAAACCCAGACCATGCTTCTTGTGTGCCTAGAGTGAAAAGGCTATGAATGCAGGCTACATGATTCTAAGTATTCTCAAAAAGAATATGAAACTATAAATGTTATACATAAATCAGTAATGCATGTGATTTTCTATTTGGAGTTGTAACCATTCGTGTGAGTATATTTACTTGCTTTAAGCATATGGAATCACAATGTCATATCGTAGCCTATTGCCAATCATTTCACAAATCCTGCTGTCAAGATATTACCATATAAAAATTTGATTTAAACTGAAAACATGGTCAAACAATTGTTTAAACGATTTTTTTTTCTGTCAAGGCCTATTGGTCCTTGTCTACTAATATTGTGTTGTGGGAGAAAACCAACACTTTGAACCAATGTTAGGTTGTTAGTGATGGCACATTTTGCCTTTGATCTCTTCTATAATTACTTGTTTTCAGTATAATCTTTTAATTCTTTTATTTTGCCGTATACCATGTTATCTTCCATAGGATATTGGCTCATGCTTGTCTGTTAATATTGTGTTGAGGGAGAGAACCAATACATTGAATCAGTGGTAGATTGCTAGTGATGGTACTCTTTGCCTTTGCTCCTTTTTATTGCTTGTGTTCAATATAATTTTTTTTGTATACCATGTATCTGCCACAGCATATGGGCTCAGACTTTTCTGTTGATATTGTGTTGAGAAAGAGAATCAATATATTGAACCAATGAGAAATTGTTAGTGCTGGCACCCTACTTGCTTTTGTTGATTGTGCTCAATATAAATTTTCTTTGTATATTCCTTATTATCTGTCTTGGGATATTGGCTAATGCTTTCACAATAGTGAAAGTGATGCAACACTAGCTTGCAATGAGACCATACAACGTTCAACCATTGAACAGAAAATCATCTTGTCAGCAGCACTTCCAATGTTTCTACTCATAGTTTCCACTTGAATTGTTGTCGACCCAAACCTTGCTCCATGCAACTGAAACATTGTAAGGTCTGCAGCTTCATGTAACCGGAAATCTATATAGCAGCGACCATTTGATCTGTCAAAATGCCATCCTGTAATTTCTCTAAATCTAGAATAGATGTAATCCATTGTGCATAACCTTTAAACAAACGACTAATAGTTGTTAGAATAGATTTTTTATGGCTTCTCTTTGTAGCTTGGTTAATTTTTATCGTGGAAATATTATTGCTATAACTTACAGATTTTTTTAGTTATACAATTACAACTAAAGAACTTGAGCCGTGGAGATATCATTGATAATACTAAATGTAAGCTGTTTCATTGGAGTATTGATGGAGTTGTTGCAGAAGGTTGAATTGCATCCATAGATTCCAAAGTAAAAGTGCTTCACATTTCTCTTGGTGAAGCTTGTTGGAAGGTTTGGATTGATAGAGTGATTGTGAACAAGCTGGACCTCATTCGACCAAATGATGAAATGTTATTTTTCAAAGATGCAATAGGAAGCACAGTTGTTTGATTATCTAAGTTCATAGTTTTCTGTGACTGAGTTACTTACTTTAGACTTATGACTAGTTTGTAATTTTTTTTTACTACTAAGCTATTTTAGACTTATGACTAATTTGTAATAGTTTTTGCTACTAAGTGAAATATTATTTTGATAAAGTGTGGTGTTGATGATTATTTGTGATATTATAAATGTTTTGGTTTTGGATGCTGTTAATTGAGAGATGTGATGTGATATATTTATTGTATTATAAAATTGTATAAGATGTGTATATGTGGATTATAATTATATGGAATATATTAGTATCCTTAGCGCGCGAATATACACTGCGGATAAGTAGATCTGCAGCGGGTGGCTGCACGTTGCTGATATTTGCGGATGCACTTATCCGCAGCGCGCAGCCGCCCGTTGCGGATGCAAATATCCGCAGCACACGACCACCTGCTGTGGATCTACTTATCCGCAGTGTATATTCGTACGTTGCGGATCCACTTATCTACAGCGCGCGACCGCGTGCTATTGAAATATTATAACTTTTAACAACTTCGAGGTGTGCAACATTCAATGTGCGTTGCGGATGTAACCATTGCGTGTTGTAAAAAGACATATTTGTTCTAGTGCATGAACATCCCATTCAGATTTTTAAAAGTTTCAAATGGTAGTAATCGTGAAGGAGTTGTGTCCAATGTCTGCAAGAACAGATACGCTAACTTTTTACAATTAACCACTTTCATAGTGAGATTATGCAATCTTCTGGGAGGAACAACTCTTGTATAGAAGCTGATTACATCTGATATTTGAAATAGTCAAATTATTTTATTTTCGGAAAGAAAACAAAATTGTGTTCAAGCTCTTCAAAATTTAGCAGTACATCTGAACTGCTACATCTGTCAAGAAGAAGTTCTACTATACTTGGATGCACTCTCTTAAGCAAGCCTGGTCACAAAATGTCAAATATGTTTATGTCGTTTCTTAATTTCAGTGTTCTTAATTTTCTGAGTGAAAGATCAGGAAGCTGGCCATGGCAAACCTGTTCTAGCTTCTCCATTTTCAAAAGGTTTAGCTTTAAGAGCTTGCCAAATGCAATCGCCGGAGTGTCATCTGTTGATCGAATAAGACGTTGAATTTGATGGCTGTTCACAATGTTCAAAGACTTTAGAGTGGAAAACCAAGACATGCTTGCTAAGGGAGATTTATTAAATATCATTGGCAATTGTTGAGTATTAAATCTTCAGTTCTCTTAAAAAAAGGCTTACCTCAATCGATCACTGACTGACTTGCATACTTTATAAAAAGTTTTCTCTAGTATACAAAAGTCACTGCAAACCAATCTAACTCATTATAAATATTAAAGTGGCACAAGTATTTGAAAGCATTGCTCGGAATAACTTTTTGAGAAAAATATTGAGCATCCTTGATATACAACTGGCCAAGCATTTCAAAGATGCAACCTCAATCGGAAGTGTTTTATAACAAAGAAAAACTTATAGAATTTTTTCTATTTTGCCGAAATAAAAATAAATAGAGTTACATTGTAGCATCTAAAGTAAAGTTCTTCAAGTTTAGTTAACTTTGATACCAAGTTTCTGGGTGTTTGTAATGATGTCCAATACTACAAATCCAAAAGCTTTACCTTAACTAGAGCAACTATATTTTCTGGTAAAGCAATAATACGTCTACATTCCTGCAAAGAAAGTATAATGAGAATCTTTAATTCCCTTACCACATTTATATTATTCAACCATTTACATCTGTCCAAACAAAAAGTTTCTAAATTTTTAAGCATGCCATGACAAAGGCAAACAAGTAAATGCCCATATCACTTAAATCAATTAGAACATTTAGTGTGACCATGTTTTCAAAAAAAATTGGTTGGCAACTGGTAATTGAGTTCATATTCAGAATTGGTTTAGAGTAGTTTGGTTTTTCAAGAATTTCTTGCAAGTTATTGTTCATAAGTGTATTTTTTTCAAAATTGTAAAGCTCTCACACTCTGGCCAATCTCTCATGTGAATCTAATTTTAACAAGAAATGATTGTAGTACTTGGAGCCAATATACACAACTACATCTCAAACTACATCATGAAACTTCACACTTGGGTTTCTTACTAACCAGCCATAAACATGAAAGTTTCAATTTCTGAAATAAAAAATAGAATCTGCCACGTACAAATATTTTTTTCCTATGTTATTTGAGCCTAGTTATCATTTGTTTTCACGTTTTACGATTTTATAACGGACAAAATAATAGTCGATAAGGTTTGAAAAATTAAGATACTATTCAGCTAACCACGGGAGGATACGTCTACAATTAATATTGCATATCAATGTTTTCCATAAGTAAGAATGCTTTTAGGAAGAAATGACCGAGCCAATCTAGCTATTTTGAAAATTCAGTTCGGTAATTAATTCAGAATTTCAATTTTTTAATTAAAATATTATATTTATTTTAGTCCATTCGGTTCGGTCTCGATTTTAAAATTTAAAAAACGATTAAATAGAATTGATATCAGCCAACTGTTATATCATGAGTAGTTGACTAATATACCTGAATTGGTATTTAATTTTGGTCGGCATAATCCTTCGTATTGAATTGTTCTTGACATAATCGATTTTATGATTATCTTTTATTTTGATAATCTTTGAATTTAATAATGTTCTTGTAATTATTTGGCTTTATCGGATTTGAGTAGCATTAATTCTTACCACATTATAGGATAATAAACTTGTCTCGATAAGATTCTTCTCGATGGGAATCACTCAATTGAAAGAACTTTTCAAATGGCTAAGAAAGTTTGGATGGAAGCCTTCTTCTATCTAGCCGAGAATAATGTGGTATTTAAGGTCAATTTGCTCAAACCCAACATGATCAACCTAGGTACTGAGCACAAGGAGAAAGCATTCCAGAGATCGTCATAAAATATACATTTAAAATGCTTAATAGGAGGGTGCCTCTTGTGATTCTTCAAAACATGATATGTCTACGTATCTATCATTACATTATTATATACTATTCCCATCTAGGTAGACAATTATATGAATTCAAATATTTAGTTACATTATTTACATAAATGTGTAATTCTATTATCATTCTTTTAAATATAACATTGTTTTGTATAATATGGTTATGAAATCTATGATATAGGGAAAGCCAATAAATACAATGATTGCGGCGTCTATTTTTTTAGTTTTTGTCTGAAAGTTAATCGGAGGTGGAAGCTACTTTGAACTTGAATGCAATGGACCAAGTCCGTGGAAGCTGCTTTGAACTTGAATGCAATGTTTCTCATATACCGTCCTTGAAACTTGGCAAGGATGTCTAAAGAACATTGGAGGTGGAAGCTACTTTGAACTTGAATGCAATGGACCAAGTCCGTGGAAGCTACTTTGAACTTGAATGCAATGTTTCTCATATACCGTCCTTGAAACTTGGCAAGGATGTCTAAAGAACATTGAAGCTGTTCAAAATGCTCTCTTAGCTCATGCAAAGGCAAATTCGTTAGCTCAACTAAATCGGTATTCGGCGAAAAGGAGGCACCGAGGAGGCTAAGAAGAGGATGTTCTATAAGGATTACACCTACTAAAGAGATGAATTGACAAAGTACAAATTTAATTTTCAAATATTTTTTAATTAATGTCATTTGACCTTATTCCATCATTTGGTTTTTTTACAATTTCGTATTAGTCAAAATAATAAGCTTGGAAAAATAGGGTTTTGTTCAACCACAAGTGAGTATGTAATTAGTATACTGTATGATTAATGTTTTCCACAAGGATGCTTTCAAGAATAACATATCAAATCAATCGAATTTGAAAATTTAAATCGGTTAATTCGGAATTTTATTTTTTTTATCACTGAAATCGTGGTTATTTCGGTTTATTTGGTTCGGTCTCAATTTTAAATTTTAAAATCAATTAAATTGATTAAATAGAATCGATATAATGCTATGTTGTGAGCAATCGATTTGTATACAACTGGTGTTTAAAAGAAAAATCAACTTTCAATTAGTCTTTGGTGGACTCAGATTGTTTAATATCAATCAATTAATGTTGCAAAAGCCGAAGTTAACAATTATAAATCTAAGAAACTTTGTAATTAGGTTAGCGAGTAAAACACTATTTTTTATAGTACAACTTTTTTAACACTATAAAAATATAAGAAAATATATCCATAAGTAAAAGTGAGCAAGTTCGAATTGACATAACATGAAACCTATTAGTCTGAAAGCACCATCTAGGTATTCCCATGTAGGTAGACAATTATATGAATTCAAATATTTAGTTACATTATTTACATAAATGTGTAATTCTATTATCATTCTTTTAAATATAACATTATTTTGTATGATATGGTTATGAAATCTATGATATAAGGAAAGCCAATAAATACAATGATTGTGGAGTCTATTTTTTTAGTTTTTGTCTGAAGGTTAATTGGAGGTGGAAGCTACTTTGAACTTGAATGCAATGGACCAAGTGCTCGTTCTCATATGCTCATGCATTTCAAAGTACCGTCCTTGAAACTTGGCAAGGATGTCTAAAGAACATTGAAGTTGTTCAAAAGGCTCTCTTAGCTCATGCAAAAGCAAATTCGTTAGCTCAACTAAATCGGTATTCGGCGAAATGGAGGCTCCGAGGAGGCTAAGAAGAGGATGTTCTATAAGGATTATACCTACTAAAGAGATGAATTGACAAAGTACAAATTTAATTTTCAAATATTTTTTAATTAATGTCATTTGACCTTATTCCATCATTTGGTTTTTTTACAATTTCGTATTAGTCAAAATAATAAGCTTGGAAAAATAGGGTTTTGTTCAACCACAAGTGAGTATGTAATTAGTATATTGTATGATTAATGTTTTCCACAAGGATGCTTTCAAGAATAACATATCAAATCAATCGAATTTGAAATTTTAAATCGGTTAATTCGGAATTTTATTTTTTTTATCACTGAAATCGTGGTTATTTCGGTTTATTTGGTTCGGTCTCAATTTTAAATTTTAAAATCAATTAAATTGATTAAATAGAATCGATATAATACTATGTTGTGAGCAATCGATTTGTATACAACTGGTGTTTAAAAGAAAAATCAACTTTCAATTGGTCTTTGGTGGACTCAGATTGTTTAATATCAATCAATTAATGTTGCAAAAGCCGAAGTTAACAATTATAAATCTAAGAAACTTTGTAATTAGGTTAGTGAGTAAAACACTATTTTTTACAGTATAACTTTTTTAACACTATAAAAATATGAGAAAATATATCCATAAGTAAAAGTGAGCAAGTTCGAATTGACATAACATGAAACCTATTAGTCTGAAAGCACCATCTAGGTATTCCCATCTAGGTAGACAATTATATGAATTCAAATATTTAGTTACATTATTTACATAAATGTGTAATTCTATTATCATTCTTTTAAATATAACATTGTTTTGTATGATATGGTTATGCAATCTATCATATAGGGAAAGCCAATAAATACAATGATTGTGGCGTCTATTTTTTTAGTTTTTGTCTGAATGTTAATCGGAGGTGGAAGCTACTTTGAACTTGAATGCAATGGACCAAGTCCTCGTTCTCATATGCTCATGCATTTCAAAGTACCGTCCTTGAAACTTGGCAAGGATGTCTAAAGAACATTGAAGCTGTTCAAAAGGCTCTCTTAGCTCATGCAAAAGCAAATTCGTTAGCTCAACTAAATCGGTATTCAGTGAAAAGGAGGCACCGAGGAGGCTAAGAAGAGGATGTTCTATAAGGATTACATCTACTAAAGAGATGAATTGACAAAGTACAAATTTAATTTTCAAATATTTTTTAATTAATGTCATTTGACGTTATTCCATCATTTGGTTTTTTTACAATTTCGTATTAGTCAAAATAATAAGCTTGGAAAAATAGGGTTTTGTTCAACCACAAGTGAGTATGTAATTAGTATACTGTATAATTAATGTTTTCCACAAGGATGCTTTCAAGAATAACATATCAAATCAATCGAATTTGAAATTTTAAATCGGTTAATTCGGAATTTTATTTTTTTTATCACTGAAATCGTGGTTATTTCGGTTTATTTGGTTCGATCTCAATTTTAAATTTTAAAATCAATTAAATTGATTAAATAGAATCGATATAATGCTATGTTGTGAGCAATCGATTTGTATACAATTGTTGTTTAAAATAAAAATCAACTTTCAATTGGTCTTTGGTGGACTCAAATTGTTTAATATCAATCAATTAATGTTGCAAAAGCCGAAGCTAACAATTATAAATCTAAGAAACTTTGTAATTAGGTTAGCGAGTAAAACACTATTTTTTACAGTACAACTTTTTTAACACTATAAAAATATGAGAAAATATATCCATAAGTAAAAGTGAGCAAGTTCGAATTGACATAACATGAAACCTATTAGTCTGAAAGCACCATCTAGGTATTCCCATCTAGGTAGACAATTATATGAATTCAAATATTTAGTTACATTATTTACATAAATGTGTAATTCTATTATCATTCTTTTAAATATAACATTGTTTTGTATGATATGGTTATGAAATCTATGATATAGGAAAAGCCAATAAATACAATGATTGTGGCGTCTATTTTTTTAGTTTTTGTCTGAAGGTTAATCGGAGGTGGAAGCTACTTTGAACTTGAATGCAATGGACCAAGTCCTCGTTCTCATATGCTCATGCATTTCAAAGTACCGTCCTTGAAACTTGGCAAGGATGTCTAAAGAATATTGATGCTGTTCAAAAGACTCTCTTAGCTCGTGCAAAGGCAAATTCATTAACTCAACTAGATTGGTATTCGGCAAAAAGGAGGCACCGAGGAGGCTAAGAAGAGGATGTTCTATAAGGATTACACCTACTAAAATGATGAATTGACAAAGTACAAATTTAATTTTCAAATATTTTTTAATTAATGTCATTTGACCTTATTCCATCATTTGTTTTTTTTTACAATTTCGTATTAGTCAAAATAATAAGCTTAGAAAAATAGGGTATTGTTCAACCACGAGAGAGTATGTAATTAGTATACTGTATGATTATCAAATCAATCGAATTTGAAAATTTAAATCGGTTAATTCAGAATTTTATTTTTTTTATCACTGAAATCGTGGTTATTTCGGTTTATTTGGTTCGGTTTCAATTTTAAAATTTAAAATCAATTAAATTGATTAAATAGAATTGATATAATGCTATGTTGTGAGCAATCGATTTGTATACAACAAGTGTTTAAAAGAAAAATCAACTTTCAATTGGTCTTTGGTGGACTCAGATGGTTTAATATCAATCAATTAATTTTGCAAAAGCCAAAGTTAACAATTATAAATCTAAGAAACTTTGTAATTAGGTTAGCGAGTAAGACACTATTTTTTACCGTACAACTTTTTTAACACTATAAAAATATGAGAAAATATATCCATAAGTAATAGTGAGCAAGTTCGAATTGACGTAACATGAAACCTATTAGTCTGAAAGCAGCATGAAGAGCAACAAAAGTCCACCGACCACCTAATTGACACCAATGAGTAAAATTTCCTTGTGCTTCATGACCCCATAGTAGTAACAAAGAATGTGCTAAACTATTCGCAGGAGTGGAAACTGCAATGGTTAAGAAATTGTAATCTTCCAAATAGGAACTTGCCAATCCATGAGTATACCATGAAGTTACAAAAGTTGTACCTGTAAACCAACCTCCTAAAGCAAAATAAGCACAAGGAAAGAGCAATAGGTCGGACCAACCCACAAAAATGAAACGGTCTCTGCATAACCAGTCATCCATAATATCAAATAGATCATTTTCTTCTTCGGTAAATTTACCAATGGATATAGTCATAGTGATCCTCTTATTTAACTACTTCAACCATTTCCGAACACCTCATAGCATTTCCAAGGCATAGGCTAGTTCGATTATATGTGGATTTTTTCTAGTTTCATGCCCCGTACAATGATGGGTATCGAAGATACAAATTATCCTTCTAGTATTGGATCACAAACCAATCTAGGTAAATGAATCCATGAGCTTGATTCGATTAGTCCTTATAGCTTATCTTAATACTTACTTTTATAACTTTATTTATACATTATACTATAAATAAAATACTATAAAAATACTATTATTTTATAGTATAATTACTATACTAAAAACTATAGCAAAATTGCTATAATTAAATAAAACTTTATATTCATTTATTCTAAAGAACAATGAAAAAATACTAGGTTTTTGGGGCAAATTGATAAAAGCATTAAGGTTCTATCAAACAATATAAGTCTTAGGGAGTCAGAGTTTGTGTATCGAAACTATAAATTAATGTTGGTGATGCCACTTGTCCAAATATGTTCGACCAAGTTGGCTCAAAGCCGATAATATAGTTGATTTTCACGTATCTCGTAATTTCTCTGAAAATATTCTTGAAACTCCTAGATAAAGCCCTAAAATATCTATGCCCGGCCCAGTGGATGAGTATGGATTTCAAAATCATACGTTGATAGGAGCATCTAGATTTGATGAAGATGTGTTCCCCCTTGATTATGAGGTCTTAGATTGTTTATTAGCACGATGATCAACTTTCTATGGAGCACATTTCACATAATCTCTTAGAATTTGCCAAACACGTTTATATTTGAAAAACTTGTTGCAATGATTTTCTATCACATTTTATGTGCTCTCAGGAGCATATCCTCACCGCTCCATCTGTTTTCATGATACTTATAAAAGCTATTGTATATGATTGTAAATTCATTGACCATTTGATGAGCCTATAGAAATGTGATTTTAACTTCATCTAAGGTCGCTCCACAAAACCATCAGGTCGATACTTGTTGTATTAATCCACTCCATTTGTAGAAAGTTTGTTACTTTTGATCAATACCGATGATTGAATCAGTGCTAATAGTGATCCATGCCTTTATTACAAGGAGTATTTTTTTGTCCATTAACCACTTGGCTCTTTTAATTTGGTGCCAAAACCACACCTGTAACCCAAGTAAATTCATGGACATACACCTAAACTCGCTTCATTGCTAAATTCTGGAACCTCAAATAATGCTACTGATTCTTTGTCGGTCCCGGATATGTCTATGCCATCCCTCCTTGATTTGTGTGAGAGCATGAATGATAGTTATGAAGAAGAAATTCCATATGAAGGGGGAAACATTACGAATTTGCTTGCCATGAACTATCAGTATTCGGGAGGATACATATAAAATGGAAGTTGAGGGGCATTACTAGGAGAAGTCGGTAAGTTTTGAGAATTTTAAAAATTTGGAAGAAATTATAGAATATATGAAACATTTGAAAATTTTTGGGGTAGCGTGGGAAAGTGAAAAATTGATAATATTGAACTTTGTGAAGATCTATTTCAGAATTGATTTTTTTTAAAAGATCTACTATAATTTGTATCCATTTCAGAAGAATAAAAGATGAAATAATGAATTAAAAAAACAATGGAATGATTTGATTGGGTGTACGATGAATGAAAAAAAAAAGAGAGAACAATATAATCCAAAATTAGCCATGGGAAACACAGAAAGGGAAAAAAAATGGTTGGAAAAAAATGACACTGAAAAACAGTAGGAAAAAATGGTTTGAAAAAATATCGACAGAAAAAATGGTAGGAAGAAAGGTAGAAAAAAAGGGTTAGAAAAAAATGTTTAAATCATATTAATTTTTTTTAACAATGGTCCCCCATAACCTAAGATCAATATTTCAAACCCAACCAAGGATTTTAAAAACAAAAACCTAGCCACAATGATATCCAAGTTTTCTACATGAAATTCAAAAAGAAAAAATTGGAGAAAACCCTCCGTTGGAGATGCGCTAATACCCCTGGGTCTTTAATTCATGACGTAAGACGATCAAACATAATGATAAGATGCCTTAATTAATATTAAAATCCACTAATATAGTGATGTGTTTAGTTTGTTGATTTAATTTCTCCAAATGATTGTGAGGTTGGTCATGTGAGATATCTAAGATCAAATATAACATTTTGTCAAATTAATTGATATATTTCCTTGCCTTATTTTTTTAATAGACAGTTACATTTGTTTTTTTATTAGAATAAGTTATTATATTTATTATTAATTTTTGAAAATTAAGTTAATAGATATTTTCTTTTCTTTGTTAGAATAGATAATTAAATTTATTATTAAGTTTATGTTGAACAGACATCCATCTCATCTTTTTATTAGGATAAGTTATTAAGTTGATTATTAATTTACTAAAAAAATATTATTGATATATTTTTTCTATTAAAATAGATTATTAAATTTATTATTAATCCTTCTGCTGAAAAAATATTTGTCCACGTCTAAAATAATATCCATGAAAATTTTTAATAAATCAGGATGTGCTCATAGACTTAACATTTCATAATTATATATCTAAATTGGAAGAAAAAATTCTAACAAATACATCATAATTGAGGATCGAGTACTTAAGTAATAATTTGACATTCTTCCGTTACATTGAAAAATGTTCAATTTTATTACTCACCAAGAAATGTGTAATTCTCTTACATTATTTCTTTTAAATATAATAGATTTTCTTCTCTTTTTTTTGCATTATATGATTATGAAATCTAGGGTATAAATAAAGTCAATTAAAAAAATGATTAGGATGTCTTTTTTGTTTCAATTTCTCTCCAGAGGTCAATCAGAGGTGTGGCATGTCTCATTATCTTCAAAATACTGTTAAAGAACATTGAAGATGCTCAAAAGACTTTCTTGGTTCATGCAAAAGTAAATTCACTAATTCAACTAGACTGGTATATATTTGACTAAGGAAGAGACCAAGGAGGATAAGAAAGAGATGTTGCCAGAGGATTACACCTACTAAAGAGGATTAACAAAGTGTGATTTTAGTTCTCAAATATTTCTTCCTATTCATTTGAAATATTCATCAAAATAATAGTTGCTAAGATTAAGGTACTCTTTGGCTATGGGAGAGTATAGAATTAATATTGCATTACTAATGTTCTCCACAAGTAAGAATATTTTTAGGAAAAGTCGACCGAACTAATTGAATTTCTGAAAATTTAGTTCGGTTAATTCATAATTTTAATTTTTTAAATAAAAGATCTTACAATAATTTCGATTTATTCTCTATTTTAAAATTCAAAAATTGATTAAACGGATTAAATATAATAGATATTAGTCAACTGCTATGTTGTGAGTAGTTACTGATATATCAGGACTAGTATTTAATTTTGACTTGCATAGTAATCATAAATGAGTTGTGTCCAATGTTTGCAAGAACCAATAACTTTTACAATTAACAACTTCCAAAGTAGTGAGGTTATGTGAGCTTCTATAGGAACAACTCTAGTGCATAAATTGATTATATCTAATATTTGAAATAGTCGAATCATTTGCACTTTCAGAAAGAAAATGGAATCATATCCAAGATCTTCAAAATTTAGCAATACATATGAACTGCTATATATTTATCAAGAAGAAGTTCTACTAGACTTGGATGCACTCTCTTAAGCAAATCTTGTGACAAAATGTTAACTATGTTTCTGCAGTTTCTTAATTCCAGTGTTTTTAGTTTTCTGAGTGGAAGATCAAGAAGTTGGCCATGGCAAACCTGTTCTAGCTTCTCCATGTTCAAAAGGTTTAGCTTAACGAGCTCGCCAAGTGCATTCGTCGGAGTATCATCTATTGACCGAAGGAGACATTGGATTTGATGGTTGTTCACAATGCTTAAAGACTTCAGAGTGGCAAAGCAAGATATGTTTGCTAAGGGAGTCAGATCTGTTCAGTTCCATTGGCAATTATTGAGTATTAAATCTTCAATTCTCTTGAGAAAAAACTTACCCTAACTAATCACTGCCCGACTCGTTTGCTTTATAAAAAGTTTTCTCTGATATACAGAAGCCGCTACAAGCCAATCTATCTCATTGTAAATATTGAAGTGACATAAGTATTTGAAAGCATTGCCAGGAATAACTTTTTGTGAAAAATCTTGAGCAACCTTGATTACAACTGATCAAGCGTTTCAAAGATGCATCCTCAATGAGAAGTGCTTCAGTCACATTCTAGCCTCTAAAGTAAAATCTTCGAGTCTAATTAATTTTGATATTGAATTTCTGGATATTTGCAATGATGTGCAATAATGTGACAAAACCAAAAGTTTTAGCTTAACCAGAGCAACTATATTTTCTGGTAATGTATTAATAGGTCTGTATTCTCTCGAAGAAAATATTATGGTTGTCTTTAGTTTCCCTATCACATTTATGTCATTCAACCTTTTACATCCGTCCAAACAATTAGAGTTTCTAGTTTTTTTTAAGTATGTCGATGATAAAGGTAGACAAGTAATATCTGTATTACTTAAATCAAGACCATTTAGTGTGACCATGTTTTTAAAGAAGTTAGTTGGCAAACTGGTAATTGGGTTCATATTTAGCAACAATAGTAATACAATTAGTTTGGAACAATTTGTTTTTTAAGTAATTTCTTGCAAGTCGTTGGTTACACCTATTAAAGAGAACTGACAAAGTGCAATTTTAATTTTGCAAATATTTTTTTAATGCTAGTGGACCTTATTCTATCATTTGTTTTTTTTTATAATTTCGCATTGGTCAAAATAACAGTCGATAAGGTTTGGAAAAATAGGGTACTATTTAACCATAAAAGAGTATGAAATTAGTATTGTTGTATAATTAATGTTTTCGACAAGTAGAGATACATTGGACTAACTGATCGAACCAATCGAATTTGAAAATTTAAATTGGAATTTGAAATTTTGAATCAATTAGTTCGAACCTTAATTAATTTTTTTATCAATGAAATCTTGGTTATTTTAATTTATTTGGTTCAATTTTAATTTTAAAATTTAAAAATCAATTAAATTAATTAAATAGAATCGATATAATGCTATATTATGAGCAATTGATGTATAATTGGTGTTGGATGGACTCGACTGTTTAATATGAATCAATAAATGTGAAACATCGAAGTCAACTACTTAATAAGAAAATTTTGATTAATTTGATAACGGACTAAAGTAATCTATTTTATATCAATTTGGTTTTTTGATTTTAATGATAAAGTTCGGTCATTTCAATATGTGCCCAAAAAAAATGGTCAGTTCTATTTTGATTTATTTGATTCAATAATCAATTGATAATCCATATTTTTACACTATAAAAAATGAGATAATATATCTATAAGTACTAGTATTTATTAATTTCTAAAAATACTAGTATTTTGTTTTGAAATATCAAACTCGCCACATAAAGCTACCAACGTTTTTATTTTTAAAAATCATAAACTTTGTTTTCCTTAGCTCATCACTTTCTAAGCAACTAAAAAACCTAGTTGGATTGGTTTTGTCTGATAAGTTATTGAAACAACTTCCAAATTAGTGAGTTTTTGAGCAATTTTTTGGCAAAAAGAAAAAAAATCTTATTGAAATGGTTGGGTTAAAATTTGGCATGGGAAAACACTTGTCTTGGCTAACTTTGATGGCTAATTTTGTGGCAAATTGATAAAAGCGTCAAGGTTCTATTAAACAAAATAGGCTATAGGGTTTGTGTATTGAAACTACAAATTAATATTGGTGACGTGACACCACTAGGAACATCATCGGTGTTCGTTTTAAAGTCTTTGGTCGTGTTGTGAGAAAAAAATAAACTCCGTGGAAGCTCTCACTCTTAAGGATTTGTAAGTATATTTTTCAAATAATTTTTAATGTATAAATTAAATGACTTATATCGATATTTATATTTGTTAGGGAAATCACAAAACTTCTAATGCTACATCTTATAAATTGTCACTACTAAGAGTGACTAAAATATTGATTAGACTGAAATATTAAATTAGATATCAGTCGATAACTGTAGTTTGATAAGTTGACCGATATATCTAAATCGGTATTTAAAATAAAATCCTAAATTACTACTTGATTTTTGATCGTGATTAATAAACTCTCGATCCGTGTTAAGGTACTGATTGTATTAATAGTCTTGACGTGTATAATATACAAACAAGCATAATGATAGACAGTTATACTAAATAATCCCTTCCATATTATTAATTTTTAAATCATCTGAGGAGGGCTTGAAGTCAGATGACTTCAGGTCTTCCTAGGGTGACTTTAGGTCCTACGTTTGAATCTGAAATTACGTGTTTTGATAGATTTTTTTATATATTAATATATTTATTAAATATTATTTAACATAATAATTTATATTAATCAAATTTAAAAAATAATCTCTTTACCGAAACCTACTGATTCATCCTAGAAAATTCCTATTGCAACATAATTTATAATTATTAGAAATTTGGACACAAAAAATACTATCTCCTAGCTCAAATCTAACTATTGATATTGGGTTTTGAGAAATCCAAATATCCTAAGTCCATCAGTAGGTTTTGGTGAAAACCCACTGATAGACCTAAAAAACTCCTATTGCAACATAATTTATAATCATTAGAAGTTTGGACACCAAAAATACCATCTCCTAGCTCAACTCTAACTATTGATATTGGGTTTTAAGAAATCCAAATATCCTAGGTCTATCAGTGAGTTTTGGTGAAAACTCACTGATAGATCTAAAAAACTCCTATTGCAACATAATTTATAATCATTAGAAGTTTACAACATAAAAGATTACCCTATAAATACTTAATTTAATAAATCATGATTAAATATAATTTAAAAAAATAATTAAAATGAATTTTTTTTTGAATGCACGCAGGGTCTGAAGTTATCTGACTTCAGGCCCGGCTAACTTCAGGCCCAAGGAGGGCCTGAAATCAGATGACTTCAGGCCCTGCTAGGGTGACTTCAGGCTTTGCGTTTGAATATGAAATCATGTGTTTTGATAGGTTTTTTATATATTAATATATTTATTAAATATTATTTATTATATTAATCAAATATAAAAAATCATCTATTTATATTTTTGAAATCACGTTGGAAGAGAGGTTTCTTTTAACTGAATTATTTTTTCTTTCTTTACCTTACATTTTTTAGCCATTTCCCATAATATATTATTTTAAAATGAAAAGTCTGAAAATGCAGGTTCAGATGTCTCGAGATTCGTTACTAAGAAAGAGAAAGAGAAAGAGAAAGACAATACTTGGCGGGAGAGGTATAAGAGGAAGTTCACTAAAATGGATGTGCCCTTTGGTAAAAATGAAACCATGGTACGCCTTTTGGTAAATACCAATTGTCAGGTGCACCCTTTGGTAAATTGCCAATTTTAAAATGGGTCGATGATGTCCGATGACGTCGAGGGCCAACTCATCGGCGATTCTAGGAGTGGTGAGGTGAGTCGGAATGGGGCTTCCTCAAATGACTAAGTGGCAAAAAGGTAATCCTTGTATTGAATGGCAAGCGAATTTGCGCTTTAAATATTGGTCACACCTGTTTAATGACAATCATGATCCATCCATCTCGATCGTCGAGCTTAAGATATGCTTATTACATACGAGGATATATCACATTAATGTGACATGGCCCTTATCAAAAGACAAACAACCACTCCACGATGTCATGATTACTGGAGAGTTGGTGTGATTCTCAGATCGAATGGCTAAGATCAAACGACTATCTTCTTATCTCTTTTGAGTGGAACCTAAATTTGACGATCGAGACTTGCTGCTATAGGGCATAAGTAGGATTGCATCGAGAGTGCGGCTTCACTCGTATTTTCTTGACTTAAAGCATCCGTTGGTCTTCCTCTTTTTTTCTCCCGTACTCTTCTTTCTTTTTTTTTCCAGATATTTTGAGCCCTCCTTGTCTAAGGCCACCAAGTGAGCATCTTTCCCATTCACTCTTTGAATCGCCGTACCATTTAATGGTTTCGACTGTTGACAGAGGCGTAGCCAGACTTTCAAATTACATGGGGCTACTATGTGAATATTAACTTATAGAAGACATAAAAATTTAATTAATTCAAAAATATAAATAACATAAAAAGTATGTGAATATTAACTTGTAGAAAACATAAAATAAAAATATTCAATTAATATTCAATATATCCAAAATCATAGAAAAATATTATTGAAGCTGTGCTCTTCGGTTCTTCTTAGAATTAAACTCATTAATGATTATATCGTTATCGATATTTTCAACCAACTCCCGTTCAATGTAGATGACCATAGAATCTGTTAAAAACTCTTCTTCCATCTTATTACGAATAGTTGTTTTAACAAGTTTCATAGCTGAAAATGCTCGTTCCGTTGTTGCTGTAGAGACAAGAAGAGTTAAAACAAGATGAATCAACCTGTCAATTAAACAAATATATTAATCAAATGGTATAGTTATAATATATAAACTATAACAAATAAGAAAAAAATTACCTGTCAATCAGATGGTAGGTTCCTGATTTATTTGTTTCAACTAATCTTCGACATAATTCAGAAATAATTGATAAATTCTGAAATCTTTCATGACCAACAACATCAACCTTATAGTGATCTAATTGCATTCTCAAGTGATGCAAATCTTGTGCGTCGAAGTCAAGAGGATAGAATTTATCATCAAGTCGATAGATGTGATCAACATTAAGAAGTTTAAAATTTTCTTTAGGTTCCAAAGCACAACTAAGCTTAAGAAGTTCGATTGCCTCATCTTTGAATCTACTATTAAGCTCTTCAATTTGAAAATCTATTGCAGCAACAAATACATCAAATTGATAATGGTGCTCAACTGTGATTGAATCATTTTGTTGACAAGAATGACCTGTAGCAGATTTATAACGAGCTTCCATATCAGGTATCTCAATATCATACTTAGCACAAACTTCTTTCACATAACTAAGTAGAATAACAAAACCTTCTTCTCTCAAAGTATGAAGCAAACTTTTAGTAGTTGAAACAGAGTCCATTACATTTAAAATATCTAAAGATTTCTCTTGCAATGCCCGACAAAGCAGATTTGTTAACCCCATTATCTTTTACATCAAGTGTAATATGAATATGAAATCAATATACTTCATCGCAATCAACAAACCACTAGCTTCACCGCGGATGGAGTTAGAAGAGGACCCATCATGCACTATGTTTTCTAACATAGTAATCACAGAGCTATACATATCAATCATGTTACAAATTGAGTCAAAATTAGAACTCCACCGAGTCTTTCCAGGCCGTAATAAATTTCCAATTTGATTGCATCCTCTACCAGTATCACGTTCACCAATAGTTATCATATGTGCAACATTATCTCTTTGAGCAGAAACTAACTCAGCTTGGCATTTAGGAGATGCATTAAAGAGATTACAAATGGAATTCAATTTTGAAAAAATAACCAAATGGATACCTCTTTTTCTGCAACTACAGGTAATACTAGTTGAAGTCGATGAGCGAAACAATGTACATAATACGCACATGAACAATCTTTCAAGAAAAGAACTTGTAATCCATTCCAACAACCCCGCATATTGCTAGCACCATCATATCCTTGTCCCCATATATTGTGGATATGCAAGTCATAACGACCAAGAGCATCAGATATTTCTTTCTTAAGTGTTACAGCAGTTGTATCAGTCACATATACAATGGTAAAGAACCGCTCTCGTAAAAAATCATCAATATCCACAAATCTTAATACGATAGCCATCTGCTCCTTGTTAATTAGATGTATCTCTTGTTTTATCAACTAAAATACAAAATTTTGCATCCCCAATTTCTTTACGAATCTTGGTTCTCACTTGATTGGCAAGAATATTCAAGATATCTTTCTGAATATCTGGTGAAGTATACTTTGCATTTTTTGGAGCTTTCTCTAAGACGATATCCCCAATATTCTCATTTATTTTCCCCATAAATTTTATCATCTCGATAAAATTGCCGCGATTATTAGATGATGGAGATTCATCATGCCCTCTAAATGCACATGCATGCAAAGTGAGTCATCTAATACTTTCAATAGTTGTTGTAAGCCTCAATCTGTTCTCCTATTTTTCATCTGAAGATTATGCATTCATCACTTTGTCAATATGACGAGGTATATTCATCAAATTATCAAGATGTTCCACATCATTATTATGTGGTGAAGTATTACATCCTATATGCATCAAAAATGCACATGTATCACCATCATTAACTCACTTCCAATATTTGAATTCATCCGTCGTAAATGCAGGATTGCGAGGAGGATGCTTATGATCAAACAAGAAGAATGGAAAACAAAATGTAGCATCTTTCGAAGGAGAGTATTCTAACCAAGAAAATTTCTTAAACCAATGACTTTGAAATCGTCGATTTTGACTTCTGAATTTGGTCGGTGGATACTCATTCTGAATAGGTTGATATGACCGGTCATAGTAAAACTCATACGAAGTGATAAGACTTTTTTACGAAGTGTCATTACATCATGTTGATAAAAATATCATTATAAAACTCATACGAAGACACTTCAAAATGTCATAATAAATAACTATTAATGATAATTTTAAATGTCCTTATAGACTAATCTAGCAAACATTTATATGTGTTACTATAAATTATATAACGAGACATTTTAAATTAACTTTATAAACTATCATTGGTGACATTATTTATTATGACTATAAATAAAATTCAAGACATTTAAAATTGTCTTGATAAATAATTTTAAATGACATATAAATTTGTCATCATTACTATAATAAAACAACATATATAAATGTTATTACAAATCTTATAGTGACACTATTTTTTGTCACTATAACAATTATTCATGCTATTAGTGTTGTCACTATTTTTATTTTATAATAACATTAAGAATTGTCATAAGTGATAAGACTTTAGACGACATCACTATAGAGGACATTTTAACTTAATATCACTATATCAAAAATGTCAGTATAAGTAATATATGATGCCACTTTTCAATGTCATTAAAAACATTTTTTCTTGTAGTGGCCCCATCTTAATATAAGCTCGTCTAATTTCATCCCTTTGATTAACAGGATATTTTCATATTAGAGTGCGTAATGCCGGATCAGGTTCAAGAGAACTAGCATCAATCTCCATTATAGGAGATTTGTTAGGTTGTTGATCACTAGAATTTGATATATCAATATTAGATGGAGAATGCCTTTGACTTGTCGATGTTTGATCTTTTGCTTAAAAAAAGAATTGATAGTTTTTCTTTTCTTCATTTCCTGAGTCTTCTGTATCAAAATGAATAGATACAAAAATTATCATATCCAATAATGAAGAAATATTCTTTATTGACTAATCTAATATATAATGATGCATATGAAGTCATAATTGTTAATATCAAACAAACAATAAAAAAATAACCAATTATATAAATAAAAATAACCAAATTAATTAATAATCTTGTTAATAATTTTAATCAATTTATCAAAAAAAATAATTATAGTTGACTCGTACCAAATTAAAAAAAAATAAACCTGCGGTGATGGACGCATAGATATCGTCTGTTATTCGAGAGAAATGATGTCGCGGTTATACTCATCGAGTCATCGTCGATCGCCTGTACATGACATAAATATAAAATATATAAATAAAAAATATTATAAAAGTTTTTAAGAAATAGAGAAATTGGAGATAAAAAAATTCATCTCAAATACGAATCGATTTAAAAAATTCATCCTAAATATGAATAGATTTGTTCTATTCCATGGAAGAGAAAAAATAAAATAATTAAAATTTCATAATAAAATATTGCTTGCTGATTTTGTTGTTGGCTGTAGAAAACTTTAGCAAGCGGCAGAAGCTTTGAAAGAGTTTAGGCAGAAGCTTTTGGCAAGCTTTGAAAATTTTGACAGGCTTTGAAAATTTTGCTTTGGCAGGCTTTGAAACTGAATAGGGCAACACTGCAAGATACCAGAAAAATTAGGCTCATGAGTTATATATATATATATATATATAGTTAATGTGGGTGGGGCTGGAGCCCACCCTAGTGTTGGAACTTGGATGGCTAGAGAGGGGGGGTGAATATAGCCAGACACTAATTCTTGCTGCTATTAGGTTTTCTGCACTTCAAGGGTTAGACAGCGGAAGCAAACAACAAAACAGAGTATAGATGAAGAAATGAAAAGCAAACCAAAAACGCAAACAAGGAGGGTTTATAAGGTTCGGGGATAACTTGCCCCTATTCCTTGGCGTGCCCGTGAGGTGGGCGATCCCTTGATCGTCGGCAGATCAAGCCTCGGAAATCCGGATAGAATGCAACCTCCTTCTCGGTGGAGTAACCTCTCCACAGCGTTTCAATCATTGTATATGAAACTAAGCACAATGAAACACAAAGAAAACTTACAGAGCACTTAGGACAGAAAGAACACAAGCGAACTCCTCACCGAGCTCCACTCAGCACAAATCTCACGCAAGAACTCCCTCTTCGTGTCTTCTTGCTGATGGACTCACCAAGCTCCTTGTTTCTTCTTCCAAGCGCTCAAGTATGCAATATCTCAACAGGTTGCTTCAAGGATCAGAATTTGTGTAGTAGCAACCAAACTTCTTAGTTGTAGCCAAAGCAATAAGATCTCGCACGCAGAGACTTTTTCTCTTCTCTTCATCGCCAGCCACTTAACCTGCTGCTACTGTCGCCAAACGCTCCTCTGCAGCTCCCAGCTGCTCATTTGCACAGCCCAGCTACCTGACCTCTCCTGGACTCCCTGACCTCTCCTCAGTTGAGCCCCAGTCGAGCCCCAGGTTAGCTTCCAGCAGCGCCAGCGTCCGTTGATACCTGAGAAACGAAAGGATCCAAACCTGCTCGATGGAAAGTCTCCCTTTGACCCTCCTTGAGTGTTTGAATCCATCCCTGTAAAGCCTGCACACTTCAACAGAAGCTTAGCAAATCATATCAAATATAATCAGCAATGTATCAGAGAATCGGTAGAGAAAATAGACGCGATCAGAGCGTCTGACAGTGAATTTGAATTAAAGTTCAGCTCCTGATCAGTTCCCAGACCGATCAGGATGTGGCCTGATCGGTCACCAGACCTATCCAGCAGTCTGCTGCACACACCTGTTTGGTCCCCAGACCTATCCAGCAGTCTGCTGCACACACCTGATCGGTCCCCAGACCGATCAGGATGTGGCCTGATCGGTCACCAGACCGATTAGGGTGTGGCCTGATCGGTCTGGGAACCGATCAGGACACCTCCTGACCGATCAGGCTCTAGCCTGATTGGTCATAGTGAGGAGCTCGCGATATTTGATCATTCACCAGAATGATCTGAATAGTATCCCTGATCGGTTACCAGACCGATCAGGAGCCGATCAGTAAGCTTCCAATCTCACTGTATGCTCCCTGATCGGTCACCAGACCGATCCAGGCAAGGTCAAATCTCCTCTAAATCACGAGAACAAGCTTCCAACCCTTCTATGATTTGTTCTTAGTCCCCCGGACCAAGACTCCATGCCCAGTTTCACTCACCAGGACTTCAACCTAGCCCTCCAATCTAGGACCTGGCCCTCCAAGCCAGGGTTTCATCCAACCTAGCTTCCAAGCTAGGACCTGACCCTCCAAGCCAGGATTTCAACCAACCTAGCCCTCCAAGCTAGGACCTGACCCTCCAAGCCAGGATTTCATCCAACCTAGCCCTCCAAGCTAGGACCTGGCCCTCCAAGCCAGGGTTTCATCCAACCTAGCCCTCCAAGCTAGGACCTGACCCTCCAAGCTAGGACCTGGCCCTCCAAGCCAGGGTTTCAATCACCTAACCCTCCGAGTTAGGTGTAACGCCCCAAAATTTCTATTTTAAGTCCTTAAAGTCCTTAGAATTATTTAAAAATATTTTAGAAATATTCTAGATATTTTTAGGAATTTTTAGAATATTTTTATGGAATTTTCCGAGTCCGTTTAGTATTTTTAAAAAAGGAAAAACTTTAAAGGGCAACAGGGGGGTTCGAACTCGCGACCACAAGAGGAGCAAGCCCTTAAGGGCGCGCAAGTGACCGGCTGGGCTAGGGTATCAAGCACAACAAAAGGCGGAGAGAAATAATTTTATAGAGTAGTTAAGTTTTTTCATGAAGAGGTATTTAACCCCCGCTTAAGTCGCGTGAAACCCTTGGAGGAGAACTTTCGGCTGCGTGCGAGAAGGGGGCGAGGGAGGGGCGGCGAAAACAAAAGGGAACCTAGGTCTTCTTTCCTCCTCTCCTCTCCTAAGGGGCGCCGGCTAAGGGAATCTCAAGGGGGTCGGAGCGTTTCGTTCGTCTCAACGAGAAGAACACGTAGGCGAGGACGGTTCGTAGAGATCTCAAGTTTCACCCGAGCCCTAGTCGTCTAATTTCGGTTGTAAGTCCAAGAAATCAAGGTAAGTACTGCTCACCTGCAGTAAGAGGCGGTTTTCCGCAAGAATTTTCCCTTAAAAGTTTTAAAAGAGATATTTACTTTTAGTTTAAGATTTTTGCATGTGATTTTAGTTCTTTATATGCTTATATATATTTGATAGAGTACCCTATGTGAGTTAGGGTCTAAGAAATCTATAAGAAAAGAAAAGAAAGATAAAGAAAAAGAAAAGAGAAGGCCAAGGCCTTACGAAATCCCCAAAAGTCAAGACTTAGGGATTTGGGCACATAAGGTGTTCGATAAAATGCCAAGGCATTTAAAGATAAGAAAGAAAAGAGAGAAAAGCTATTTTATTTTCTAAGGCCAGTACCCGGCGTCCAAGGGCGTCGTTAAAGAAATCCAGGTGTCCAATTCCAAGGTCTTGGCCCTGGTAGACCAAGGTCTGCTCTATTAGGATTGGTGGCTCGCTACCCCAACCTTTTAGGGAACGTGCATAAGATGACACTTACGTCTTAAGTGGATCCAAATGAGTTATTATTTTCAAGTATATGCTTTAGCAAAGTTTTTCTAAAGTTTAAATAAAATTTCTAAAAGTTAAAGAAAGATTTAAAGTTAAAGAATTGCTAAAGTTTCAAGTTAAACCAAGAAAAAGTGAGTTAAGACTTATTAATGCTTGAGTATGCATGTTTTGAGTTATACAGTGTTTCTTTTAAGCATAAAAGTATCTCATGTGATTTCACATTGTTTAAAAAGCATGCTTGCACATTTCGAGATTTTGTGAGTGACGGGCCCAAATATACTAATTAAAGTTGTCACGAAATGTATGGGCTCATCAAATTTAAATATTTAAATGAAATGAGTGCTGGAAACCCTTTTTACAATCAAAATATGAAAATGTAATATAGGGGCCACATGTCGTATTTTTCTCGGGGCTAGTTGAATGTTTGTTTGATTCGCGCTCGTATTTAGGTGTCGTTTGTGAATTTGGGTTTCAATCAAAATCTGGGTTTTGGGTTGCAAACAAGAAATGGAAAAACAAGAAAAAGAAGAAACTTAGCCCAATGAACTAAACAATGTGATGATATATGCAACAAATCGATTCCAAGCACCATTCAATTTGCCAAGTATTTACTCGACACAAATTGCAGAATTTAGGTGAACATGAATGCAGAATAAAATCAAGATTGCAGGTCACAACTCATTGGAAGTCAACAGGGATTCAAAGCTGAATCTCTTCTCGATATAGGGCAGCTTCCAATGGCTTGATACACAAAATATAGGCTGAGTTTCAGAAATTTCAGAAACAATGGATGTGCAGAATTGGACAAAATTCAGAAACAAAACGAAGGCTTTGATAACTGCAGCTTTCAGAAACAATTAAATGCAGTTTTTACACAAGAAATTCGTGATCATTTAAATGCAAGGGCAATTTGATACTCAACTCAACACTGCTTTAGAGAAATGATTCAGATGCCTAAGGGAAAACTTGAATGCAGAACAACAAGTAGCTGTATTTATTCTCTATTCTGAAGATCAGAAAACTTCAGCTAAAAATCTAGTGATTACTTCACAATGATTCAGAAAACTCTCGTGAAGATCAGATTGCAGAAATGGATTCTAATCTGCAGAAATGGAGACTTAGCATGCAGAAATTAAGCTGGCTTTTGCAGGGATAATTGGAACATCAATGGAGCTGACATCAGTTGTGAAAGTTCACTAAGAATTGATGTTTAACTTGGTACAACTCCATATTGAACTGTTATTTGACATTCAAACAAGAACTGACAACTGAAATCGCAGGAACCCTTTCCAAGCATAAATCGAAACTGAAAACCGTGGATTACTGAATTCAGAAATTCAATAGCAATTGCAATCTTAATGAAACATTCTGCAAGAATTGGAACATCAATGGAGCTGACATCAGGGATAATTGGAACATCAATGGAGTTGACATCAGTTGTGAAAGTTCACTAAGAATTGATGTTTAACTTGGTACAACTCCATATTGAACTGTTATTTGACATTCAAACAAGAACTGACAACTGAAATCGCAGGAACCCTTTCCAAGCATAAATCGAAACTGAAAACCGTGGATTACTGAATTCAGAAATTCAATAGCAATTGCAATCTTAATGAAACATTCTGCAAAATGAACTCAAAACAAATGAAACAAAACTCAAACTCAATGCATACGAAACTAAGGAAGGAACTGATACTCAACAGATGCTGATACGCAACTGCAGAGCTTGATACGCAGCAGATGGAACAGAATTCAGAAGTCAAACAGAACAAAATTGATACACTAGCTATAAAACAAGAGATCAACTAAAATTTCAACCAAATGTTCACTAAACTAACTACCTACTGATCAACTTGCAACATTGAAAACTAATTGAAGTAGAACTAATCAGAAGACGAAACTAGCGGCTGAACCAAAGAAAATTCAGAAACCGAATTGGCAGAATTGAAAATTATAGCTAGTGCAATGGAAATTGACCAAATAAATGAAATTTCTAATCTCAACTCAAGAAATCCTTGCTGTCACTTCAAGGATGAGCCTTGAATTGAGAAGAAATGATTCATACAAGAAAACTAATCTGCTGATACTAAATTCAGTAAATAAACAAACTGCAGAAACGAAATTACATCTAAAACTATGAAATTAAACTATCTAAGCTACTCCTCAATCTTCCCTAAGCTCAAATTCTTCTTGGTCGTCAAGCAAGAGCTGGCTTCGAACCCCTAAGCACAGCAAATCAGTGGAAATCAGATTGGATTAGTGAACTCTGCTCAAACTGCGCAAACTGGGAAATTCCAATCCAAACGCTTCGATCTCAGTTTGTTTAGCTTCGATGATGAATTGGGAAACTTCTGAGACCACTTGAGAACCCCTACAAGCTGCCCAGAAGCTCGGAAATGGTTTGTGGATGAGATTTCAGCGGTCAGACCACAGAGCCACCGAAACCCTCAAATAACTCTGTCCGGCGCGAATTCGAGCTTAATTCTCCAACCAAACTGACCTCCAAAGCTCCAGAAGATGATCTTGATGAAGAATCGAGGGGTCGCGCCCCGAAAATGGAGAAAAACGACTGGAAAACGAAGAAGAACCGATGAAGGCTACTGTAGCGGCGGAGACGCGACCGGGAGAAGCGCTGGGGAGTTTCTGATTAAATAGGAATCGATGGACGGCTGTGATTCATTTGAGAAGATCCAACGGTAGATCTTGGTCTGATTTGAGCCAAACTTTTATGATGATGATCTGGGGTCAGGATCTGCCTTGTGGTAGCTCGGATCCTCCAGATATGCAACGGATGGTCCAGATCAACTCTATCTGTGATTGGACGCTCTAGAGCCCTCCTTGCTTGATCCAACGGTTGATCTAGCTCTGATTGGGATGAAACCTTCAGATCTTGATCATAGAGCTTGATCAACCCTAACCCTAGCTCGGATTGCTTCAGATCGTCCCGGATGGCTCAGATCTAGCCGCTCTTGAATCGAACGGTCCGGATTAATCGTAGGCTTGATAATTCGATCCGGTTCACATCCGACTCAGGTTTGACCCAATATGCTCTAGGTCCAGGAACCTTTGATGCCTACAAAAATAAATCAAGAATTTAGTGGCCAATTAACTCAAATATGTGTGATTTTGCATTTAAGTCCAAAATATGAATAAGTTCTAAAACCTAGGCAATTTCACAATTTTAGCAATAAAAATATAGATCAAACAGGGATTTAAGCCACTCAAATGATCAATAAAATGGAATCTATCAACTCCCCCACACTTAGCCTTGAGCGTCTCGCGAAAATAGTAAATTTGTATCCCTAGATTTTCTTAAGCATAATTAGAAACAAATGAAAAGAAATTACCTAAGGTTGCCAATTCTCATAAATCTAAGCTCTATGGATTACTATCTTGTCCTTAAATCAACAACTTAGCCTTTTCATCCATCATGAGTCATTGAGATGAATCTAAATCACTAGCCTTTCAAAGAAAATGTTGATGGCTCTCTCCTAAGTTCTAAGTTGATGATGAAGTGGAGCTCACTCAAACACACATGCTTCATGCACTACCATAGGCTTGCTTATTATCTACTCTCTACCATTTATCATGATAGGATCAACATCTATAAAAACAAAGAAAGACATAGAAAATGGTAAGAAGTGAATTAAAAGCTAAGGAAATGGAAAAATTAGTAAAGTGGAAGACTTGAGTGATTGAGAATGTTTCCAATGAACTTTGCTCTCTCATCAGTCCCCTAGTGAATTCAAAAGTGTCCTGGAGTAAACTCTTGCCTTGCACTTCAAAAATTCAATAAAAATCCCTCACTAGACCCTTTGTGCCAATTGTCTATCTTGCGTGCCATTTGTGTTTCTTTCTCTTCTCTTTACTGATTTTCTTTTCTTTTCTTTTATCCTCTAGCAAGGTCAGACTTGTAGTTGATCACAGCTTTCAATTTGGATGAGAGAAACTTCAATGATTACATGGTGCCGAAACCTCCAATTTGTGTGCCATCTTGTTTCTCTTTTGTTTTCTTCCTTATTTTCTTTCTTCTTAGCTGAAATTTTCTTCTGTTTTGTCCAGCAGTGGTTGCTCTCAACACTTTGTGACACCTTTGTGCGCTTCATTCCTTGATTCACAGCTCCTAGAGAATCCAATTCAGCTAAAGTTGATACACATTTGTGCCGAAACTGCTTTAATGGCATGCAACCTTCTGAAATTTTTTTTTTCCTTTGTGTTCAGCTTGTGTTCGGCCCTAATGCATTCTGTTTCTGATCTGGAACTCTTTCTTGTTCTAATCAGCTGTGGATGAGTTCAACAAATATATCCTAAACAAACCAATTCAGCTTCAACTTGGTACAAAAATTTTCTCACTGCATTTCTGTTTTGTGTCCAATTCGGTTGCATTCTTTTCTTCCTCAGCTGCATTCTCAGCTTGCTTTCTCAACCTTACTGCATTTCTAGCTTGGTTCGGCTTCAATTCAGATTTTTTTTCTGTTCTTGATCCGAAAAATCCAAACAACCACATTTCTTTTTTTTTTCTTTGATCAGCAGTAGATATATTTGATACAAATCTGATCCCATCAGGAACTTAGTTCCCTGCTTCATAGCCTAGAAAAACAACTTCAGCTTCATTCTTGATACAAACTGCACACAACTACTTCAGCTGCATTTTCATCTCAACTCTCCAACCTTTCAGCCTTCAAATCTGATCAACTCCCTCCATTCTCTTAAGTTCATAAAACTCAACCTTGTCAAAAACCTTTGCCAATTCTCTTTTTAAATGTGCCAATTCAGACCTTGGCACAACTTGTATCAATTTGGTATCACCAACTTGATAATCTGTACTTCATGTACAGATTTGTGTAGACTGGTTTCCCTACTTCAATTCAGATATTTTTCAGCTTCAATTCCAGCACAAATTTCTGCCATCTTTTGATTTTCTCAGCCTCTAAAATCCATGGGTTCTTCTTATATCCAAAGTTGAATGTGCACCTAAATTCTTGATTTTCCAGGTATAGCTCTCGGCAGCCCTAAATGGAATGCAGCCAGATTTTTAGGCAGTTCAGGAATTCAGCAGCTTCTAGCTTTTCTCAGCTTCAATGCAGATCTTTCAGCTTCTTTTCAGCTTTGTTCAGTCTTCAATTCAGCCCTTCATTCAGAGTTTACAGTCTTGAAAATCAAATCCAGCTCATCTTGATACTAACTGCACAACAAGTATTGCTGATTTCATCTTTTGCTTGCTCTCAGTTTGTGCTCAGCTTTTCGACCATCTGATTTCTGTACAGCAGTAGCATCAAATGGATCACCTTTCTCAGCTTCTTTCGAATTCTGAACAGCTTATTTCAGACCTTATGTGCTCTAGCAATTTCACAGCCGATCAGATTCATCTTCAAGTTGTTACAAAACTTCCTTTGGCACAAACATTTCATCATTTTCTTTTTCAGTTTTTGTTCCACTCTCCATTCAAATCATCTTCAGCTTGTTTCTTAGCTGCAATCCCTTCCCACAGCAGCTTTCCATGGATTCTTTAGCACTTTGCAGCTTCAATTTATGCTGCACTATCTCTGCTTCAGCTTGTCCAATCTCAGTAGCATCTAATTTCAACACTCGGCAGCAGCTTTAAGTTCACAATTCAGCTCAGAAATTTCAGATGGAGCACTCTGCACAGCTGAATTCTGAACTCCTTGCATTCCAGATTTTCTCACAGCTTCAAACATTGCTGAACAAAAATAGCTTCATAGATGTTTCCTTGGCAAAGAGCTCCTATCTCTTCACTTGGCAAAAATTCCTTTGTTGGTTGCCATTTCTTCAGATTCTTCCATTGCTTTCCATTCGAATCTTCAAAGTGTAGTAAAGAATCTAAATCTTCAATTGCTTCCACCTCTCTTGCTCATTCTTGGCACCAAACTCACTCACTTGGCACATGAATTTTTTTTTTTTCCGAGTTGAACTACATCATTGATGAAAATTGCTTCCAAATCACCAATCACTCCCCCACACTTAATTCTTTGTCCGTCTCGGGCAAAATAGCATCAAGAAAAATATCCCAAGCAAACAAATCCATAGAAAAATGAGGGTCAAGATTAGCAATAAGGAAAGACAACTAGAATAGAATAAGCAAATTGATGTGGAAAGGTGAATAAAATGATTTGTCCCTATAGATGTGATCCAACCATTGAAATATGATTTCGAAAGAACCTAAGCAAGTTCTAGAATACAATAACATGTGTGTATCACAAAATAAGGCTAATCTCACTAGGTAAAAATAATCCATCTCAAAATCCTCCATTAAGAATCTAAAGCAAAATCGTACTCAAGCATCCAAGATTTCATCCATGAACTCAAACCCTAAGTTTTGACAACCAAATTTAATTTATTTTCTAAAAGACTCTAAAATGCTATGGAGAAAACCTAAAGAGATACATTTATTCTTAGGCATGCAGGGAAAATGACAAAAGGAATAACAAGGTATTTACAATGACTCCTATGCATTCTACTCTACTCATGCATTTATTAGCAAGGACTCAACTTAAAAGAAAATTTGAGAAGTCATAACAGTAAAAGAAATATGCAAGAAGAACAATCTCCCCTTTATTTCAGGTGGACGGAGTCGATCCAGAAGAAGCCTCCATCTTGGTAGTGGAGGTATCTGGGTGGCTGGGAGAATTAAGACTCCCCCACACTTAAACTTTGCAGAATTATGCTCCGGTGGCCGAAGGCGATTCAGGTATAATAGCCATTGAAGGAATGGAGGGCTATGGGTTAGAGTAAGATCTTCTCCTCCTTCTTGATGCCTTTCAGAAGTACTTCCAGGAGGTTGAAGTCTGTTCAGCTGGAGCACCCACTCCTGGAGTCTTCTGGACCCTGCAAAACAGTGTAATACCTTCCTCAAGCGTGCAGGGTCAGAAAGAAATAAAATGATATAAGTATCTGCATGAAATGAATCCAAATCTGCATCATGTTCAATGAAATCAATTCTTGGTGTCTCAATAAATTTTTCACAATTATTTTCTACCAAGGATGTATCAAATAATGTATCACAGCCAATAAAATCAATTTGTGGTGCCTCAATGAATTTTTCAAAATTATTTCCAGAATAAGATATGTCAAGAGATTCATCACAAAAATCAACATCAAATCTAGGCACCCCTAAACAATTTTCACACTCAGCATTTGCATCTAATGTAACACCACATGCTTCATTTTCAACAATTTCTACACTAGGTACCTCTAGGGATTTTTCACAATTATTTTCTACAAGAGATGTATCCCTAAGTATATCACAAACAATAAGATCAGTTTGAGGTACCTCATTACAAATTTCAGAAAAATTAGGAGGAGAATTTACCTGATCGTGCTGAAAAGTACCTGGAGATTCTACAAAAGTAGATATATCTGTGGTCTCCTCCTGATCATGTGCAGTCTCCTCTTCAGCCTCAGGCTCTGGTGGACACTCAACTAGAGTAGGTGATCCTTGGGTTCTTGCTTCCACCGTGCAAGTCCCTACACTTTCTGGTAATTGTGGTGGTCCCTGGGGCTTAGTGCAATCCCCTACACCTATGGAATCATCTTCCTCAACCATTCCTGTATCAACCAAATTAGAAAAATTAGGACCTTCAATAATACTATAATCACAAAATAAAAGATGAGAATGGTCCTGTGAAATAGGAATGGGTGATTCTTGGGGCTTTGTGCAATCCCCTACACTCTCAATCCTATCCTCTGAATTTTCTGATGTATCAAACACTGTAGGTGGTCCCTGGGGCTCTGTGCAATCCCCTGCACCTATAGAATCATCTGATTGTTCTAATCTTTGAGCTTGTATTTGATTCCATTGATCAACCAATTTTGCAAGGCTTTCTTCGATGTCTTGCTGTTGTTGTACGACTTGTTGTTGCCAAGCTTGTTGTTGTTGTAGCATTTGTTGACACATCTCTATCATCCTTTGTTGTTGTTCCTCATCCCAATCAGGATCATCAAAGCCTCCTTGATTAAACTGCGGAATTGGGAGGGGCTGAAAATTCTGAGTGTCTTGCTGAAAATTTTGAAAACCTTGCTGAAAATGTTGAAATTGTGGTTGAAAGGATGGTTGAACTAGCTGAGAATGGTAGCCCTGGAAATCTTGAATCTGAGGTTGAAATTGTGGTGGTGAACACTGAATTTGAGTGGGCTGGAAATTCTGGTTTTGTTGTTGGAAATTCTGAAATGGTGGCTGCCCATGCTGAATTTGTGGCTGGAAATTGGGCTGAAATTGATGAAATGATGGCTGCCCAATCTGAAAATTCTGGAATAATGGCTGAATTGGCTGAAAATTCGGTTGAAATGGTTGTGGTGGCTGAAATTGTTGACATGGTAGCTGAAATTGCTGAATTTGTTGATCGAAACCTTGAAATCGTGGCTGCCCTTCCTGAAATTGTTGGAAATTTGGTTGACTTGGCTGCTGAAATTGGAAGGGCTGACTTGGCTGACAATTAGGCTGAAAAAACTGATTTAGTTGTTGATTTTGTTGGAATTGTTGACACGGCTGCTGGTAAGTAGATGTAAACATTCTGAACTGGCAGTCCTGTCACAAAACAAACAAGAAAAAATAGCAGTAACCGTATACAAAAGAATAAGCAACAAAAAATAGAACCCAATGATATATCAAAAAGTATACAAGCAAAAATCAAACAAATCAACTAGTTGCTTCCCCGGCAACGACGCCAAAAATTTGACGGGCCCAAATATACTAATTAAAGTTGTCACGAAATGTATGGGCTCATCAAATTTAAATATTTAAATGAAATGAGTGCTGGAAACCCTTTTTACAATCAAAATATGAAAATGTAATATAGGGGCCACAGGTCGTATTTTTCTCGGGGCTAGTTGAATGTTTGTTTGATTCGCGCTCGTATTTAGGTGTCGTTTGTGAATTTGGGTTTCAATCAAAATCTGGGTTTTGGGTTGCAAACAAGAAATGGAAAAACAAGAAAAAGAAGAAACTTAGCCCAATGAACTAAACAATGTGATGATATATGCAACAAATCGATTCCAAGCACCATTCAATTTGCCAAGTATTTACTCGACACAAATTGCAGAATTTAGGTGAACATGAATGCAGAATAAAATCAAGATTGCAGGTCACAACTCATTGGAAGTCAACAGGGATTCAAAGCTGAATCTCTTCTCGATATAGGGCAGCTTCCAATGGCTTGATACACAAAATATAGGCTGAGTTTCAGAAATTTCAGAAACAATGGATGTGCAGAATTGGACAAAATTCAGAAACAAAACGAAGGCTTTGATAACTGCAGCTTTCAGAAACAATTAAATGCAGTTTTTACACAAGAAATTCGTGATCATTTAAATGCAAGGGCAATTTGATACTCAACTCAACACTGCTTTAGAGAAATGATTCAGATGCCTAAGGGAAAACTTGAATGCAGAACAACAAGTAGCTGTATTTATTCTCTATTCTGAAGATCAGAAAACTTCAGCTAAAAATCTAGTGATTACTTCACAATGATTCAGAAAACTCTCGTGAAGATCAGATTGCAGAAATGGATTCTAATCTGCAGAAATGGAGACTTAGCATGCAGAAATTAAGCTGGCTTTTGCAGGGATAATTGGAACATCAATGGAGCTGACATCAGTTGTGAAAGTTCACTAAGAATTGATGTTTAACTTGGTACAACTCCATATTGAACTGTTATTTGACATTCAAACAAGAACTGACAACTGAAATCGCAGGAACCCTTTCCAAGCATAAATCGAAACTGAAAACCGTGGATTACTGAATTTAGAAATTCAATAGCAATTGCAATCTTAATGAAACATTCTGCAAAATGAACTCAAAACAAATGAAACAAAACTCAAACTCAATGCATACGAAACTAAGGAAGGAACTGATACTCAACAGATGCTGATACGCAACTGCAGAGCTTGATACGCAGCAGATGGAACAGAATTCAGAAGTCAAACAGAACAAAATTGATACACTAGCTATAAAACAAGAGATCAACTAAAATTTCAACCAAATGTTCACTAAACTAACTACCTACTGATCAACTTGCAACATTGAAAACTAATTGAAGTAGAACTAATCAGAAGACGAAACTAGCGGCTGAACCAAAGAAAATTCAGAAACCGAATTGGCAGAATTGAAAATTATAGCTAGTGCAATGGAAATTGACCAAATAAATGAAATTTCTAATCTCAACTCAAGAAATCCTTGCTGTCACTTCAAGGATGAGCCTTGAATTGAGAAGAAATGATTCATACAAGAAAACTAATCTGCTGATACTAAATTCAGTAAATAAACAAACTGCAGAAACGAAATTACATCTAAAACTATGAAATTAAACTATCTAAGCTACTCCTCAATCTTCCCTAAGCTCAAATTCTTCTTGGTCGTCAAGCAAGAGCTGGCTTCGAACCCCTAAGCACAGCAAATCAGTGGAAATCAGATTGGATTAGTGAACTCTGCTCAAACTGCGCAAACTGGGAAATTCCAATCCAAACGCTTCGATCTCAGTTTGTTTAGCTTCGATGATGAATTGGGAAACTTCTGAGACCACTTGAGAACCCCTACAAGCTGCCCAGAAGCTCGGAAATGGTTTGTGGATGAGATTTCAGCGGTCAGACCACAGAGCCACCGAAACCCTCAAATAACTCTGTCCGGCGCGAATTCGAGCTTAATTCTCCAACCAAACTGACCTCCAAAGCTCCAGAAGATGATCTTGATGAAGAATCGAGGGGTCGCGCTCCGAAAATGGAGAAAAACGACTGGAAACGAAGAAGAACCGATGAAGGCTACTGTAGCGGCGGAGACGCGACCGGGAGAAGCGCTGGGGAGTTTCTGATTAAATAGGAATCGATGGACGGCTGTGATTCATTTGAGAAGATCCAACGGTAGATCTTGGTCTGATTTGAGCCAAACTTTTATGATGATGATCTGGGGTCAGGATCTGCCTTGTGGTAGCTCGGATCCTCCAGATATGCAACGGATGGTCCAGATCAACTCTATCTGTGATTGGACGCTCTAGAGCCCTCCTTGCTTGATCCAACGGTTGATCTAGCTCTGATTGGGATGAAACCTTCAGATCTTGATCATAGAGCTTGATCAACCCTAACCCTAGCTCGGATTGCTTCAGATCGTCCCGGATGGCTCAGATCTAGCCGCTCTTGAATCGAACGGTCCGGATTAATCGTAGGCTTGATAATTCGATCCGGTTCACATCCGACTCAGGTTTGACCCAATATGCTCTAGGTCCAGGAACCTTTGATGCCTACAAAAATAAATCAAGAATTTAGTGGCCAATTAACTCAAATATGTGTGATTTTGCATTTAAGTCCAAAATATGAATAAGTTCTAAAACCTAGGCAATTTCACAATTTTAGCAATAAAAATATAGATCAAACAGGGATTTAAGCCACTCAAATGATCAATAAAATGGAATCTATCAGTGAGCTAGATAGTACTTGCTAAGCTTTATGCTTATTAGTTGCATTTCCTCTTACTGCAGATAAAGGTAAAGGCAAGCAATTCTGAAGGAAGGCGACGAGGCGGTGTTGAGTGACGTGTGTGTGGTGGCTGACCTTGGAGAGGTCCTTGGGACGAGACAGTTTAGCTTATTTGAAATGCAATGTTTAAGGTTTCCAAATTCCAAGTTATTGTGTTATGGAGTTTATTAAACATTTATGCTTCGGATAGTTTTACATGCTCAATTATGTATAATGAAGATCCCATGTCATTTCAATTAGTATGCATACTTTTGTGAATGCACTAGATGAGCAAGGGCATGAGTAGTTTAGCATGTGGATACATTGAATTTTAGACTTATTCTTGAGCTTATTATTCCCTTCTATTTAGTATATACATCCTTATGATTGCATTGGATAAGTATGAGCGTGAGTAGTTTTGAATATCGATACTTTAATGGAGCTATTTGATGCATGTGCCAAGATGTTGTTAGGCTCCTTTTGAATTAAGTTTTATTGCTTTAAATATGCTTAGAAATGTTGCATTCATATTCCATAATGCTTTAGTAATGTTATAGAACCTTGTGTGATGAGTTTAATGGTTAGAATTGCTAGTAATGTGTCATTGTATCATGCATGACTATTAAAGTTAGAATCTCATTCTTAGATAGATTAAATACAAAAAAAAAGTTTCGCATTTTTAGTCGTGCATTAGAGTCAGATGGTAGACAAGTAACGGTCCGTCAAAGGTAGAGAAGGCGGGTCGCTACAGTTGGTATCAGAGCAGTTCCCATTCTCCAGCATCACACACACATCAGCATCAACCTTGCCGTCTTCAAGTAAGAAAGTTTTAAGTTTCAGTTTTTCTATTGCTCCTTTATTTAATTGCAGTATAGAGAAATGCTTAAGTACTTACTCATATGGGCATAGAACAAGGAAGCATGTTTAATACCTTAGTATCACGGAATCATGTTTAATCCCTAGAATGGATATTAGGTTACTAAGTAAGAAGACAAGTTATACCTAGAGATGTAGTAGTGATTTCTTGTTCCCTTATGCGTTATTAGATGGCAAGAAGAGGCCGAGCTCCTAATGCAAGGAACAGAACTCCAGTTCAAGATAACAATGAGCCTGGCACAGAACAGCCAAACCTGATGGCAGTCATTGCTCAAATGCAAGCTCAGATTTTAGAGCAACAGAAGACCATCGCCACACTGATGGCAAATCAGCACCCAGTGCCCCCTACACCACCCACAGCAGGAGTGGAAACTCTAGTGGTGGCTGAAGTTCCACCAGCCACACAGGAGACCCCTGTCGTGAACCGAAGACAAGAAGCATACCTCGTCCAGTGGCAGAGGCTGAAACCCGAAAGCTTCTCAGGCACGACTGAGCCCTGGGATGCCCAGGCTTGGTTCAAGACTTTAGAGAGCACAATGGAGCTTCTTGACTGGCCAGAAGTCGGGAAGGTCAAATGTGCCTCCTTCTGCCTGACTGGAGATGCTCGTATGTGGTGGGAGCGAGTCAAGAGTAAGAGGATAGTCAACCAGATGAGCTGGACAGATTTCGAGCAAGAGTTCTATGAGGAGTTCTTCCACATGCGGGTTACCAACAAGCACTACGAGGACTTCATGGAGTTCAGACAAGGTAACCTACTAGTGGGAGAAGCAGTCGCGAAGTTCAACAGACTAGCTCGTCTCTGCCCAGAGCTAGTCAACACAGAGAGGGAGCCA
>JAGFNQ010005968.1:194148-220759 GCA_024364735.1 Boesenbergia rotunda
ATGAGAAAAGTGTCCTAAGGCAATCGCCTTATGATTGTAATCATTTATTTTAATAAATGAATATTCACTATTTGAGTATACATGTTTATGTATTTGATTGAGATCTTAAACTCATTTATTGAATGTCCGCAATACAATTCACAGCATGAGAGAATTTGTGATGAATTCACAACTAGTGATTATCTCTACATGTGCAATTGTGAAGTATTGAAATTGTCCCTAGTCTATGAATTGATAAATACGGACACTATCAATTCTGTTGAGACTAGCATGGGTTATTCTCTAATCAGCTGATTCTCACTGGCTGGTGACATTGAGATGTCCGGAGACAAACATGAATGCTAGTTAAGGGAACTAGTTCATTGGAGTGACTGGCTGTAAGACTTCATATGGTAAACTACATATAGATATGTCAATGAAGTTCTTACTGCAGCTTAAGTGCGATGTTCCTTTGACTTGCAGTGTTCAAGTCATCTTGGTCATGGAGACTTATACTTTGACATCTTAAGCAAGCATCTCCAAGGAGGTGTGGACCCAGGATGATTGGGTATAAGCCGAAGTGCCCGAAGATGTTTGAACAGCCTACAAAGGATTCACCACTCCTTGCGAGGAGATGTATACCCGAGGCCTATCGTCGGATTGTTACTCGAAGCCTCTGGCCAGAGCATGACATGTTCAGAGTATGAATCTCTTAAATACATGAGAGTAATTAGAATCCATAAGACGAGAAAACGTTACTTGGGCTAGGTGTGACATAGTTAGCCTAGTGGGGACTGACACATATAGACCATGTCCTGAACCAAGTGGGTATAAGATGGTGAAGGGAATGAGGCACGATTCATTATAGCTGCTGAAGGGTTTCAGAATTGTTTCTGAGGTCAACCGTTGATCTTTCAATTAATTGGGGATCATGATGTACTACTAGGTGCCACTCATGATCGTTCTATAATTGGTTAATTATAGACTGCCAACATAAATCGAAAGCCTATTTAGTCACACGCACTACGAGTAATCCAAGGGATTTAAAACGAGTTGAAAATTGGATTTTTCAATCAAGAGAGATTAGGTTTGGTTGAGCCAAACGATAAGTCGAATCTGAATTTTTCAGAGACGCATCGGAACCGTAAAATGGCTAAGTCTTTTGAAGACTTAATGGATGAATTAAATGAGTTTAATTCATTGGGGCGTGGCCTGGATAGGCCGGCCAATGAGGGTCCCCACCCTCTTTGCTTGGTCGGCCACAACAAAGGGAGGGAACCAAATTGTTTGGTTCAATTTATAAAATAAATCAAGTGTGGTTTGTTTTATAAAATTATGGATGATAAAGAAATTTATATAAAATTTATTTTTCATGGAAATTAAAATGAACCATGGATTGGTTTATTTTATAAAATCAATCATGGATTGATTTACCATGATAAAGAAATTTATATAAAATTTATTTTTCATGGAAATTAAAATGAACCATGGATTGGTTTATTTTATCAATCATGGATTGATTTACCATGATAAAGAAATTTATATAAAAAAATTTATATGAAGAAATTTATATGATAAATTTCTTATGAAAATTTATTCCATAAGAAAAAGAGACTTGGTTGATTTTTATCATGAATTAAAATATGATTTTAACCATGATATAAAATCAAGACTTGGCATGATGGAATAAGTCATAGAAAATTTATATGATAAATTTTTTATGAAAATTTATTCCATAAGAAAAAGGAGACTTGGCGATTGAGAGACCACTATATAAAGGACCCAAGGCAAGGCTTGGAATTAATTCGAAATAATCCAAGTATTCTTGCTTGGGCTCTCTCCCTCTCCTCCCTTCTTCTTCTTGGCCGGCCACAAGCCTCTTCTCCCTTCTTCTTGCCGTGAGCACAAGGAGAAGCACCGAGGCGACGAAGTTCTTCTGTTGAGACGATCTTCCTCTCCGGCCATTATCAGCTTGGGATTGGGCGCAATTCATCATCCTCCTTCCCGCCGGAATTGTGATTCCGGCCAACCTTGGTGGTGAGTTTTTCCGATATGATTACTTCTCTCTTGGTTTCTTGTCGCGTTCTCGGAGAATCTAGTAGTTCTCGAGAACACGAAACTCGTGGCTTTGCGAAGTCATCCCGAAGATACTCGGTGTGGACGCGAATAGAGGCGGAGCTTACGGTTGGATCTCGTCCCTTTCTTCGAGTTACGCGAGGTAACAAGTAAATTAGTTTACGTTTCTGCAAAATTTTAAATATATGATCATGTCTACACAACATAAGGTTGCATGCTTAGATGTGTGGTTAAATAATTTGAGAAATTATTTATGCTAAACCTTCCGCTGCACGTAATTAATTTTAAAAATTACGAACCCGCATCCATGTTAACATGCACCCGGTCCCAACAATGGTATCAGAGCCGGTTAGTGTTCGACATAATCATATAATTGTTTTGCGAAAAACTTTGTCATGATTTCAATTTTGGAAAATTTTCCAATTATGGATATTTTCCAATTATGCTAAATTTTAGATTTAGGAATTTCAAAGTTTGGAAATTCTCATGAAATTTCGCAAACTTTTGAAATATCCCTATTTCTGAAATTTTATGATAATTGTGAAAGCTTTTTATTTTTGGAAACTTTCCAATTTTGGAAATTTCCTATTTTGGAAATTTTTCAATTTTGGAAATACGTAAGTTTTCTTTGTACCAGAAACTTACAATTATTCTGAAAATTTTAATTTTGGAAACTTTCCATTTATGGAAAGCTCACAATTTTGGGCACTTTCTTTCAAGAATGTCTAGACAAATTATGGAAATATTAATTGGCATTTAAATTCATAATTGGAAATTAAATTATTTACAAAATTTTTTATTTTGGATTGAGCCTTGAGGAGCCGTCCAATTTAAAGTTAGTTGTTATAATTAAATTTCCTAAATTGAATTTAAATTGTCAAATGTTTAATTTGGATTGAGCCTCGGGGAGCCGTCCAAATTATATTATCAATAAATTCTTATTTTGGATTGAGCCTCGGGGAGCCGTCCAAATTAAGTTATTTATTGATATTAATTTTCCATAAATAAAATATGTGATCAAATCTTGGAAATTTTGAGGTGATTCTCAAACGATAATTCCCTTATTTGATTTATGAGGTGATGTTCTTACATATTATTGTCTCCAAAATTAATTAGGAAAATTGTTTCCTATAGAGTATATTTCCTTAAATAAGATTTTCATGAAAATAATATGTGGTTGAATTAAGGGAATCTGTCTCTTAATTTAATAAGATTTGATTTAGAGAAATCAAAGTCTTAAACATATTATTTCCGAAATTGATTATGACAATTTAGGAAATTGTTTCCCAAAACAATTCCTTGAATAAAGTATGAAATTAGAATTAGGAAATCCGGTTCCTAATTCAATTAATGAGACTTGATAAATTAAGTCACATACATACTTTATTAAGGAAATCGTTAGAACATGACATAATTATATGTCATGAATGTGCTTAAAAGAAAAAGGATGAGACCCAAAACCCCTTACAAAATATTAAGGCCAACACCTTCCATTAATATGGTTAGAACCGGAGTTTTGTTTCTCGTTTGGGTTGATGGACACATCCATGCCCGACTTGAACCTCAACATGTTCAAACCATGGAATTAGTTTATGATTAATATAGTTGGAGTCAGAGGTCAATCCTTAGTTTTGGTTGTTGGACACATCCAAGCCTGACTAAATGGTTGAATGAGCTCCAACCATATTAAAACTATTTCTTGATTAATGGGTCAGCCTTAAGCTTGGAGCATCGATTTGTTGTGCCACAGCCAAGGTCGATGTAAAGAGAGGTGTAGTTGGGTGCTATGTATAATGTTGCATACTTGTTAATGAGTTAACAACCCAATGATTTATGCAAACATTCAATTAGTTGATAGCATAATGTGATAATTACATATATGCAATATGTAATCGGTATAATTACCTACCTTCATAGCTAAGAAAAACTTGATGGCCCCAGCCATGGTTGTTCTTATCTATGGTTGGATATCAACCTATTTGGAGATGTTCCTACGATCTCCCGAATTGATAAAAAGGGTTATTCAATTCGAAAAATAAATAGGATTTAATTAATGTATATTGATGCATTCTTCTCATCACATAACCTCAATTTATATTTCTAGAATAATCACCTGATCATGTCTTCTCTGAATTTGCGTTCCATTTTGGACACCAATAAGTTAACTAAGGATAAAAGGATTGAAAAAGCACCAAAAGTCACTTGCCATCACTGTGGCAAGGAGGGTCACTAGCGAAGAAACTGCAAGGTTTATCTTGAGTCCTTGAAGAAGAAGGCATCTGATGCCCCATCATCTTCAGGCATCTTCGTTATTGAATGTCACTCTATTTCCTCGTACACCTGGGTACTTGATACTGGGTGTAGCTCACATATATGTAATGACATACGGGTGCTAAGGAATAGAAGAAGACTCGTCAAGGGAGAAGCGAATTTGCGAGTTGGAAATGGAGCAAAGATTGCTACTATTTCCATCGGAACATGTTTGCTAAAGCTCCCTACTGGACTTGTCTTAGAATTGGATAATTGTTATTTTGTTCCTTCGTTAATAAAGAACATTGTATCTATTTCATGCTTGAATGAAAAGGGTTACCATTTAACTTTTAGTAACAATTGTTGTTACATAACTTTAAATAGTGTTCTTTATGGGACCGGAACATTATGCAATGGTATCTACACGTTAGATTTATCCGGTGACATTTTCAATATCGAAGTTAGCAACAAACGTGCTAGAATAGATAATCAAATAGACTCCTATACGTGGCATTGTCGTCTTGGCCATGTAAGCAAGAAACGCATGACCAAATTACACCGATGTGGAATTCTGGAATCATTTGAACCCGGTTCATTTGATACATGCGAATCATGCTTAAAAGGCAAGATGATCAAATTACCCTTTTTCGGAAAAGTTAAACCAGTGGGAGAATTGCTTGGTCTAATACATACTGATGTATGTGGACCAATGTCAACTCTTGCACAAGGAGGCTATAGCTACTTCATTACCTTTATCGATGATCACTCACGATTCGGGTATGTGTTCTTAATGAAACGCAAATCTGAAGCTTTTGAGAAATTCAAAGAGTTCAGAAGTGAAGTAGAGAAACATCTTGGCAAAAGTATTAAGATACTTCGATCCGATCGGGGTGGTGAATACTTAAGTCAAGAATTTCAAGATTATCTTAGGGACAATGGGATATTGTCTCAATGGACTCCGCCATATACACCACAGCATAATGGTGTATCTGAGAGGCGTAACCGAACCTTGATGGACATGGTTAGATCTATGATGAATCATGCAACTCTTCCAAAATCATTTTGGGGCTATGCGCTTAAGACAGCTGTTTACTTGCTAAACAGAGTCCCGACCAAGGTAGTCTCTACTACTCCATATGAGACGTGGAATAGTAAGAAACTTCATTTAACTCACCTTAAGATATGGGGTTGTCCTGCTTATGTGAAGCGGACTGTATCAGACAAATTGGATGCTAAGTCTGATAAATGTCTATTTATTAGATACCCTAAGGAAACGAAAGGTTACCAATTCTATCATCCCTTGGAACAAAAAGTGTTTGTTTCAAGGCATGCTGTATTTCTAGAAAAAGAATTTCTTTTACAAGAAAACAGTGGGAGTAATATTGAACTTGAAGAAGTTCAAGAAACTCCAATAGACATTACAGAGACACCTAGTCTAGACCCACAACCGAGAACTCATAATGATGAGCTATCAGTTGAACCTAAAATAACACCACCTCTTCGTAGGTCTGATAGGACACGCAACGTTCCAGAGAGATACGGATTTCTCATAAGTGAATCAAACGACGTGTTAGTCATTAACGATGACGAACCTATCAGTTATGAAGATGTTCTGAAAGATTCAGAAAGGGATAAATGGCTTGAAGCCATGAAGTCGGAAATGGATTCCATGTACGAAAATCAAGTATGGGACTTGGTTAACCCACCTGAAGGGATTAAGCCCATAGGGTGCGAGTGGGTTTTCAAGAAGAAAATCGACATGGAAGGTAATGTTGTTACCTTTAAGGCTAGATTAGTGGCAAAAGGATATCGTCAGAAACAAGGAGTTGATTATGACGAAACCTATTCGCCAGTAGCTATGCTTAAATCCATTCGGATGCTCCTGGCCATAGCAGCTCATTATGATTATGAGATATGGCAAATGGACGTGAAAACAGCTTTCCATAATGGAAACCTGCTTGAGGATGTATACATGATACAACCTGAAGGTTTCACATCGGTTGATAAAACCAAAGTATGCAAGCTTAGACGATCCATATATGGACTAAAGCAAGCATCCAGGAGCTGGAACATCCGTTTTGATGAGACAATCAAAGAGTTTGATTTCTCACAAAATCCTGACGAACCTTGTGTGTACAAGAAGATTAGTGGGAGTGCAGTCGTATTCCTAGTGTTATATGTCGATGACATATTACTTATAGGAAACGATATATCAGTCTTACAGTCAGTTAAAATTTGGTTGTCCAAAATTTTCTCCATGAAAGACCTGGGAGAAGCAACCTATATCCTTGGGATTAGAATCTATAGAGATAGATCAAAACGATTGCTTGGTCTTTCGCAGTCTACATATATAGACCGAGTGCTAAAAAGGTTTAGCATGTCGGAATCCTAGAAAGGTTACCTTCCCATCAGGCATAGGATCAACCTTTCGAAGTCTATGTGTCCGCGCACAAAAGACGAGAGGATTTGCATGAATAAGATTCCTTATGCATCCGCGATAGGATCTATCATGTATGCTATGTTATGTACTAGGCCCGATGCATCGTATGCTCTGAGCGTCACAAGCAGATACCAGTCTGATCCAGGAATGGATCACTGGGCGGCTATCAAGACAATCCTCAAGTACTTAATAAGAACTAAGGATGTGTTCCTAATATATGGAGAAGGTGATATGGTAATACGTGGGTATACAGATGCCAGTTTCCAGACAGATAAGGATGACTCCAAATCTCAGTCTGAATACGTATTTATTTTGAATGGAGGCGCAATAAGTTGGAAGAGTTCCAAACAAGACACCGTAGCGGATTCTACCACGGAAGCGGAATATATTGCATCTTCGGAAGCAGCAAAGGAAGCAGTTTGGATCAAGAAGTTTATCTTAGAACTTGGTGTGGTTCCAACCATTGATGAAGCAATACCGGTTTTTTGCGACAACAATGGAGCTATTGCACAAGCAAAGGAACCAAGGTCTCATCGGCGATCCAAATATGTGCTTCGCCGCTATCATCTGATCAGAGAGATTATAAGTAGGAATGATATACAAATTGAGATAATTCCCACTGAAAGGAATTTAGCGGATCCTTTAACTAAGGCCTTGCCTCAAAGCAAGTTTGAGGGTCATATTAGAGCCTGTGGTATTGGATACCGTAGCGATTGGCATTAGGCCAAGTGGGAGTTTGTTAGTGATATGAGAGAAGTGTCCTAAGGCAATCGCCTTATGATTATAATCATTTATTTTAATAAATGAATATTCACTATTTGAGTATACATGTTTATATATTTGATTGAGATCTTAAACTCATTTACTGAATGTCTTCAATACAATTCACAGCATGAGAGAATTTGTGATGAATTCACAACTAGTGATTATCTCTACATGTGCAATTGTGAAGTATTGAAATTGTCCCTAGTCGATGAATTGATAAATACGGACACTATCAATTCTGTTGAGACTAGCATGAGTTATTCTCTAATCAGCTGATTCTCACTGGCTGGTGACATTGAGATGTCCGGAGACAAACATGAATGCTAGTTAAGGGAACTAGCTCATTGGAGTGACTGGCTGTAAGACTTCATATGGTAGACTACATATAGATATGTCAATGAAGTTTTACTGCAGCTTAAGTGCGATGTTCCTTTGACTTGCGGTGTTCAAGTCATCTTGGTCATGGAGACTTATACTTTGACATCATAAGCAAGCATCTCCAAGGAGTGTGGACCCAGGATGATTGGGTATAAGCCGAAGTGCCCGAAGATGTTTGAACAGCCTACAAAGGATTCACCACTCCTTGCGAGGAGATGTATACCCGAGGCCTATCGTCGGATTGTTACTCAAAGCCTCTGGCCAGAGCATGACATGTTCAGAGTATGAATCTCTTAAATACATGAGAGTAATTAGAATCCGTAGAATGAGAAAACGTTACTTGGGCTAGGTGTGACGTAGTCAGCCTAGTGGGGACTGACACACATAGACCATGTCCTGAACCAAGTGGGTATAAGATAGTGAAGGGAATGAGGCACGATTCATTATAGCTGCTGAAGGGTTTCAGAATTGTTTCTGAGGTCAACCGTTGATCTTTCGATTAATTGGGGATCATGATGTACTACTAGGTGCCACTTATGATCGTTCTATAATTGGTTAATTATAGACGGCCAACATAAATCGAAAGCCTATTTAGTCACACGCACTATGAGTAATCCAAGTGATTTAAAATGAGTTGAAAATTGGATTTTCCAATCAAGAGATATTAGGTTTGATTGAGCCAAACGATAAGTCGAATCTGAATTTTTCAGAGACGCATCGGAACCGTAAAATGGCTAAGTCTTTTGAAGACTTAATGGATGAATTAAATGAGTTTAATTCATTGGGGCGTGGCCTGGATAGGCCGGCCAAAGAGGGTCCCCACCCTCTTTGCTTGGTCGGCCACAACAAAGGGAGGGAACCAAATTGTTTGGTTCAATTTATAAAATAAATCAAGTGTGGTTTGTTTTATAAAATTATGGATGATAAAGAAATTTATATAAAATTTATTTTTCATGGAAATTAAAATGAACCATGGATTGGTTTATTTTATAAAATCAATCATGGATTGATTTACCATGATAAAGAAATTTATATAAAGAAATTTATATAAATTTATTTTTCATGGAAATTAAAATGAACCATGGATTGGTTTATTTTATCAATCATGGATTGATTTACCATGATAAAGAAATTTATATAAAATTTATTTTTCATGGAAATTAAAATGAACCATGGATTGGTTTAGTTTATCAATCATGGATTGATTTACCATGATAAAGAAATTTATATAAAGAAATTTATATGAAGAGATTTATATGATAAATTTCTTATGAAAATTTATTCCATAAGAAAAAGAGACTTGGTTGATTTTTATCATGAATTAAAATATGATTTTAACCATGATATAAAATCATAACTTGGCATGATGGAATAAGTCATAGAAAATTTATATGATTAATTTCTTATGAAAATTTATTCCATAAGAAAAAGGAGACTTGGCGGTTGAGAGACCACTATATAAAGGACCCAAGGCAAGGCTTGGAATTAATTCGAAATAATCCAAGTATTCTTGCTTGGGCTCTCTCCCTCTCCTCCCTTCTTCCTCTTGGCCGGCCACAAGCCTCTTCTCTCTTCTTCTTACCGTGAGCACAAGGAGAAGCACCGAGGCGACGAAGTTCTTTCGTTGAGACGATCTTCCTCTCCGGCCATTATTAGCTTGGGATTGGGCGCATGTCATCTTCCTCCTTCCCGCCGGAATTGTGATTCCGGCCAACCTTGGTGGTGAGTTTTTCCAATATGATTACTTCTCTCTTGGTTTCTTGTCGCGTTCTCAGAGACTCTAGTAGTTCTCGAGAACACGAAACTCGTGGCTATTACGAACCCGCATCCATGTCAACATGCACCCGGTCCCAACATTTAACACTTAGAAGAAATCGAAAAAAATCTACTTTAAGTCTCTCTCCCCCTTTGTCACACATCAAAAAGAAATAATGGATAAAAAAATTTGCACCAATAATAAGATTTTTGAAAATACTTAAGATATTTTTTTAAAAAAAATATTTTTCAAAACTCTTCCCCCTATTTTTTTGAAAAAAAAACTAAGTATTTATTTAGAAAATATTCAAAAAGGCACTAACTACTTTAAAAAACATTGCACCAACAATATATGAATTTTAAAAGGAATTTGAACTTCCCTAAGTCTGACACAATCCTAGGAATCTTGTTGACCACAAGAAAATTCCTATGTATCTTAGGGATTTTTCAAAAATGAATATTTTTAACATATAGTTTGACTAGATTTCTTGATTTGGTATCTTTTCCAGTCTGACACAATCCTAGGAAACCTTGTTAACTACAAGGAAAATTTTCCTAAGTGTCTTAGAAAATTTTCTAAACTCAAGATAAAATATTTTTTATTTTTTTAAAGACATTCAAAAGATGGAAAGATTTTCACAAAATATTTTTGAAAACTGAGAATATTATGTTAAAAAAAATAAAATGATTTTGAAAAGATAGTGTTTGAAAATATTATATTTTTGAAACTTAATGGTTCTTTTAATTTGAACCTCCCCCTAAACCTGACACAGTCCTAGGAAGCTTGTTGACCATAAGTTGATCTTCCTCTGAATCTTAGGGTTGGATTCAAATGAAAAGAATTTATAACATTTAAGAAATACTTTAAAGTTTTTGAAAGTATAGTGTTTTTGAAACTCTCAATGTTTCTTTTAATTTGAACCTCCCCTTAAACCTGACACAGTCCTAGGAAGCTTGTTGACAACAAGTTGATCTTCCTCTGAGTCTTAAGGTTTGATTCAAATGAACAGAATTACAATAGAAATTTTAAGAAATATTTTAAAATAATCAGAAATAGAAATATATTAATTTCTTTTGATTAGGACTCCTTCTAAACCTGACACAATCTTAGGAATTCTTATAGATCATAAAAAAAATTCCTATATGTCTTTAGAGTTTATCAAAATCGAAAGAGCAATTAGCACATTTTTTGAAAAACATTTTGAAATAATATTTGTAGAAGTATTTTTTGAAAAATATTTTGAAAGGACATGATAACTTTTTGAAAAGAATAATTATTGAAAAATAATTTTCAAAAGAAAAAAATAGACTCCCCCTGAACCTGACACCTTCTGGCTATCCTTGTTAACTACAATGTACTCTACCTAAGTGTCTTAAGGGACTTTAGTGTTGACCAAGAAGGTTTGTGTCTAAGTGTAGGTTAAACAACTTTCGAAAAGATATATAATTTTTTTGAAAATGTATTTATAGATATGCACCCAATCAAGCATGAAATTCACTAAAACATTATTATGTTTAAACATTATTTTGACAATAGATTTTAATGAAAATATCCTAAAGATTGTGAAAATATTTTCAAATGCATTTGTCAATTAATTAGTCCTTAACATCTCACCTATTCTAAGTATCGCAATACAAACAAACATGGTTGCCTTATGGGCGTTGTGAAATGCTTGAATAATTTTTTTAGTTTAATAGCATAGATTGTTTGACCTTGAGTTAGATTCAAGTTTGACAATTAGTAGCTTAAAAGTAACTTTCAATAATTGGCTTCCAGGTCTTGGCAAGACACAGAGGCCTTCTTTGGCCGTAGCCTTATTGGATCATTAACCCTTTCCTTAGACAAAGTCTTTAAAAGAAAAAATATTTTTAATTTACTTTTTGAAAAACTCTGGTCTAACTAGTCTAGGATGTGGCGAGGTAGCTTCGGCTAGTTCCACTTAGCTAGGTCGATCAAGTCGGGTTCTCCTTACCCTTCCTGACTTCCTAGACCAAGCTTCCCTAACGTACTATCATCTCGCCCCATCCTGGTACTAGGTTAGGCAAGTATCATCCTATCTATCCATTCTAAATTAAGCAAAAAATAAAATAGCATGAATGACATGACAGATATGTATATTAAAAAAAATAGGCAGATGCATGAGCATGGCAGATATGCATGTATCAATCAAGTCAAATCATTTTAATTAAGTTTCTAATAATGTATCAAATTCTTGATTTGATACACAACGTGTGAACCTGCAAATATGTCAACCCATTTTGACATATTTATTATTATTAAGTTAAATGTTTCAGTTGGGTAGGATTTTATTTAGTTTTATAATTGAAGGTAATTAATTTGAATTTTAGTTCGTGGATTTTGTTGAATTAAGGATTAAAGTTAAATCGTTAATTAATTAAGATTTAATAATTAAGATTTTAAGTTGTTAATTATTAATTAAGGATTAATTAAGGTTTAAGTTGTTAAGAAATTAATTTAAGTTTAAGTTGTTGAGAATTAATTTAAGTTTAAGTTGTTAAGAATTGATTAAAATTATTAAGAGTTAATTAAAAATTAAGTTGTTAAGAATTAATTCTGGATTAATTAGTTAAGTATTAATTAAGGATTAATTTGTTTAGTATTAATTAAGGATTAATTTGTTAAGTATTAATTAAGGATTAATTTGTTAAGAATTAATTAAAAGTTAAGTTGTTAATAATTAATTAAAATTATTAAGAATTAATTAAGGATTGAAGTTGTTAAGAGTTAATTAAAGTTTAAATTGTTTAGAATTAATTAAAGTTTAAATTGTTTAAGGATTAATGATTAAGAATTAATTTGAGTTATTAAAGTCGATAAGAATTTTGTGTCTAGTTGCATCATTTCCATTAATTTAATAATTTTTTATTCATCTAGTATTTCTTTTGAATTTAAGTTTTCAATTTTGTTTAATACTTTTGTTTTATTTGATTTCTTGTAAGCCTTATTAAATATGTTTTAATTTTAATGAATTCCTCTTAATCTTTATCTTTAGAGTTATATTCAGAATTATTAATTGTATTATTATCTTCACAATAGGTAGAATAATATTTAAGATTATTAATTAAACTTGTAGTACTATACTCAAAATCGATAGAATTAACTGAGGGTTGACTATTATCCTCACCATTATCTTCAGAAATAGGTTGAGTATTATTATCAATATTATCAACAACATTATCATCAGAAGTGGGTTGAGAAATATCATCAATATTATCCTCAGTAATAGATTGAGTATTATAATTAATATTATCTTGAGTATTATCATCAACATTATCTTCTGAAATATTAGAATTATCAGCAATAATATTATCCTTAGAATTATCATAATTAATAGAAATATTATTAATTAAAGTATTAGAATTAATTCAAAAATTATAGCATTAATATTATGGATTAAGGTATTAATATTTGATATTTTAATATTGTCAATGTTTGATAATTTGTCATGCAATACATTAAGTTGGCTATGCAAAAAATATAATTTATCAAAAAAATTAACAGTGTTATCTAAATTATTAGAATGATTCTATAACTGTGCAGGAATTTGAAAATTATTGCGTAAATTAATCTTTTTTACCTCCTTTACCGTAATCGCATTTCTCGGTATTGAGGATCGAGCCACTTTCCAGTCTGGGCACTGGTTCTTGTAATGTCTCAGCTTTTGGCATTTGAAGTACCGGATGTGACTCTTGTCCCTCCAGACTCCTAGCGCCGATTCCTTCGTTGCCGCCGGTGGTGATGTTCGAATCTTACAAGTAAGACACTGGTTTTTATAGTGTCCTCTCTCCCTGCACTTAAAACATATTATATGAAATTTGAAAATGGACATAATTAAAATTTTACCTTTATTAACCCTTGCTCCCCCTCAATTCCTGGCCTTCTTTGCTCCTTCGGCGGTTAGTCTGATTAGAGCCACCTGCTTTGATACCAATTGTGGGATCAATGTCATCGATAGAGGGGTGAGTGAATATCGACTCAAACTTTTCTCATTGGAACTTTCGTCTTTCTATCAAAGTTAGTACGCAGTGAAATATAAAATAAAATAAAGAAAGACAGCAGAAAAACTCGCGGGATTTACTTGGTTCCCAACCCCCCAGGGTCAGTACATCCAAGGCTTAAGTACTCAGCGTGAGTCCACTAGTGGTCTCCTTTCCGGACTTTCTGGAGGCGGAGAAACTCATCTTACAGTTTAAGTACAAGCACAAAAATGATAAATAAATACAACTTAAAAAGCAAAGCAAATGAAAATCTCGGCCAACTCTGGAAGTCCGAAGCGCCTCGCACTTCTTCCTGGAGCCTCCTTGGTCGTAGAGCTTCGTCGTAGCGCTTTTGGTTTGCACAGAATCACTTAGCGGATGTGGAAATTGATTTCTTGAAGTGAGGAGTCGAACCCCTTTATATACTGAGTTCTCGGGCGCCTCAAGGCTCTTGGACGCCTGCCACATGCGGTCAAAAACTGATCCGTAGTAGCAAACTCAGCGGATGGATAAAAATGCCTTCCCAAACGCTTGTGAAGCTCTCAGGCGCCTGTGAAGCTTCAGGTGCCTGGCTTACCAGGCGCTTGGGAAGGGCCTCCTTTAACCAGGGCGCCCAACCTCATACTGGGCGCCTGATTCATATCAGGCGCCCAGGAAGCTTTTTCCCAGGCTCAGTTTTTCCTGCGTTTGCTCTCCTATCTTGCCTTCAACTCCAGGTACCTACAAGACAACAAACACAAGACAAACATACAAATAATCTTATGCCTTAGTTTATTGGTTCTAACTTTGGATTTCAACCAAAACCCTAGGTTGAACCGACGCCTACTGTTCTCTTTCCCAGGGAACGCGTCCTCACCGACTCCACCCTGGAGAAGTTACCTTTGTCAACCGGGACCTCTGGTTGGACTTTCGCTCAGCCTCCGAGAACCCGAATCTCGAGACGTCCGACCTCATCCAATCTCTACTTCTGTCCGTGATCCTCGCTCAGCTAAGTCTTTTACCCGATCCTCGACCAGGACTTCGTGCTTGGCCTCCGAGACTCCCGGATCTCGAGACGTCAGACCTCGACCCGTCTCTATTTCTGTCCGTAGTCCTCGCTCGGCTAAGACACCATTGCCCGATCCCCGACCTGGACTTCGTGCTCAGTCCCCCGGACCAAGACTTCATGCCCAGCTTCACTCACCAGGACTTCGTCTACCTAGCTTCACTCACTCAGACCCAGCTTCATTCACCAGGATTTCTTCCAACCTAGCTTCATTCACTAGGACGCTTCACTCACCAGGATTTCTTCCAACCTAGCTTCACTCACTAGGACCAGACTTCACTCACCAGGATTTCTTCCACCTAGCTTCACTCAATAGGACCCGGCTTCACTCACTAGGATTTCTTCCACCTAGCTTCACTCACTAGGATTTCTTCCCTTCATCATGACTTCTTTGCTAGTCATCTTAATCCTGACTAGACTTCTCTCTTCCACCTTTCAGGTAAGAATAATCTCAAACCTCAAGTCCGGTTCAGTTTAATCCCTTGGTCAAACTGACCAACCCTAGGTTCTTATAACTCTGCCAAATATCAGATCTTGTTTGGCTATCCCTTTGTCAACCTAATCAAATTTGTGTTTACCCTACCAAACATCAAGTCCTATTTGGCTAAATCCTTGATCACTTTGACTAAACCTTTAGTATATCGTCACTTATAGTTCTGCCAAACATCGGGTCATGTTTGGCTAACCCTTTGTCAAACTTGATCAAACTTGGGTTTATCCTACCAAACATCAGGTCCTGTTTGGCTTAACCCTTGATCACTTTGACTAACCTTAGTATATTGTCAAATATAGAAACACTAGAGATTGACTGTTCATCACTGATGTTATTTGCACCAATAGGAGTGATTGAAGATGTTCTAGTAAAAGTGAAAGAGCTCATTTTTCCTGCTGATTTCAACATTCTAGACATGGAGGGGGATATTCTTGCAAATAGATCTCCACTTATCCTTAGGAGGCTATTCTCGAAGACTGCAAGAACTAAGATTGATGTTTATACAGGTACACTTTCCATGGAGATAGGTGATATATGGTCCAGTTCAACATTCTTGATGCCATGAAGCACCCACGGGAGGATCATTCTATTCTTAGCGTTGATATTGTAGAAGAGCTAGATAGCATGGATTTATTTTCTGAGTTTGAGTCGTGTGTGGAATTCTCATATTTTTTAGAGTGTGACTATTATTCAGTTAATTCAGAAGATGCTAAGGTATGGGAGCAGCTGAGTTAAGACCCATTTCTGGACCTTTTTCATTAGAAGGAGAATATGTAAGTGTAGAGGATTGAACAGAGCCCCAAGAATCACATTTATTGATTGATGTATTCGATAATTAAAAAGAAATGCATGTGAGTGTAGTGTTAGTAATATGAGAGAAGTGTCCTAAGGCAATCGCCTTATGATTGTAATCATTTACTTTAATAAATGAATATTCACTATTTGAGTATACATGTTCATGTATTTGATTAAGATCTTAAACTCATTTACTGAATGTCCGCAATATAATTCACAGCATGAGAGAATTTGTGATGAATTCACAACTAGTGATTATCTCTACATGTGCAATTGTGAAGTATTGAAATTGTCCCTAGTCGATGAATTGATAAATAATGACACTATCAATTCTGTTGAGACTAGCATGAGTTATTCTCTAATCAGTTGATTCTCACTGGCTGGTGACATTGGGATGTCCGGAGATAAACATGAATGCTAGTTAAGGGAACTAGTTCATTGGAGTGACTGGCTGTAAAACTTCATATGGTAGTCTACATATAGACATGTCAGTGAAGTTCTTACTGTAGCTTATGTGCGATGTTCCTTTGACTTGCGGTGTTCAAGTCATCTTGGTCATGAAGACTTATACTTTGACATCTTAAGCAAGCATCTCCAAAGAGGTGTGGACCCAGGATGATTGGGTATAAGCCGAAGTGCCCGAAGATGTTTGAACAGCCTACAAAGGATTCACCACTCCTTACGAGGAGATGTATACCCAAGGCCTATCGTCGGATTGTTACTCGAAGCCTCTGGCCAGAGCATGACATGTTCAGAGTATGAATCTCTTAAAGACATGAGAGTAATTAGAATCCGTTGGACGAGAAAGACATTACTTGGGCTAGGTGTGACGTAGTGTAGCGACCCGCCTTCTCTACCTTAGACGGTCCGCTACTTTATCTACTTCTTGACTCTAATGCACGACTAAGAATGCGGAACTTCTTTTTTTTCTTTTAAATTCATCTAGGGATGATATTCTAACTCTAATAGTCATGCATGATACAATGGCATACTTCCTTTCTCTAGAACTTCACTGCAATGGTACCAGTCGACTGCCATCTAACCAGTCGACTGGGATCGGCCACAGAAAGTTTCTGGGCGCGGCACCAGTCGACTGGCCTCTTGGCAGTCGACTAATGCATCGAACAGAAGCTATTGTTCGATAGGGCAGTCGACTGATACTGAACCAGTCGACTGGCACGCCTGAAAAACCTGAAATTCAGATTCGAATCCATGTTTCAAAAGTCCACCAAACTTATGGTTCCAAGCCATACAATGACACAACACCATTTCTATACTCTATACTAGTTTCCCAAACATTTTTGCCAATCAAAACAACTTCATAAACTCGAAATTAGAACTTTTGCGGAAGTAATTAAGTTATGAAAATCTATATGAACTTTTAACTAAAGTTTTGTACCAAACTTAACTCTTATGCATTCATGATACCAAAACACATGTTCTACACCTCACTAAAGCATTTTGGGATGTAATGCAACTTTTCTAAGCATATTTATGACAATAATAACTTGATTCAAAGGGAAACTCTCAATATCTTGGCATATGCATCAAATAGCTCCATCAAGTATCAATATTCAAAACTACTCACACTCATACTCATCCAATGCCATCATAAGGATATGTATGCTAATTAAAATGACATGGAATCTTTACTCATGGTTTTAAGACATGCAAAATATCAAAAACGCAATTACTTGGATAAATGCTATATGATCTAACTTAAACTAAGACTTTATAATAAATACACTTTGAGTCTTTTATTCATCTTGTCCCAAGGACCTCTCCAAGGTCAGCCACCACACACACGTCACTCAGCACCGCCTTGTCGCCTTCCTTCAGAATTGCTTGCCTTTACCTTTACCTGCAGTAAGAGGAAATGCAACTAATAAGCAAAAAGCTTAGTAAGTACTATCTAGCTCACAAAATCTCGAAATGTGCAAACATGCTTTTTAAACAATGTGAAATCACATGAAATACTTTTATGCTCAAAAGAAAACTAAACCATGTATACTCAAGCATTAATAAGTCTCAACTTACTTGTTCTTGGCTTAACTTGAACTTTAGCAATTCTTTAACTTTAGATTTTTCTTTAACTTTTAGAAAACTTTCTTAAACTTTAGAAAAACTTTGCTAAAGCATATACTTGAAAATAATATCTCACTTGGATCCACTTAAGACGTAAGTACCATCTTATGCGCGTTCCCTAAAAGGTTGGGGTAGCGAGCCACCAATCCTAATAGAGCAGACCTTGGTCTACCAGGGCCAAGACCTTGGAATTGGACACCTGGATTTCTTTAACGACGCCCTTGGACGCCGGGTACTGGCCTTAGAAAATAAAATAGCTTTTCTTTCTTTTCTTTCTTATCTTTAAATGCCTTGGCATTTTAACGAGCCCCTTGTGTGCCCAAATCCCTAAGTCTTGACTTTTGGGGATTTCTTAAGGCCTTGGCCTTTTCTTTTCTTATCTTTATCTTCTTTTCTTTTCTTATAGCTTTCTTAGACCCTAAACTCATATAGGGTAATTAATTAACTCATACAAGCATGATTCAAACTAGGGTTACATGCATAAATCACAATCTAATGGAAAAATCGCATTTTTAACTTTCTAACGGGAAAAACTTGCGGAAAAACCGCCTCTTACCGCAGGTGAGCAGTACTTACATCGATATCTTGGACTTACAACCGAAATTGGCGTTGGGTGTTCTGGAGAAACTCGGAGTCTCGGAGATTTCTTCGCGCCTACGCGTTCTCCTCGTCGAGACGAACGCAACGCTCCGCTCTCCTTGATCCCTCCTTGGCCGGCGCCCCTTGGAAGAGGAGAGAAAGGGCTTGGTGTTGGCGTGCGTGCGTGAGAGGGGGAGAATTCCCGTGCGTCGCGCGGCTAGGGTGAGGAAGAGAGAAAACTAAAAATCCAATTTCCTCTCTTAACTTATCTATTTATACTATCTTTATGAAAAAGAAACGTAACTACTCTATAAATATATTTCTCTCCACCTTTTGTTGTGCTTGAGACCCTAGCCCAGCCGGTCACGCACGCGCCCTTAAGGGCTGGCTCTTCCGGAGGTCGCGAGTTCAAACCCCCTGTTGCCCTTTAAAGTTTTTCCTTTTTTTTAAAATACTAAACGGACTCAGAAAAATCCATAAAAATATTCTAAAAATTTCTAAAAATATCTAGAATATTTCTAAAGTATTTTTAACTAATTTCAAGGACGTTAAGGACTTGAGATGGAAATTTTAGGGCGTTACACGTAGTCAGCCTAGTGGGGACTGACACACATAGACCATGTCCTGAACTAAGTGGGTATAAGATGGTGAAGGGAATGAGGCACGATTCATTAGAGCTGCTGAAGGGTTTCAGAATAATTTCTGAGGTCAACCGTTGATCTTTCGATTAATTGGGGATCATGATGTACTACTAGGTGTCACTCATGATCGTTCTATAATTGATGAATTATAGACGGCCAACATAAATCGAAAGCCTATTTAGTCACACGCACTACGAGTAATCCGAGGGATTTAAAACGAGTTGAAAAATTGGATTTTCCGATCAAGAGAGATAAGTCGAATCTGAATTTTCAGAGACGCATCGAAAGCATAAAATGGTTAAGTCTTTTGAAGACTTATTGAACGAATTAAATGAATTTAATTCGTGAGGTCATGGCTTGGGTTTGGCCGGCCAAAGAGGGTTCCCACCCTCTTTGTTTGGCCGGCCATATTAAAAGGGGAGAACCAAATTGTTTGGTTCAAATTATAAAATAAACCGAGCGCGGTTTGTTTTATAAAATTATGGATAAAGAAATTTATATAAAGAAATTTATATAAACGGATTTATTTTTCATGGAAATTAAAATGAACCATGGATTGGTTTATTTTATTTTATAAAATCAATAATAGATTGATTTACCATGATAAAGAAATTTATCTAAAGAAATTTATATAAAGAAATTTATATAAAGAAGTTTATATAAAGAAATTTCTTTCCATAAGAAAAGGGAGACATGGTTGTTTTTATTGTAACTTAAATAATGATAAAAACTTGGCATTATGGAATAATTCATAGAAAAATTTATATGATAAATTTCTTATGAAAATTTATTACATAAAAAGGAGACTTGGCGGTAGAGAGGCTACTATATAAAGGAACCAAGGCAAGGCTTGATTCTTAATCCAAGAGATCTAGAAATAAGCCCTCTCTCTCTCTCCTTCTCTCCCTCTCCCTCTTCTAGTGCCGTCGGCCCTAGAAGCCCTCCCCTTTGCCGTGAGCTTCAACCACCAAGAAGCTGCCGAAGAAGAAGAAGAAGCGGGCGCAAATCCTTCCTTCCTCCCGGAATCTTAATTCCGTTCTTCGTTTGGTGGTTAGTCTTTCCATCTCTCTCTTGGTATTCTTGTCGTGCCTATGGAGAATCTAGTAGTTCTTGTCGGTACGAAACTCGTGGCTTTGCGAAGTCATCCCGAAGAAAACTCGGCGTGGACGCGAATAGAGGCGGAGCTTCAAAGGGACGCTACGGTTGGATCTCGTCCCTTCCTTCGAGTTACGCGAGGTATTAAGTAAATTAGTTTACTTTCTGCAAAATTTTAATATATGATCATGTCTACATAATATAAGGTTGCATGCTTAGATGTACGGTTAAATAATTTGGAAAATTATTTATGCTAAATCTTCCGCTGCACGTAATTAAATTTTAAAATTACGAATCCGCATCTATGTCAACATGCACCCGGTCCCAACAGTGGTATCAGAGCCGGTTAGTGTTCGACATAATCATATAATTGTTTTGCGGAAAACTTTGTCATGATCTCAATTTTGGAAAATTTCCAATTATGGAAACTTTCCAATTATGATAAATTTTAGATTTAGAAATTTCAAAGTTTGGAAATCCTCATGAAATTTCGCAAACTTTTGAAATATCCTAGTTTCTGAAATATTATGATAATTGTGAAAACTTCCCATTTTTGGAAACTTTCCTATTTTGGAAATTTTCCAATTTTGGAAATATGTAAGTTTTCTTTGTACCAGAAACTTACAATTATTCTGAAAACCTATTATGAAATCTCGCAATTTTGGGCACTTTCTTTCAAAGTCTAGACAAATTTTTGGATCATTAATTGACAATTAAATTCGAATTGGTTTTAAATTATTAACAAAATTCTTTATTTTGGATTGAGCCTCGGGGAGCCATCCAATTTAAAGTTAGTTGTTGTAATTTAATTTCCTAATTTTGAATAAAATTGTCATGTTTAATTTGGTTACGCCTCGGGGAGCGGACCAAATTAGATTTACAACAAATTCCTTTTTTTTGGGTATCTGAGCCTCGGGGAGCCACCCAAAGAAAATATTTTGTTGTAATTAATAAATCCATAAATAGAATATGTAATCAAATCTTGGAAATTTTGAGGTGATTCTCAAACGATAATTTCCTTATTTGATTTAAGAGGTGATGCTCTTACATATTGTTGTCTCCAAAATTAATTAGGAAAATGGTTTCCTATAGAGTTTTCTTAAATAAGATTTTCATGAAAATAATATGTGGTTGAATTAAGAGAATCTGTCTCTTAATTTAATAAGATTTGATTTAGAGAAATCAAAGTCTTAAACATATTATTTTCGAAATTGATTATGACAATTTAGGAAATTGTTTCCCAAAACAATTCCTTGAATAAAATATGAAATTAGAATTAGGAAATCTGGTTCCTAATTCAATTAATGAGACTTGATAAATTAAGTCACATACATACTTTATTAAGGAAATCGTTAGTACATGACATAATTATATGTCATGAATGTGCTTAGAAAAGAAAGGATGAGACCCAAAACCCCTTACAAAATATTAAGGCCAACACCTTCCATTAATATGGTTAGAACCGAAGTTTTGTTTCTCGTTTGGGTTGATGGACACATCCATGCCCGGCTTGAACCTCAACATGTTTAAACTATGGAATTAGTTTATAATAAATATAGTTGGAGTCAGATGTCAATTCTTAGTTTTGGTTGTTGGACACATCCAAGCCTGACTAAATGGTTGAATAAGCTCCAACCATATTAAAACTATTTCTTGATTAATGAGTCAGCCTTAAGCTTGGAGCATCGATTTGTTGTGCCACAGCCAAGGTCGATGTAAAGAGAGGTGCAGTTGGGTGCTATGTATATTGTTGCATACTTGTTAATGAGTTAACAACTCAATGATTTATGCAAACATTCAATTAGTTGATAGCATAAAGTGATAATTACATATATATGATATGTAATCGGTATAATTACCTACCTTCATAGCTAGGAATAACTTGATGGCCACAGCCATGGTTGTTCTTATCTATGGTTGGATATCAATCTATTTGGAGATGTTCCTACGATCTCCCGAATTGATAAAAAGGGTTATTCAATTCGAAAAATTAAATAGGATTTAATTAATGTATGTTGATGCATTCTTTATCATTCTTCTCACATAAACTCAATTTGTATTTCTAGGATAATCACTCGATCATGTCTTCTTTGAATTTGCGTTCCATTTTGGACACCAATAAGCTGACTAGGCCAAACTTCATGAACTGACTTTGAAACCTGAGGATAGTCCTCAAGGCAGAAAAGCTTGCTTATGTCCTTGAAGATCAACTTCCCAACCGTCCTCCAGAAGATGCAACTCCAGACCAGTTAGTGGTCTATCAGAAACATGTGACCGATTCTGAACATGCGAGTTGCATCATGCTAGCCACTATGGTACCTGAGCTGCAAAAGCAGCATGAGCATATGGATGCTTATACCATCATCTTCCATCTTCATGAGTTATTTGACCAGCAGGCGAGATCCGAAAGGTTCGAGGTCTCCAGACTCCTCTTCACCTCTAAGATGCAGGAAGACACTTCTGTCTCACAGTTTGTGTTGAAGATGTTAGGGTACATTGAGCGACTGAGCACACTCGGTTTTGCAATGGATCATGAACTAAGTATTGACTTAATTCTGCATTGTTTGCCCAAAAGTTATTCACAATTTGTGATGAACTATCAGATGAACAAACTGGAGACTACCATTCCCGAGTTGCTCAACCTACTGAAGACTATAGAGCCTTCTGTGAAGTAGGATCAGAAGACGGTGCTGTTAGTTGGTTCCTCGAAGAAAGGTTCTAAGAGGAAGGCCAAAGAACAGAATAAAGGAAAGAAGAAAAAGGCCAAAAAGACTGAAAAGACACCAAAAGACACTTGCCATCACTTTGGCAACAAGGGTCACTGGCGAAGAAACTGCAAGGTTTATCTTGAGTCCTTAAAGAAGAAGGCATCCGATGCCCCATCCTCTTCAGGTATCTTCGTTATTGAATGTCACTCTATTTCCTCAACCACCTGGGTACTTGATACTGGGTGTAGCTCAAATATATGTAATGACATACAGGGGCTAAGGAATAGAAGAAGACTCGTCAAGGGAGAAGCGAATCTGCGAGTTGGAAATGGAGCAAAGATTGCTGCTGTTGCCATCGGAACATATTTGCTAAAGCTCCTACTAGACGTGTCTTAGAATTGGATAATTGTTATTTTGTTCCTTCATTAATCAAGAACATTGTATCTATTCCATGCTTGAATGAAAAGGGTTATCATTTAACTTTTAGTAACAATTGTTGTTACATGACTTTAAATGGTGTTCTTTATGGAAGCGGAACTTTGTGCAATGGTATCTACACGTTAGATTTATCCGGTGACGTTGTCAATATCGAAGTTAGCAACAAACGTGCTAGAATAGATAATCGAATAGACTCCTATACGTGGCATTGTCGTCTTGGCCATGTAAGTAAGAAACGCATGACCAAATTACACCGATGTAGAATTTTGGAATCATTTGAACCCGGTTCATTTGATACATGCGAATCATGCTTAAAAGGCAAGATGGCCAAATTACCCTTTTCCGGAAAAGGTAATCTAGTGGGAGAATTGTTTGGTCTAATACATACTGATGTATGTGAACCAATGTCAACTCTTGCACAAGGAGGTTATAGCTACTTCATTACCTTTATCGATGATCACTCACGATTCGTGTATGTGTTCTTGATGAAACACAAATCTGAAGCTTTTGAGAAATTCAAGGAGTTCAGAAATGAAGTAGAGAAACAGCTTGGCAAAAGTATTAAGATACTTCGATCCGATCGGGGTGGTGAATACTTAAGTCAAGAGTTTCAAGATTATCTTAGGGACAATGGGATATTGTCTCAATGGACTCCGCCATATACACCACAGCATAATGATGTATCTGAGAGGCGTAACCGAACCTTGATGGATATGGTTAGATCTATGATGAACCATGTAACTCTTCCAAAATCCTTTTGGGGCTATGCACTTAAAACAGCTGTTTACTTGCTAAACAGAGTCCCGACCAAGGTAGTCTCTACTACTCCATATGAGACGTGGAATAGTAAGAAACCTCATTTAACTCACCTTAAAATATGGGGTTGTCCTGCTTATGTGAAGCGGACTGTATCAGACAAATTGGATGCTAAGTCTGATAAATGTCTATTTATTGGATACCCTAAGGAAACGAAGGGTTACCAATTCTATCATCCCTTGGAACAAAAGGTGTTTGTTTCAAGGCATGCTGTGTTTCTAGAAAAAGAATTTCTTTTACAAGAAAATAGTGGGAGTAATATTGAACTTGAAGAAGTTCAAGAAACTCCAATAGACATTACAGAGACACCTAGTCTAGACCCACAACCGAGAACTCATGATGATGAGCTATCAGTTGAACCTAAAACAACAACACCTCTTCGTAGGTCTAATAGGACACGTAATATTCCAGAGAGATACGGATTTCTCATAAGTGAATCGAACGACGTGTTACTCATTAGCGATGACGAACCTATCAGTTATGAAGATGTTCTGAAAAGTTCAGAAAGGGACAAATGGCTTTAAGCCATGAAGTCGGAAATGGATTCCATGTACGAAAATCAAGTATGGGACTTGGTTAACCCACCTGAAGGGATTAATCCCATAGGATGCAAGTGGGTTTTCAAGAAGAAAACCGACATGGAAGGTAATGTTGTTACCTTTAAGGCTAGATTAGTGGCAAAAGGATATCGTCAGAAACAAGGAATTGATTATGACGAAACCTATTCGCCAATAGCTATGCTTAAATCCATTCGGATGCTCATAGCCATAGCAGTTCATTATAATTATGAGATATAGCAAATGGATGTGAAAACAGCTTTCCTTAATGGAAACCTGCTTGAGGATGTATACATGATACAACCTGAAGGTTTCACAACGGTTGATAAAACTAAAATATGCAAGCTTCGACGATCCATATATGGACTGAAGCAAGCATCCAGGAGCTGGAACATCCGTTTTGATGAGACAATCAAAGAGTTTGATTTCTCACAAAATCCTGACGAACCTTGTGTATACAAGAAGGTTAGTGGGAATGCAGTCGTATTCCTAGTATTATATGTCGATGACATATTACTTATAGGAAACGATATATCAGTCTTACAGTCGGTTAAAATTTGGTTGTCCAAAATTTTCTCCATGAAAGACCTGGGAGAAGCAACCTATATCCTTGGGATTAGAATCTATAGAGATAGATCAAAACGGTTGCTTGGTCTTTCGCAGTCTACATATATAGACCGAGTGCTAGAAAGGTTTAGCATGTCGGAATCCAAGAAAGGTTACCTTCCCATCCGGCATGGGATCAACCTTTCGATGTCTATGTGTCCGCACACAGAAGACGAGAGGATTTGCATGAATAAGATTCCTTATGCATCCGCGATAGGATCTATCATGTATGCTATGTTATGTACTAGGCCCGATGTATCGTATGCTCTGAGCGTCACGAGCAGATACCAGTCTGATCCAGGAATGGATCATTGGGCGGCTGTCAAGACAATCCTTAAGTACTTAAGAAAAACTAAGGATGTGTTCCTAATATATGGAGAAGGAGATATGGTAATACGTGGGTATACAGAAGCCAGTTTCAGACAGATAAGGATGACTCCAAATCTCAGTCTGGATACGTATTTACTTTGAATGGAGGCGCAATAAGTTGGAAGAGTTCCAAGCAAGACACCGTAGCAGATTCTACCACGGAAGCGGAATACATTGCGGCTTCGGAAGCAGCAAAAGAAGCAGTCTGGATAAAAAAGTTTGTCTCAGAACTTGGTGTGGTTCCAACCATTGATGAAGCAATACCGGTTTACTGCGACAACAATAGAGCTATTGCACAAGCAAAGGAACTAAGGTCTTATCAGCGATCCAAACACGTGCTTCGCCGCTATCATCTGATCAGAGAAATTATAAGTAGGAATGATATACAAATTGAGAAAATTTCCACTGAAAGGAATTTTACGGATCCTTTAACTAAGGCCTTGTCTCAAAGCAAGTTTGAGTGTCATGTTAGAGCCTGTGGTATTGGATACCGTAGCGATTGGCATTAGGCCAAGTGGGAGTTTGTTAGTAATATGAGAGAAGTGTCCTAAGGCAATCGCCTTATGATTGTAATCATTTACTTTAATAAATGAATATTCACTATTTGAGTATACATGTTCGTGTATTTGATTAAGTTCTTAAACTCATTTACTGAATGTCCGCAATATAATTCACAGCATGAGAGAATTTGTGATGAATTCACAACTAGTGATTATCTCTACATGTGCAATTGTGAAGTAAT